>OX465289.1:16390000-16990000 GCA_949987695.1 Merzomyia westermanni
AATAAAATAAAGTGAAATAAAATAAAGTAAAATAATATTATTCAATTTGTTGGGAACCACGCCCACATTCCATATAATAAAATTGGTGCGCGGCACTTAAAGAAAAAATAATTCCATACTTAATGCTAAAGCTCAGAACTAATTATAGAATGTCTGACTTATCACGAACAATTTTAAATTTTATGTTGCAAGCATATTTTGGACTCTCATCTTTTTAACTAGTTTGTGACTGATATATTGCTGTACGAAATTTAATAATTGACATCTAAAAATGTTAAAAAAAAACCAGTAAGCTTATATGAACTAGACAGTTGGCTGACTAGTTGGACTTGGTGTACATACTAGTCTTGAAGTAGTTTGCAACTAGTTCACTCCTAGGCGTTTATAACGAGTGATTTCATTACATGGCATGGCTATGCACACCGCGTGTGCACTTCCGCCATTTTTGTTCCGCACCACATTTGCCATTAGCCTTTTTGGCGTTACAGCTGTGTGCGTTTCTGCAAGTGCTTCGCCTCTTCCGTTTTTGTGGTTCGGATACAAAGCTGTTGTTCGAGTATAGCACAATTCCGCCATCTCCACTTGCACCAGCAGCAGCAATTTGTTTTTCAACCTAAAACTCAACAGAAATGTTAAATGCAAAACAAACACGAGACAAACACGAAAAAAAAGCAATGAACCAGCAATTTATTTCCGCTTCCGCATTTTATTTTTCTAATTTCTTTTTAATTTTTAATGTTTTTTTTTCTTTTTTTGAAATCTTATTTCATTCATTTTTCACTTGCCGCTCTTAATTTAGTCACTGCTGCAGCAACGAGAGGCATCCTGCCGCTTAGCCGCCATTTTTCATAGCCGCGATTACATTGTTTCACCGTTATTCAGCACATTCTTTATTCCTTTTTAAATTGCTCCATTTTGGTGTGCTTTGTGCTGCTTTTTTATATTTTTAAATCCGTACTAATTACTTGCCTAATTACACAGATTTCGTCCGAATAGCAACCATTTGTCTTTGAAATCACTTGTAAAACGCAAAAAAATTAGCCAGCGAGCACTTAAGCTGGCGTGTGGGGTGTATATGTGTGACGGGTGTTGGAGCTGTACCAGCAGGTTGCACTTGAATGATCGAAGAACTGCGTGTAGTGAGTGGGTGGATGGAATAGGTGTAGCAGCTTGATGCGTGCGCGGTTGGTTCGAAGCGCGGAGTAATGCATGGCTTTAATGCAATATTGATTACCGGTAATTATTAACTTGGAAGTGGTTAGCGAGATTACTGTGAATGGATTGAAATTGATAGGGAGTTGTAATAAGTTACAAAGCTTTCGGAAGCTCATGTAAGTAGGAGAAAGTGTGTAGAACCAATAACTTCACAAACTAAATTCCTGCTCTGATACAGACTTCACTGAGTAAGTGATTGGATGTATATATTAATAATAGGCATGTAATATGAAGGAGGCCAGAAGCAAAAGAGTCTTTATTGAGTTATTATTGAGTTATATCCATATTTGTATAGTTAGATATAGTGTTTATTTGTTGACAAAGAAATCCAACTAATTTTGGTCATTTTAGTAACACCTATTGGTCGTTTATCCTGTTTTTGTTGTTGTCACCTCAAACACGGTTCCCGAAAGTTAGGGGATTGTCATAGATATGGGTAGTCTTCTACAGGCATAAGGTCTGCACGCTCGTTTACTATACCGACGCGATTTGTTTAATCCCGTGGAACCTTTGGGTCGCGTATTTTAGTCGTATCTTACGGCAGACATACCTTGTCCTGCTGGGCAGCTATATTTATCTCCATAATTTCCTATCTAGCCAACGGCCCACCAAAATAAAAATCATCTTTCCTACGAGGAACTATTGGGAATATGGTAAATTCGCTCAGAGGTTTGTCAGTTTTCACAGATGGGTCCGAATTGGTCCAGGATCATCTTTGCAGAGGAACCTATCCTGGCCACTTCCATATCTTTTCGGCTCCGTGACACAGCGATCGTGTGGAAATATGAATTTTCAACAGATCTGTTAAATTTGGTTAGTAATTAGTGATCAATTGATTAGATGGCTTTTGGTAATTGGTAATGATTGTTTAAATTGTTTTTCAAGAAAAGGCAATTGATAATTGATTACGATTAAAAAAAATCGAAAAGGAAAAAATTCAAAATAATCAAAGAAAAAAAAAGTAAAAAATAATAAAAAAAGTTGTTTTGATTACTTTTGATTATTTCTGATTATTTTAGATTTTTTTTGATTTTTTTTGTGTAATGTTTAATTATTTTTTAATTATTTTTGACTTGTGCTTCTACAAAAAAAACTGCAAAAACTAAAACTAATCAAAAAAAAAAAAAAAAAAAATAATAAAAAGTAATAAAATCCACTTTTTTTGATTTTATTTTAGTAATCGTAAAAACTCATGATATTTTTATTATTTTTTTATTTAATTTGAAAACAGTCATTAAAAATTGAAAGTAATGGTAATCAATCATTAAATGGATTCTCAAGAAAGTAATTAATCAAACCGGTAATCATGAGGATTAGTAATCATTATTTAACAGGTCTGTTTTCGAGAGATACAAAATTTTACTGGCTGCCAAAATTGACGTTAATAGCTTAACCAGAAATCGATCTTCGTGGTCTCGAGTCAACAAACATACTATGACGATTGAGTTAGAATTTTTTTGGTTTTTTGTCGGCCGTAGATGGAAAACGTTCGTATAGGTGGCGTTTTATATTTAAAAATTTCTTAGAGCCTTTTTACGCGCCGGCTAGACTAGGTGTGCCTGACGGTAAGACCTGTGGAATTTCGCACTCTCTAAAGCCTATAGCACTGTCCACATCTTGACTGGTATCGAGATTCTTCAGGCCAGTTGCCGACAAAAAGCGATCAGCGGACCACTAAGTTCCATCTCTTCATGATAGTTGGAGTATTGACAAGGCATTCATCTACATCAACCGTGACCATCTATACGAGTGGGTAGAGAAACGTACATTAAAGGCCTTTATGATACGAGATCACTTGTATATCTTAGGGGGAGCGAGATTTTGCAGGTATAGTGCAAGGTGCAATTGTAATTCGAGACTCACTGCGGAATGTCATTGTGAACTGTCAACCAATATCGCAGATTACGTATCATCTGAAGTCCTGGTAAGCTGGTAAAGGTAAACTTTATTAATAAGGCTTTTACATTTGCCATCTTCAAATGATTACCGGCTTGAGTAATTCTTTTCTTGAGAATCCATTTAATTATTGATAACCATTACTTTCAATTTTCAAGGATGATTTTCCCATTAATTAAAAAAATAATCAAAAAAAATCACAACTTTTTACAATTATTTTAGAAAAAAAAAGTTCTTTTGATTACTTTTGATTATTTTAGTTTTTTTTTTGGTTTTTTGGTTTTGGTTTTTGGCTTTTTCAGTATTTTTGTAGAATCACATAAATATACTCTATTCAATAAAAAACTTTTAATAATTAATTAAAAATGATTATCAAAAAATAAAAACAATAATAATTTTCATAAAAACTCAAAAAGTGAAAAATTATTATTCTTGGCCTTGAGCTCGTTTCATGAATACTTGAAAATATACAGGCCGTAAATCAACAAATATTGTTGGTATAACAAATATTGTTGGTATAAAAAAGCAATAATATACACATAAACGATATTGAAAAAAATCAAAAATAATCAAAAAAAAAGAGGAAAAATATAAAAAATCAGAAATTATCAAAAGTAATCAAAACAACTTTTTTTTTAATATAAACAATTTTTTTTTAGTTTTTTTTTTTGACTTTTTTTGATTTTATTTGATAATTTTTTTTTTTTGATTATTTAAATTTTTTTTTTTTTGATTTTTTCTAATATAAATCAAATAATAGTTTCCTTTTCTTAAAAATCCATTAAAATTAGCATTACCAATTAAAAAAGCTGTTTAATTAATTGATTACTAATTACTAATCAAATTTAACAGGTCTGCTTCAAACTCGCACTAGAATTCCAAATTTATAAAAGAGCTAGTGAGAGATAGGAAATTGACTCAGTTTGTTGGATACCTACATATTGAAGCAAGGCTGTAGTGGACTTGGACATACAACTGGATATTCTATGTATATATATTCTCAAAATCGAAGGTCTATCTTCTCGCAATTTACTCTCTAGAAGGACGCTGTGTTGTGGGATGATGCACAGGGGTATCTCAAAAGACTAAATGCTGATTACTATCCATAGTCACAGCTTCCCTCGCACATCCTGAATGGGATCGAATGCCAAAACTTTAACCTTTCATTATTTAACGACTGAATCCATGTATGGACAGCTAATACATATATATGCAGGAGCTGATAAAATTCGGTACTTTTTTTGGCCGGTAAACAAGGGAAATAGCAAACCTGTTGTATTTCAAAATTACCGCAGGGGTTCCAACAAATTTGCAATTTTCTTTTGCTTATTATGAAATCTCTGAAACTATGTAAGCCGAATTCCATCAGCAGTAAATTCGAGAGCTGTGATATTTTAACGAACAAAGTCCTGATGCAGTTAAACAAACTTACATGCCCTGCAGCCAAGCTAATTAAAATTGGATTCCCAATTAATGAACAAAATAAAGAAAAATTATCAAAACATTAAACTGATCTCTCATTTATTTAAATTTAGTTCAGTTATGTTGCTTAACAAATCCGACATGCAAATAATTGCATGCGTAATATTCTCATAAATCGCACTTATCGACAAGCAGACAAACATACAGACGAATGTTATTAAAGTAAACAAAATGTTGAACAAATTTGATTTCAATTAATTGCAATCACAATGAAAAGTTGAAGTTTGACTAAAGGAAGGAGTAACCAAAAGGATGAGAAAAAGAAACAGAACAAAAAGGTTACACGGCCATACAACACCGATGACTGTGGTTGTAGCGCAGCAGAAGTTGTATTCAATTAATAATTGACAAGTCAATGCCACAGCCAAAACAATAAAGGCTTCAAGCGATTAAGTTGCATGCTGCAATCACATACACGCACCTGTTAACACACATACCCGTTCATATTTGCTGCAACTGCAACTTGTAACTATTTTTACTGATTGTTGCCTCAACTTGTTTCGCAAAGTAAAATAAACTTACAAATGTACAAGCACACAATATTTGTTTTTACACCTAGTGGGTTTGAGTGGCAATTTCCCACAAAAAAATGGTGTAAGCGATTATCAGCACACTCGGCAAACATTGCCATTGTGTATCAAAACCAGAGTGGTATGTTATTTGTCAAACAAGGCATATCAACAAGGAGTCACCTAAGGCACTTTCATATGGCGTCTTAGCCGATACAAAACGCATTTCTATCTTCTAAGGAATACTAAAAAGAAATGTTGGATGAGACCAATATAGAATATAAAAAACAAGTGGCCAAGTCTTTTCGAAATTGTGACGTCTATGCCTTCGATATCACACTTGACATGGCATACAATGGACAATTGGGCGCCAGAAAAATTTTTCATCTCTCACTTCCTATTGAGCTGAACATATTTTTCTATTTCTTTGCTATATTATTTTCTGCATATTTCTCGCTATACTCTTTGATTTCCTTTTTAAAATGCTTTTATTAGGTCGTTTTGGTGGTATCTTTTGGGCAGATTTTTGCATTCCATTGTAATGCTTGGTTTTTATTTGGTCATATATGACGTCAAATGTTGTTAAAGTGATGAAAACGGGCTGGCATACTCGTACAGTGTCAATTGCGTTTGCAGTCAGTTTTGACGACTCACTGTTATATAAAATGACAGCCATGGGAAAACGACCAAATTTCAGTTTGCCAGTGGAGTCGGCAAACGTTTGACAGCCAAAATGAATTTGCCAGCATGTTGACAAATCTGTTTGATTTGACGCAATTCGTCCCCCTTTGCCAACTCGTAGTATCGGTGGGGCGCTTGTTCGCCCTCAAAAATTTTGTTGAGTTTTTACTGTATTATTTATTTTCTTAATTTTTATTAATAGTTTATTTTTAATTCCTTTATCATCACAATTTTGGTCGGCTACGTAACATTCGTGTCTAAAATTTTTATGTGTCTTCATCTCGGATAAAAATACAAGTAAGGAAAGGACTGTCTTCGACTGTGCCAAAGACTTTTTACATTTCATGAATACGCATCACGGTTTTAAGTGTCCGATCCTTACTCACAATTAGTACAAACTCTGCAAAACTGATAATTTAAAGATACAAAGCCCAAGCCCCATTTATCGGGAAAATCGATTGTATGGGCGCTAAATGTTATGTTGGTCCGATCTGAGTGACTTTCACTACACACATTTCATATATAATGTGTACCAAACCTGAGAAATTTTGCGTTAAAGAAAAATTATTGTAAAGTTAAAATACATTTAACAAAAGTTGGAGTGCGAACTCGCAATCCTACCATTGATAGTGAAGTAGCTTGTCAAACAACTGACTACTACACGTTTGACATAAGTGGTGAAAATGTGAAGTCAATCAGCTGACACCACGATTTGACGACAGCCTTTGAAACGGACTGCTATATCGATTTCATGATGTCAGTTTTTAAAATGTAATGAAAACACATTTGACACCAAATCACCAGGGTGACAGTTTAGTCAGTTTTTGAGGTCAGTCATTTTGACATAATGAAAACCAAACCCGTTTTGAATTTTTCAACATTGTTTGAGATATCTCGATGATGTTAGGTATGAGGCCGCCATTTTGTAATGTATTAATCATTTGTCGGAACCACCAAGATTGGGACAATACAACGAATAGCTCCCATACAATCGATTATTCCAACCAACGGGTTTTGGCCTATAACTCTTGATATACATTTGTAATTTACAATTATAATAAAAAAGTGGTACTCCAATATACGATTACAATCTATAGAAAATTTTCACAGACAACTAAAAAGTATAAAATAAGAAATAGGAAAAAAAATATTTTAAACTTAAAATGTTTTTAAAGTGAACTAAAAACTATAAAATAATTTCTCCTCTGCCTACATTTCTTCTTTACAATATAGAGGTTGTCCTGAAAATTTGTGATTGTGAATTCCTTATGAGAAACATTTGGCGATGGTTATATCAGGGCGTTGAAGAAAAACAGTTTTTAGGAAAGCTCACATTAGTAATAAGATTATGTGAAGTATCTGTAGCTCTGTAGCGCGTGTCAATGTTTTTATAGTAATCCAATAGGAAACACTACGTGACTACCAGGTACGTTAAACTTAACAGCATATATACATTAAGACATATTCAATAAATAAAATGGGTATAGCCAGCGATCTTCTTTCATCGCGAAAACACTTATCACGTACCGACGGAATCTAAAGTAGCATTAGATGCTTTATTTGGCGATGCGCAATGGTTCCAATTTTTTCTTTCACGACAGTAAGTACCTCATCTTGTCCTAGTAAGACACATTTTTTGCTCCTTTAGTTATTTTCAATACCAATCTGAGAAGGCTGGCTGTTATAAGCAAAAGCAGTGAGTTGTCTTCGCACCAAGTCGTAATCTTATATCACCAGACTTGACTAACCACTCGCCCCTTCTCTTCTGGACTACATCAATTTAGCAAAGTATTTTTGTTTAATTGTAAATCAACACGCAGTTTATTACGGTATCTTCTTTATGCAAGGACCACTTCTTTGGAGCAAATTTGACATAAAGCTGGAACACTTTAGCTTAGAATGCTGATAGGGACGCGCTTCTTCGTAGGGAAAATCAGAAGCAGCCGTTCACAAATTGGAGGAGTATCTAGGCCTAAATCTCCTTGAAGACATATTGACGGTTGAAATTATTAAAATATTATTATAATTTAAAAGAAAAGTAGAACTACATTTTAAGAAGTGTGCTAAGTATCGAAAACTTACTCAACATGTGGATATCTGCAAAATAATTCAATTATTTTGCATGCTTGAAGAGATCTCGTCAACTGATTTTTTCCTTCAATTCGATGTAAGGACACACCTGATCCTTTAAAATTAAGGGTTCATGTTGTAGATAGGCTTTTAATCAAATGAAATAAGCTTTATATGAAGTATAAGTAATTTTTTGTGAGCATTGTTTGTATGTATATATTTGCATACGTGTCTCTTATTTATGTCTGCCGGTAGTTTAATAAGAAACTCGTTTCAAGATTAATAAATGTTTCATAATTAATAGCTTGAGGATAATAATGGAGTTATTGCATGCCCATTTTTGGTAGGTACGCATTTTTTAGCCGGGTACTTTTTTGCCATTTTTACTTCGACGCAACTCCGATGACACTGCCTCAAATATCAAACCTGCATTTGAATGACTACAAAAAACTATTTAGTCATAGTGTTGTGTCTCTTTCACTCTCCTTCTTTACTGGCAGTAGAAGTGAAGTGGTACCACTTGTATCAAATTATACGTAGGAGTCTTTCTCTGTCATACGTCGCTTTAATATTTTTAGAAAAAGTTGTAAATAGGTACCAATACTTGTTTGTGATAAAAAATAGCAACAGCAAGTAAATTTATAACAGCAGATGAACTGCTTAAAATTGTTTTAATAAATGTTATATGGTTTGCCTAGCAAATTATTTTGGTAAGTTTTTTTTCGGTTTGGTATGAATTTTGGTACGCAAAATTTTAGGCAAATGGCAATCGTGATTGCATGGGGATACGACACCGCAGTGAATCGAACTTGTTGTTGTTGTTATTGTAGTAGCAGTACTTCAGCCTATTTAGCCGATATGTCCACTTATGGTTGCTGATTGAACAGGGTTACACTAAATTAGGATACTTTGATCGGGTAAAACCCGAGTTTTTTCGATAGGTTGCGAGGCTGTCATGGCAATTTGTGAACTTTCATACAAAGCCCATAAAGCAAGTGTCTCTGCTTTTTACATGGTTGCAACCTATGAAATAGAAATAGTCGGAATTCGATCAGGTGCCTAGCAGTCTTATACTGGTTCCTAAAGGATAAAATAAATAATTATTTAACTGAGGTAAGTAGAGACAATGCATACATTTTATATCTGAGAAGCTCACGTTTTAAAGGTCTTGGATTCCAATCTCTCGAACTACAATAAAAGCAAAACACTTTTCTCGCCTAATGCAGTACTTTATCTTAAACAAATAATTATAGTTTTATTTTTTAACTCTCTGCCTTGCAGGGCAGGAGTCAGTATTTTTTTGCGAAGGGGGTGATATACATTAAACTTTATTTAAACGTGTCGTCAGCAAACAAAATTTTATCACACAAACAACAGGAAAAGTTGAAGCTTTAATTGTAAAAGCAATAAACACCCTTTCACTCCCCCCCTATTTCTGATATTTTGGGAAGCAATAGGTTAACTTACTGAAAACCCCTATGGGTTTTGTTCAGACTATAATATATCCTTCAAAGCCTTTGGGTTATCTTTAAAAAAAGTCATATGTTTCTTTGACTAATTCTAAATCAGTCCAAAAAGTGAACAATTTAGGATCCTTTGAGCTCCACCACCGTTGGTATCTATAACCTTTGGGGAGTTTGTTTGTTGTTACAAACAACAACAAAAACAAAAAATTTAACGATTAGATGTACGAGCTTAACGCAAATATGAGCATGACGCGAAGGTTTTATAGTCTACACACGAATTCGACATCAGAGGAGATTTCAACTATGCTGGAAAAGGCAGCTGGATGACTGAGCTTTACTTGGTGTTTCCATTTCAAAAAGCGATGATTGTTGTGCTTTAATACGCTACGGCAAAAATAGTCTACTAAGTAGAGACACTCGGGTATACAATAGTGTCGCAACATAAATACTCTATACTCAAAGTATCGATTCTAAATTTACACATAAATAAGCAGTTCAAACACGCAAAGTTCCACCTTAATATAGGTTTGTTATGCTACAATTGGAAGTTGTGCCTAGATATCCTAACGGTTTTTTTCTCAGAATTTTTAGATTCTTTTTGGAGTGTAGAGTCTGTAGCCACTTCCATTTTACTATAGAAAAAATGTGTCTTTTCGTTGCCCTTTCCGTTTTTCGTAGTAAAATTCGAAACGAAATAGATACCAAAGTCTTAAATACTTTTCTTCGATTCGCCCCACAAGTTAGAAAGGGACAACCAATAGAGCAGTGTCTTTGGTCTACTACTGGTCCTTTGTTTAATTGCCACATTTTTCTACAAATTCGATACGAAACCGGGATCGATGCCAAAAAGTATCGCTACAAAAGTATCGAGCACAAAATATCGATATCGAAGGACAAAAGTATCGATATGGGATCGCATCGTGTCCCTAGTGCTAGTATTTTTAATAAATGCTTTTGAATTTGCCCCATTTGAATAATCCTTTTGCAGCGAGCTTATATCCTCCACTTCATGTACTCTTGCTTTAGTGTAGTCACTTAAAATGATTTTATGGAATTGCCACCTAATTCACTTAAAATTTTTAACATGCCCTATTATCTCGCAAACGAAGTTTCAATAACATTTTGTAGAGGCTATCTACAAACTCAACTACAAGGAAATCTTTAAAAATGCCGAGCAAATTCTTGGTAACTGCTCATAGTTGTAGAAAAATTTGAAGAGGTCGTAATATGAGATAAGGATGCAACAATACGATGTCCAGAGAGATTGGTATACGATCTAAATCTGTAATATGAAATCTGGTTGGAATATGTAACCCTGCACCCCTTTCTACACGCACTGTCGCACTTCTCGGCATTCCATAAAAGAATCAGAATCTCCAAAATTCTTAAATAAAAGATTTATTAAACAAAATTTAGGTGTTAGCGTCAGGTGCTAAAAATTGCCGTTATAATAAAATTCTACTAAGTCTTTTGTTTGTGTTTTTGTCTGCCAATAAATTTGCTGATTTCATATGGTAATAATATGCTAAAAGAATACCACTTCAAAGTTGCCAAAAAAATATGTTCGCGCCGCTTGCATTACGTTGCATTTTTTCGAAAAAAAGTACCACACACACTAACAGATTTTAGCCAAATAAAAAAAGTAATAAAAATAAAAAATATGATTCGGCTTAACATAAATCATTGTTAAAAGACGCGCGTTGAGCGCCAATAAGCTCCAATGCCAAAAACTAAGGGTGGCAGCAAACACTTGAATATCCTTATGCGTAGCTGTGCAAAACATTTGTGAGTTTGAGTTGCGGGAGCTGACGACGTGTAGGAATGAAGCTCATTGTCAGGTGAGACATTGTTTGGAGCAGCTGTTGCCACATTTAGAGCCATTATCATATTTTCTCCAAAAACGAAAAATCCTTTCTGTATGTCTATAGCACATGAGTGTATGTGTCTGTGTGCTCTCTTAATCTCAACTACTAACATACGTTAGTCTGGCTATAATGCTCTGATATATTCCAGAATGTGCTTTTATCGACGCTTTTTTCCTGCATAAAAAGGTGAATCAGGTAAAGTCGCTGATATCAGCCAAGCAAACACGCATAAGAGGCACACCTTTAAAATATACCCGGCAGCGTGATTACGGAAAATCAAAGGTTTTCACCAGCTACGGAGTTGTACTAACAGCTGGGTATTTTACTTTCTTTTATTTTATTTTACATAATTAATTTGTTTATTGGCCGTTAATAAATATATATATTTATTTATCTTTGAATGAGCTCTAGGCCTATTTTAAATAAAGCAACTAGATTTGTCGTTAATATTTATTTTCGAAATTTCGATATCATTTTGATATCATCATCAGGACTTAAATTAAAAACAATAAAAACAAACACATTACATTTCACATGAAAATAACATATCATTCTATTAAACATAATGCATAAGCGCGACTTACATCTTCCTCTGTGATGCAAAGACTAAAAATTGTGAAGAAAAGTGATTATCAGAAACAACGAAAAATCTAAACAATAAAATCCTGTAATTGTAAACAAAAATTGAGAAACATTTACAACAATAATATAGCAAACGGCGAAAATAATAAAGTAGGTATGCAAATAAATATTAACGAGAAATCTAGTTGTTTTATTTAAAACAGGCCTAGAGCTCATTCAAAGATAAATAAATATATTTATTTTATTTTATTATATATATTCTATTTTATTTTATTTTTTTTTATTTGATTTTATTTTATTTTATTTTATTTTACTTTATTTTTTTTTATTTTATTTTATTTTATTTTATTTTATTTTATTTTATTTTATTTTATTTTATTTTATTTTATTTTATTTTATTTTATTTTTATTTATTTTATTTTATTTATTTTATTTTATTTTATTTTATTTTATTTTATTTTATTTTATTCTATTTTGTTTATTTTATGATATTTTATTTTATTTTTTAGTTAATTTTATTTTATTTTACTATATTTTATTTTTATTTTTATTTACTTTATTTTACAAACACATATAGTTGCTCAGGTTAATAGTAAGTTGCGCTGCAGGGTATATTACCAATTTCACACATACACTCGCTCCACCTTCTTTGAAATTACATTCACCTTTACGCCATCAAAGAAGGATTTTCTCCAAATAAACGCTATCAATAAAATTTGCCTTCAAGGGGCTTTTCCTTTTCAACATAACATTTATGTTATGAAATTATGATAATTTAATGATACTTACATAGTCATGAATGGCTAATGAAATGACGGCTTTAACTTTGATTTCCAATTCATAGATTACAATTCTTTCTAAAAATTCGCCGTTTGGAAGCATTTGAATTTAGATAATACAAAAAGTATTAACTTCCGTCAAACGGTTTCCTCGCAAAGCTTCAATCACTTTGCAAATTCTTATGTCAATCAGTTGAGGGGATATGTTCACCCTACTTACTCTGACTTTAAGGATTTACGGGATTGCAAATGTTATTATGAAGAGTGAGCGGTTCATATAAGTTCCAGTGGTAGGTTTGTAGCTCTTTTGTCTGTTGTGGTCAACACTATAGGGTATTAGACATTTCCAATCAATTATTAGTGCCCATTGAATCGAGGTAGTTCGAAGGTAGGTAGCATGTAATTCCTCGTAAAGAGTATTAGATCCGTTTTATCCTGGTTTAGACTAAGGCCACATTCTTGTGTCTCTTTTATTAATCTCACGTGAACTTTACCCGAGCTCTTTAAGTATTCCTTGTGCAACATGCATGGTAGGCAAATAACTCAGTAGCGTAAAGCGAAGTGAATATAATATATCCCCATTCAATTACTTGTATGTAGGTATGCTTACATCCAAGAACAATTGGAATGGTGTGCGCATATACGAGTATGTTGGGAGTATGATGCGGCTTACTTTGGGCTTATCAGAACGTCGTTAAGGTATTGAAGAGCCATCGAGCTATGTTGTCGTCAAGAAAATTCGAAAATTTTTCACATTACTACAAGTGCCACGATTTCAACATGTCGTAGAGCTATGCAGCTGGTGTATTCCACTCAGCTACTTGGGTAAACAAATCACGTGCAACACGGCCAAAAAACGTTGACGACATTCCATGTTCAACAACATCGGCTGTGCCTGAATTTTCATGTAAACAGGCGCGATATTCGAAACAAGGAGGTGTTGGTAAGCAGTGTTGCCATGTCAAGCGCACTTCCGCCAATATTTATTTTCTTTCCATTTCAGTTTTATTTAATGATTTGGTGTAAATTTCAAGGTAAACGGCTGACGAAAGGTTTTCCGGCTTACACGGATCGTGTGGTGAGGGATGGAAAGAAGTGTATGTTCCATGCCTCAATGTGTTACAATGTTGTTATTGGCGCTGCTGACTTTGTTGTTTGTGTTTTCACAAAAACGTGGTGGAGATATGAAAAGCCAGGGTGCTGGATGCGGGTGGGCCATGTAGGTACAAAAACATGAATATTTGGTTTTTGTAAAACAACAAATATTGCCTGCGTTGTGGAGGAAAAGGCAAATTGTAATTCCAGCACAAATTGATTCGTTTACTCTTCGAATATTGTTAAATAACAAAAGCTGAAATGGCTGGAAAGGACAAGAGTACCAATATGAATGGTTATGGGCCGACGTGCGTTGCCAAACATGATGAGATAAGTGGTCTGAACATTATGTTGAAAAAGTATTAAGACAAGTCCACTGGGGTGGCTTCCTGAAAAATGCAAAACTATTTCAAATGCACTACTAGCCAGAAACATGTGACAAAAGTATTTAACCGAAATGGAGCACTAGCATGTGCTCTCTGAGAGAAATCTGTACAAGCATCAAAAGTTATCTCCACGAACTTTCCAGCTTTTTCGCCATGCGATGTCTGCCCCAATATCATACGTAGATGAGGAAAGGGTTAAACGTTCAAGTACATCATCAGAACTTCCACGGGATGTCTTCCTCTGGCATCTGAGTATCAGCTCCACCATGAGACTTAAATATTCAATGTTAGAGAGCACGTAGAAATGCTGAGCACACAGTTTTAAATGAACTAACATTAGCCCAGTCATGCATCACGTTACACAGCCGTTTGATCTGCGTAACTGTAGTTGGGCTCTTAATGACCTCCACACAGTGTCCGCAGGCAGATTCCTAAGATCTCGGCCTGTGAATCCCGTTATTGACATCTAATCAACTGAAATAGCTGATGAGCAAGGAACCTCCGAGGGAGACTAGGTCAAGTGGTTAAACCCATACTTATCTAGACTCAACCCCACCATACCAAATACTTGCCCTGCATGTGGTATGTCATCTCCTGTTGCTAAACATCTCTTTACCTGTTCAATTGACCCCACTCTTCTAGCACCAATATCGCTATGGCCCAGCCCTATTGTAACTGCTTGTTTCCTTGCACTTCCGTTAGAAGACCATGATGACGATACTCAAAGTGAGCATGTCCATTAGGCAGGGCGAAGCACTGTTTACAACAAAAAAAGCAATCTTCCACCTAGCGATGTAACTTAGTAATGGAATCATATTTCTCTCTCACTACGCATAGTCACTGTGGTTACTATAGGGTTTCATCGATCCCTTGAGAGCAATTAATACAATGCGGAATGTCGCTCTAGTTCGAGAAGAAAAAGGAAACCTTTTGCTAATGAAACGTTCCAACATTTTTATCGCAACGAGTAATATACTTTGGTCGAAGCTAAGCTGATTTTGCTCACGCCAATTTACGTTGTTACGGCTCTTCCGGTGCCACCCAATCCTATGCTGCTTAATGCTTGTAATTTAATTCTTTAGAGTTTTTTGTTTATCAAATATTTTGCACATGTAAAATTTGCTCCGCTACACACGAACTCTCATCTAAAATTTTTATACTCAGCTGCGCATAGCTCACAGGGTATACTAAATGTATGCGCCTAACTGTAACTCGTAACGGCATTAAAGAATCGAGATATATTAAAGTGTACAGGAAGTAAGAGAAATTTAACAAGCCATGTATGTCTTTAAGTCTGTGAACACGATAACTTGAGCAAAATTTGAAGACATCTGAGATGAAATTTGGTATGCAGGTTCCTTGGCACTCATCTCTGAGCATTATCTAAAATGAGCGAAATCAGCTTATAGCCACGCCCCTTTTTGACAATAGTGACCAAAAGGTGAACAAATTTGAAAAACCGATATCGCTGAAATCAAAAGAGTTCCGCCATTAAAATTATGCAAAAATGATAAACTATGTGTTTAAGCGACATAAGCTGTAGTCATTTCTTTCGTTTATTTCATTTGCATTGCCTGCAATTCGCAATCAGCTTATGAAATATTCCAAAAATATAGTTTATGCTTTGCAATCCCAAATAGGGGGTTTTTCAGAACGAAAATGAGGAAGCTAATCCTGCGCAATATCTCAGAGACAATTGAGCTTGCCCCCAATTAGTAAATAAAAGGTGTAACAGGTGCCCCTCACCCCCGGTTTTATATAGAACAAATAATTATAATAAAAACAAATAATATTATGCAATATGTGCTCCGCACCCCCCGTTCTACCCTCTGAACAAATAACAAAATAATATACAATAAACTAACTTAAAAAAAAAACTACTCGCCCTCCATAAAGCTTAGACACTATGAAACAACGCTAATAAATTTCAATTCCACCCGAACTTAGACTTTCTTATTTGTTCATTTTATTTTTATTTCATTAAATAAATTCACTATGACTAAGCTTTTATCTGCTACTTGCTGCTCTACGCGCTGTAAAAAACAATTAACCATGAAATTGAAATTGTTATTTGTTGTTGTACAGTTACTAATACACCGGGTAGCACGGCTTGAACGTATAATAAACATCATAGAAAGTTGCGGCGCTTGGGTTAAGTACGAATTGCTTGAGATGAGCTTGCTACTATCGCTATATAATAATCAGTGTGACCAGGTTAGCCTTTTCGAGGCTAGATTTAGCCATTTTTTTGGTTTTAGCTTTGTTGTCTTTTTCTAGCCATTTTTACTTCAAACCTTTTCTAGTCCCAACACCATATTTTCCATACATCTTAGAGGAATTTATAAAATTAAAGTTAAATGAAGGTAGTATTGATGAGGAAATACAAAAAAAATAATCGTCAAAATTATCAACTATTTTTAATGAAGTTGATAACCCAATTGCGACATCGCCTACCTGATAATATGAACTCTTTACAAAAGATAAATGTTTTTCATTTGATAATACGGAAGTTCGAGAACATAAAAAAAACATTTAAAAAAATTAATTTAAGGAACAGATTAATAATTAAAATGCTTAACTCGCTGGTTAATATTAGATATTCGTTTAAAAGCTTATCCAAATGTTACACTGATTTTGAAATTACCGATCATCTCATCTCTATGATGAATACACAAACTTTGTATGCAGACTCAATCTCTTCTGATTCATCACACGATGAAAATATTAAAAAATTAATTCGTTTTTAGTGATTTTTCTATAGTATGTGTTTCTTTAAAAAAATTCCTAGTCAAAGAAAATGTGCCTGAGCCAAGAATAGTTCCTTCACGTTATGTCTACAGCTTTATATACAAATAGTGTAAACTAAAATAAAAAATTTGAAATGGATTTCGTAAAAAAGTTGCTGACTTTTTTTAGGTTCTTTTTTTTTCTTAATTTTAGCCCTTTCTAACCTTTTTTTTTGCCGATTTAGCCTCTTTTTTTCTATCACCTGGTCACACTGATAATAATGCTACGTACATATGTTTAGTCTCACCGGCTTTTGTGCCACAATATCAGCCGCAACTATCATCATTTGGTCGCCTCGTTTAACTGCCGCCGGCTGTCTGGCTAAGGCTGTGTTGTTGTTGGCCTTGTTCTATGTCCAACACTACATAGACCTTTGTTGTATCTCATTTGTTCCACTTCTGCACTTCGTTGCACACTCCACTCTGCGGTGAATAACAAAATTTTGCTAATGCAAATTTTCTTAATTTGTTATTTTATTTTACTCCCATGAGCGTTGAATTTGGGAGCGGAAATTGTTGGTTCTCTGATGAAATTTGGGACCATTTTTAAGGGAAATTGGGAATACAGTGAGCGCATGATGACCGCTATCTCTACGCTCTAAATATTTGAAAAAAAAAAATAATTTTTAGTGAGTTCGATAACTCCTTACAAAAAAAGTTCTTGGGCTTGAAAACTATGAAGATCAAAATTTCTACTTAAAATATTGTCGGAGGGGTTTCTGATAAATCTGGAGGATGGATGCTTAGAAAAAAGGCTTACTAATTTAATTAGTAAATATCGTAAAGCACAATTAATTTATTTTAATTAATTTACGAACCTGCGAGTGTCTGAAAATATGGACATCTTGGCTAATCTACTAACGCAGAAGAATTAATTCTAACTAAGTAGGGGGCGTCAGAACCACTCAATATACAACTTTTTTTCCGTTATTTTAAAAATTTTGCATATTTCCAAATTGAGTTCCAAAATATTTCCCCACTTGGTAAAATTTTTTTCAAAGTTTGGTTTCAGTTTGAATACCAATGGAGTTGATTTTGAAACAATTTTTACACATTATTACTCGTATTATCTGTCATATCTGACATCAGAAATTAATCAAAACACGTGAGCGAACGAAAATTTTTTTAAATTTTTACCCAAGACATTAAAAGATGGAAAAAAATGAAAATATATATATTTGTGTGACACAAGTATTATATAAGTATATACAGGGTGGCTAATGAAAGCCGCTACCAAAAAAAAATTAAATAACTTTTTTTCTATTTAATGAATCTGGTTAATTTTTTTTTTATTTTGCAGATTGACTTTTACATTTAACAAAAATGGATAACTGGGACACTGAAACAAGAATTTGGATTGTCCGCCGCTATCACGCACTGGAGTCCGTAGTTTCGGTTCAAAGAGAGTATAGGCGCACGTTTGGCGGCAATCCTCCGAGCAGATGGACCATAATAAGACTTGTAAACAATTTTGCCGAGCATGGGACAGTCAACAGAAGACCTTACCATCGAAACCCTTCAGTTCGAACGGAGGAAACAATCGCTGCTGTAGCTGCTGCCATACAAAACAATCCACGTGTTTCGACAAGAAGCTTATCTGCTCAAATGGGTGTAAGCAGACAGTCATTACAGTCAATTATGCACAAAGATTTGGACTTATTCCCATATAAAATTCAAATGTCCAACAAACTGAACGCTGCAGACTTGCCGATTCGCTTGGAATTTTGCCAGAAGATGCTTCAAATGGTGGAAGAGGATGGAAACATGTTGAACTGTCTTTTCATGTCTGACGAGGCCCATTTCGATCTAAACGGCAACATAAACAAACAAAATTGTCGAATATGGAGTGCTTCCAACCCACAGACGGAATTGCATCCACCATGAGACGGAATTGTATCCACTTCGTGTCACAGTGTGGTGTGCAGTTTCATCACGCTGCATTGTCGGGCCCTACTTCTTCGAAGAAAACGGTCACACCGTTACGGTTACTGGAGACCGTTACTTGAGCATGTTGAGAGAGTTTTTCTATCCAGAATTACGCCGAATGAGAATTTCTTTCAACTCTGTGTGGTTTCAGCAAGATGGTGCAGCTCCTCATATAGCCGAACCTGTTATGACAGAATTGCGACGAAAATTTCCCAATAAGGTGATATCCAGAAACTCCACATTCCGGTGGCCACCCAGGTCGCCTGACCTTACTGCACCTGACTTTTTCTTGTGGGGTTATTGCAAACAGGAAGTCTTCAAAGCAAAACCAACAAATTTGAATGAACTAAGGCAATCCATTTGAGAAACAATTGCGGCTATTCCTGTCTCAACTCTCCAAGCAGTAATGAACAACTTTTTGGTAAGATGCCGCACATGCATCGACGAGCAGGGGGGGCATTTAAATTCCATTATTTTTAAAACTAATTAAGCTATATTTAATAAAATTTAATGAGCTTTAACATGAATAAAAGAAAAATGAATTCCATACACTGAAGAAAAAAATTATTTGAGTTTCTTAATGTAGCAAAATTCATCAGCCACCCTGTATATACAATATAAGTCTATATATTTTAATTCTTTTCCTTCTTTTAATGTTTTGCCTTTTCACGCATTGTGGTTTAATAATTAATAAAATGGCTAACGAGATGTTTAAGAAGTATTGTGTGAACCTCACATAGGTCCCGGGAAACAGGGACATTGAGGGAAACTGTAATGCAGATAAGCTTCCTGACAAAAAGCGCTTAGATTTACGGCACTGCAGGCTAATGTTAAAAGAATGCACCTACCAACAAGCCAACGAAAGATGGCAACAAACCTCAGGGTGTAGCATATCCGAAATGGGACCCAAAGAGATCACGTTATATCGATGCCCTAAAAAGGGCCGAAATCTCATAGTTAATAGGAGTACTAAATAGACATTTCCTTATTTGGAGGAACGGAGAGAGACTAGGCGCGCCCTATCGTCGGTGCTGCAGGAGCTGCAAAGATACGAAGAGGAGGAAACGGTGGAACACCTCATTTGCAACTGCCCAGAGCTAAGCGGCGCCAGATGACGCTGTCTGGGAGCTCATTTTCTGGACCTCCGTCAAATTGCGGCCTTCATCAGGTCCTCAAAATGGAGCTGTAACGGTATCAAAATGGGCCTTCTGATACTGGCCTATGTGTGCCCCTGCGGCAGACTCTTCAACCTAAGCTAAATGGCTAACAGAAAGGTCAAATGTGAAGTGTGGTTTCAGTAGAAAAATATAAATGGAATTCTAGTCGTAATCCAATATTTTTTCCAAGAACGAATAATAATATTTTCATACATAATCGTGTAAGAGTGAATAAGGCTAGAAAACGTAAGAGCACCTAATCGAAGATTAGCAGTTAAAACATGTAGGCCCCTAAGTTTTTTAGGAAAGAATCAGAAACATCAAATACAACCCAACCTCAAATTGCAGAAAAGAGAAGCATATCCTTATAACATATTTACGCTGATCTAAAATGCGTAATTTCAGACCAGTAATTCGAGTGTGTTTCAATCGGTTTTGAATGCGTTCGTTCCTTTGTTATAAAGTATTAATCAAACATTTTTGAAGCGTTCGAAACAAACTTTCATGAACTCATCACATATGCGATTTGTGTGGAGAAATGTGCCACAGGAGGAGGCATACTATTGTTGTAATGAATGCACCCATAGAAGATAAGCAAAATTGCTTTTCGACCACGCCTACTTTTTCAAAAGTTATATGGAAAGGAGGTAGAAATATTAAAGTGCCCATTAACTGATACAGGGATAAAAATATAATTTGGTACTTACCTAAATTTTCTTATTCTTTATGTGATTTTTGCAAAACTTCGTAAAATAAGTGTGGCTCCGCCCACTTATGAGTGGAGCACATCTCCAATTCGACTGTTAATAACTTCAGAATGGTGGAAGATAGAATTATGAAACTTAATACGAGGTATACTCTAGAAAATATATACCCATGGAAAATAAGCAAAATCGGTGGACGGCCACACCCACTTCTGGACCAAAGTTTTCTAAAAGAGAGGTAGAAAACTGGACCATGCCATACCTCATTCACTGATGCAGATGGAATGCTAGAATTTCGTAGTTACCATGACCTGATGATCTTATTAATGATTTTTTTTAATTTAGGAAAATGGGCGTGGTACCGCCCACATATAAATGAACAAAATATCAAATTTAAGCTATTATAAACTTCAGAACCGTGTTAAATAAAATTACAAAACATGATACGAGGTATACTATCTACGCTTTTCAAAATTATATATAGCCTATGCTGGAACCAGTGAATCCAAGAACCTACTGTGAAAATTTCATAAAGATCGGTAGAGTACCTTGGACGCCTACAGAACTTTTTTTCTCTTCAGGAACTTCAGAACTTTTTGAATGATCCCTAGACTACATTTGAAATTCCCGTTTTTTGAACATTTTAGAAATAAAAAATTTTTGGGTCAATTAAAAAAAAACACTTTTTTTAGGTAAAATTTTGCAGAACTTTTTGTCTTCTTCTCAGGACCTCTAGAACTTTTTGTTTGCTGCCCAGAACAGTTTTAAAAAGATCGTTTTTCGATATATCGTATGTTGCGTGAACTTGGCATACAAAATTTTAAAATAATTTTTTTTGGGACTAATTTTGTAGACCTTTTTTTTTCTTTTCAGGAACTCCAGAACTTTTTGAATGCTACCCAGAACAATTCCTGTTTTTTTTTGTGAACTTTCGTATGCCCACTTCACTGGCGTGTGTTTTACTGATCAAACTACAACCCTCCAAAAAAACAGTTCGCTCAGCAAGAGTACGCTATAGGCTAGTCTTGCAGTTTTTTTTATAAACGCTTCTTAAATGCACTAGTTGAATGTATGAACTTAGGTTCTTGTCATCGCTTTCAAGGAAATCCTCAGTCATTAGTCTTTGTTATGTATTGAAGATATGGCTACCTGCTTGTTCTAATAAAATTTATTGAGATAGATACATTTTCCTGGCAACTCTGATAGTTCTTAGGTAAGTTTCTTTGGAAAGAGTTGGCCGATGGACTATGAATTTCATGGTTAGCATTGTAGGATCATTATATATTATCTCTGTAAGGTCTTTTTGTGTTAGTTCCTAATTTTCTGCTCTCATTTGGAACCAATATTAATAAATAAGGTATCGTTTTAAAGGTGGGGGTTAACTCTACATGCGAAACCATGTTTTAATTAGCGGAGTGCTTTTGTTTAAGCGTATTTTATAAAAATGAATTCTTTAAAATAAACGATTGTAAATGCGCAAAAAAATCAATTTGTACTGCAACGCTATTGTGACTGTGACATTCGCATGCCTCGCGACATCTACATTTGAATACTAAGACTGAACAGTGCTAGAATAATTAAAGGCATTGCGAATATCACAGCGCTCAACCCACTGCGAGCGCGCCATCTACACTTGAACATTGCTAAAATAAGTGAATAAGACTGCGTTCACATTGGGTCATAAACTCGAGTTAAAGCGACATTTTTTGAGTAAATTCATATTGATGTTGTCAATCAACTCAAGTTTATGGCTCAATGTGAATGTAATATAAGTGGTGGAATTTCAAATAGCTGTTTGCGCATATTTGTATAATTTTTTGTGGTCTCACAACAAGTGTAGCTGAAAATCTTTTTTTATAATTTGAAAAAAAGGTTTGAGAAATCCTGGACCTGGGGTCGAATTACGTTATACGTTCCGTGATCGAAAGCGAATTTTTGAATCACAATGACTCTAAGCCCATAATTCGGAATGACGGCATACGTGAGCAATTGGCTGGAAGTACCGGTCGGTTCAATTATGCATTATTACTCTTTTAAAAACTTGGACAATTTCAAAGTTATTGTAACTAAAAAACTGTTTACGATCACGGAACGTATGTTGTAATTCGGCCCCTGGACTAAGAAAAGGTTTCAAACTATTTTTTTTTTTTTTTTTTGCGCAAGGAGCGCACGGGCCCAGCTAGTTTGTTTTATTTCATCAATATTTCCCTACAGGATTGGCATCAATGATGGTTTGCTGGGTACATTTTTGAAAATAAAATATTTAATAAAAAATCGGACCTTCACCCTTCAGTGACAGATATAAAATAAATTAGATTTGTGGAAAATGATTAATATTAATATAATAATTGTATTAACTTTTTGTTTAAGTTTTCTATTTTACCTAATATAAATTTACCTAAATATAAATTCTTCCCCCCCATAGGGGGACATATTCAACTTAATTTCTTTATGTAAATATTATTGTTTTTGTTTGAAAATGGCATTGGCACAGCTTGTGGCACCATAAAAATGTTTCTTAATTATACAATATTAACCAAACGATGTCACACTTCGGACACCTCTCAACATTCACTGACCCTTCTCCGAAATCGCCCTTCTAACAGCGAGCCGCATTTTCATTTTAAACTAATTTCTATTCGTCCAGGTTTATGCAAATGCTCGTAGCACAGAGGCATTTCCTTTGCATTCATTTTGACCACAATATTTTTAGTGTTTGGTTGTTCTTGTTGCCTGTAATGGCAAGCTCTTGGGTTGTGTACACAAATGTTAATTATATGTATACCCAGTTGTGTTAGAACACAGGCCATTTATTGACTTTAGAAATCGGACTTGCACCGTTTTATGAAATATACAGAGAGCTTCTTCGCTGTCTTTACCACACCGACAGCCGCAAGCAGAAGTCAACCAGAGTTCCGCAAGGTTATTGATTCAGCCTCACGCTGCTATATCCCCGCTGGAAGAATACCTGAAACTCGTCCGAATTTCCCTAAAGAAGCAGTGGCTCTAGAAAGAGAACGTGACAGAGTGCGACTAATCAATCCCGCAGATCCACGAATAAAGAATCTCAATGCGGAAATCCGATGGACTGACAACGTGCACAAACTAAGAGGAAGCAAAGTCTAGGGCGGTGTCGACCAGCTATGGTCAACAGTCAAGAACCTATCACATCCGACCAAACACAACGACAGGATGCCCATTATCTTTGGCTGACAAGGCTAAGGGACAAGCCATATGTTGCGTTCACAAACATCGACACAAAGCAGCGCCCATTTGCCGTCACCGTTTCGAGGTTAAGGAAGCCACAATGAAGGCCAAGCCCTCAAAATCAATCAGACCCGACGGTATTGCCATGAAGATGCTGAAACACCTTTGCTACGAGGGAGATAGTTATTTAGCTGCTCTTTTCAACCTCTCTTTAAAAACCTTAGTCATTCCTGAGGTATGGAAAAATGGGAGAGTGTTTTCCCTTTTAAAACCTGGGAAGTCGGAAAATCAGGAAGAATAATATATTAGAGCCTACTTTGCTCCCCTACCATCTATTGGTTGAAGATCTGCTACATAGGAACATAAGCAAGCATCTTCGTAAGCACTATGATGAGATCCGGCATCATATAATTCAGCCGTTTCATTTGCGTAATTACAGGCTGGCTCGAAAGCAGTCAGAAGACAAACCTCAGATCTCGGCCTATGAACCCGTTTTTGACATTCAACTACCTCAAATAGCTGAATAGGAGAGTGTTCTGCTGAGGAAGACTAGAGCCATAATAAGACAATTTTGATCTGAATACTGTAATAGGTTAAACTCTTACTTATCCAGACTCAACCCCACCATACCAAATACTTGCAGCGCATGTGTTATGCCTTCTAATGATACTAAATATCTCTTTACCTGTTCAATTGAACCTGCTCTTCTAACACCAATAGCACTCTAGTCCAAGCCTTTTGAAACTGCTCGTTTCCTTTGACTTCCGTTTCACTAAATGTAATGCTTTAACCGCTGGAGCTTCACATACAAGTAATTGCAACTAGTTGCTGGAATAAGCTTTCAAGAGCTGTGGCTAAGATTGTTTTAAAGAAGAGGTCAAACAGGAGTTCAGCCGTAGTATTTTTTTTTATTAATATTCATTATATACAGGCATCGGCCTGTTCCAAATTCGCAATAGGTATACAAAAAAAAGTTCAACCCACATGTACTGTCATCACTGTGTATGGCGGTAATAAAATATTACTGTGCTGTAAAATAGATCCTAAACTTTAAGCTGGTCATCTAGCAGTACATCGGTAAAAGGTGTATTGAAATCTATGCAGCGGCTTGTGAATGATGCGCGAACAAACATTCAGACTGACAGACGCAAATTTTAAAAACTTATGATTTTGGCTGCTTTAGTTTATTGTATTTTTGCTGTTTACAGTTTTCTTCAATATCTATAATGGATATTACAATTTCATTATTTAAAGTAAAAACATCACTGGTTGTTGCAATGCACATCCGGGTATATAATATTAGTTTTAAGCATGTGACAGACTTAGGCCAGCTTATTCGTAGTTCTTGTTTGTTGTTTTTTTGTTGTTGTTGTTTGTAAGTACAAATGTTAAGCAAAAGTAAAAGGAGTCATAAGTGAATTGTTACAGTGAATTAGGAATTTTCAGTCCCTCGGTCGAATATTTTTAAGTTGTTTAACGGTGACTTTGCGCTCTCTCATCCCTCTTTTTTATTCGTGTTTCAAATTGCTGCTATTTTTGTTCTTGTAGTAAAGTCTATCTCTGAATTTATTCACCTGCATTAGTATGCACGAATAGTGTGGACGCACAACACAAAATTTAATGTTTCTTCTTCTTCTCGTGTCACACCAATTTCAACTTAATGTCTCTCATCTAATGACTCTTTTATATTCAATGAGTGCATCAAGTTTTTTCAATTAACTGCAAGGCTTGCACCTGGTTGGGTTTGTACAACAAAAACACAAAAATAACAAGCCGTTATAGCAACATGCGTTTGCATGCACTCTGCTGAACTGAAAGGTGTTATAGACAAATATTGGGTAAGCCGAAAACTGCGCCAGTAATTTCATCACAGTTTTAACCACATTCAATGGGTTTGAACGCCTCACTTTGCACGTTATTGTGTTTTAAATAGAAATATACATACATGCTCGTACTCATACTTAAAGTCTAGTAAATGATATGTCTTCCAAGCGTCATTTTGTGACTGTCAATTGTTGATCCAGACTGCGTGTCTGACATGTGGTGAATGTGTTTCGAAATATGTCACTTTTTATGAGCGACATATTCACGCCATGCAATTTAAAATATCAAACATTTAGAGGTTCGGGTGTTATATATTAAAACGTGGACAATTAATTTATGCTAAGTTATTTTATGCCGTGAATTATTTATTTGTTCAAATTTCACTCTGAAATTTAACTGCGTTGACTATTGTGGATAATTTTTTATAGCCACGAATGAAGAGCCTGAATTATGTGTGTTTGGTTACACTATACAACAGTAATTTTAAAACAGAGCAAACATGACATTGGCATGACTGCCCAATATGCATAGATCCAATTTTTTTTTCGCTGTTTGCGAAATGTCTAAATCTTTTAAAGTGATTTCGAACATGTTTCTCAACTTGAGGTTGAACAGTTTTTTGCAAAGTTCAACTTCAGTTTGAAAGCCTTGGAGCTCATTTTGTAAGAACACCTACAATTTTTACACTTGGCAGCACTCGTATTTGTTGTCATATCTGTCATCAAAAATTTGTCAAAACACGTAAGCGAACGAAAAATTGCCAAAATGCTTTCCAAAGCATTAAAAAAAGGAAAAGAAATGAAAAGATATATATTTTTGTGACGAATGGTAGTAATTCTAATATTGTGTTTTAATAATTTGTGAAATGCCTAACAAAAAAGCAATATATGAAATTTAGCTGCAGTTGGAAAATATTAATGGAATTCAAGTTGGAATCGTATATTGGAGAAATAAGAAATATTTTCATTTCAAAAGTGTTAACTTTTGTTGGAGATTGGAATGTTTCTCCAATTGAGCTCAAGTTAAAAATCAATGTTGAAATTGGAAAAAAAATTTGATCTCACATTAGATTAAAATGTATTTCCACAAAAAGAAAATGCTTATTGGGTGCTAGGGAGCTTCATCTATGTAGGTTTATTGTAGCTTTAGTGACGTTGAAAGACGTTTTTCGGATATGGATCCGCTTTGCTACGGCACTACCACCTTCTGGTACTAGTACGACTGTCGCGGAAGCGATAACTCGTCTGAAGGTTTTTTATATTTTTTATATTTTTTCTGAAAGTTGTTTAGAGTGCCACCCCAGTTGAAACTTGGTAGTGGGAAATGAAAAGCGTCATGTACGAGAGTAGTTTGAGAATTCAGTGAGTTATTTAATAAAAAATGAATTCTCCACACTTTGTAACACTCGCGAGGGTTTCGGCTTTAAATGCTTGGCAAACACCAAAATCCAAATAGTCTTATCAAACACTCCTTTTTGAAAAGGGTGAAAAGTTTTTGCAAGACGGTTGGGTACTCTCGGTCTATCGTTCCTCCATGATCTAAAGTAGGTATCTAATTTTGAATTTAAGAATCTAGCTAAATATATTCACTCTCCGGAGTATTTCGATGCACGGTATCTGTCATTTAAAGGTGAAGGTATCGCAGAGATTATTACAGCTGGCCCACCTCTGACATAAATATCGGATAACTTCTTAAAGTGCAGCAAGGCACTCTCAGACGGTGCTTAACTATTACATATATCATCCGATGTTAAACACTTTGCACACAACCCCCTTTGAAAAATTGTGCGAAATATCTGAAAATGACGGTTATAGGTACTTTTAAGCTATGCATTCTACGGAACGGCTCAACCGACTTCAAAGATCTTTTTCGATTAAAAAGGTACTTAAGTCAGCTGCCGAAGATATACATTGAACAAATTTTATTTTACACCGAAAAAAATTTTCTCACAAAAATTAAATTTTAAAGTGCTATAACACTTCAAAAGCCAAGCCTTAAAAAAGAAAGGTCTATTTAATATATATAACATATCTAAACACCGAAATTACGTTCTTTTTTCTTTTTTTTTAATTTACTTCAAAGGCAAGTGTTTTACAAAAAAAAAAAAACAAATTGTTTAAAAATTTTATTAAATATATGTAATATATCCAAAAACTAAAATGGGGGGTTTTTTCTTTTTTTTACATTTCTTTAATTAAATACAATTAAAAAAATTTTTTAGCTGTTAGATATGATGTTTTGATATACGACCTTTCTTAAAAATTTTGTTTTTTTTTAAAACACTTGACCTTTTAAGTACAGGGTGGCTGATGAATTTTGCTACATTAAGAAACTCAAATAATTTTTTTTTCAGTGTATGGAATTCATTTTTCTTTTATTCATGTTAAAGCTCATTAAATTTTATTAAATATAGCTTAATTAGTTTTAAAAATAATGTAATTTAAATGCCCCCCCTGCTCGTCGATGCATGTGCGGCATCTTACCAAAAAGTTGTTCATTACTGCTTGGAGAGTTGAGACAGGAATAGCCGTAATTGTTTCTCGAATGGATTGCCTTAGTTCATTCAAATTTGTTGGTTTTGCTTTGAAGACTTCCTGTTTGCAATAACCCCACAAGAAAAAGTCAGGTGCAGTAAGGTCAGGCGACCTGGGTGGCCAACGGAATGTGGAGTTTCTGGATATCAGCTTATTGGGAAATTTTCGTCGCAATTCTGTCATAACAGGTTGGGCTATATGAGGAGCTGCACCATCTTGCTCAAACCACACAGAGTTGAAAGAAATTCTCATTCGGCGTAATTCTGGATAGAAAAACTATCTCAACATGCTCAAGTAACGGTCTCCAGTAACCGTAACGGTGTGACCGTTTTCTTCGAAGAAGTAGGGCCCGACAATGCAGCGTGATGAAACTGCACACCACACTGTGACACGAAGTGGATGCAATTCCGTCTCATGGAGTATCTGTGGGTTGGAAGCACTCCATATTCGACAATTTTGTTTGTTTATGTTGCCGTTTAAATCGAAATGGGCCTCGTCAGACATGAAAAGACAGTTCAACATGTTTCCATCCTCTTCCACCATTTGAAGCATCTTCTGGCAAAATTCCAAGCGAATCGGCAAGTCTGCAGCGTTCAGTTTGTTGGCCATTTGAATTTTATATGGGAATAAGTCCAAATCTTTGTGCATAATTGACTGTAATGACTGTAATGACTGTCTGCTTACACCCATTTGAGCAGATAAGCTTCTTGTCGAAACACGTGGATTGTTTTGTATGGCAGCAGCTACAGCAGCGATTGTTTCCTCCGTTCGAACTGAAGGGTTTCGATGGTAAGGTCTTCTGTTGACTGTCCCATGCTCGGCAAAATTGTTTACAAGTCTTATTATGGTCCATCTGCTCGGAGGATTGCCGCCAAACGTGCGCCTATACTCTCTTTGAACCGAAACTACGGACTCCAGTGCGTGATAGCGGCGGACAATCCAAATTCTTGTTTCAGTGTCCCAGTTATGCATTTTTGTTAAATGTAAAAGTCAATCTGCAAAATAAAAAAAAAATTAACCAGATTCATTAAATAGAAAAAAAGTTATTTAATTTTTTTTTGGTAGCGGCTTTCATTAGCCACCCTGTATTTTTCCAGTTTAAAATTTTATTTAAAAAAAATTTTGTTCAATGTATTATAAAATTTTTACAGTGTATATTTTCGAAAGCTAATTTAAATACCTTTCTAATGGTGCAAAGATATATTGAAATGAGGTTGTGTTTATATAGGTATACAAAATTTTATCAAAAATTTTAGAGGTATGAAGATATGAATGAGAGATATGAAATTTATCCTATCTGAAATTAAAAAAAAAATTTTATATGATATTCATCCTATCTAAAATTAAAAAAAAAATTTATATGAAATTCATCCTATCTGAAAATAAAAAAATATCAAATCAGATATACCAATATGGGTTTGAAAGCAAAGGTAATATCCATCGGATTTCAACGGAAATATTTTCGGGTAAAGCTACACAAAGATTGGCCACCTAATCCCATTTCATTTATATTTTGCCATGTCCGATATGATCTCCAAAACTTTTTGACAAATTCCTATGATTTGTATATAGGTAACCTGCTACAATCTAAGCTCTCTTACATGAGTGTTGCCACTTAGGAGGCTTTTACCGAGTTGTCACCTATCTGAAATAAAAAAAATATCAAATTAGATATGGTAGTATGAAAATGGGTTCGAAAAATTGCTCATCTTTCAACTTTAACCAGCAAAAAAATTCGATCAAATCGAAATAAAAGTTTGCAGACGCTTAACTCAAGTTGGTTTTTGTCGTTTTGTGGGCGCTAATGCGTTGCCGGCGGAAGTTGTGCATTAGCTTGTTCAAATATGAAAGAAATTATTTGTGAGCTTTACTTACAAAACACAAACAACCATACCAAGATGCAGCGAATATGCAACAACGCTGAAGTGGCAAAACGCTCCAAACGGAAAGCAAGTGCAGCAGCGTTACATTTCTTGTGCACATTTCCGTTCTTGGCAAAAATCTATGCATAATTAAAATCCATTAAGTAGCTATGGCAAATCATTGCACACAGGCAAGTAGGAGTAAGATGAGTTTGTGTTGTTGTTGTTGCAAACCCTCTTGCGATTTGTTGCGCGCCATGTAAAGCGAAAAGCTGCAATCGGAAAACTTTTCAAACAACTCGCGCGCCAAGAATGCACCGCCAAATGGATGATGAGATAATAAAGAAAAACTTTGTTCAATATTGAATGACCAAAAGAATACAGGGTGCTTAATGGTTGAGTGGCTTAAAAGAAATTAAAAATTGAATTTTCAATACTTTTTCAATTTTAACAAAAGAGCTACTTCAAATTAAAAAGTTAAGCGACGAAGGCAATAAATGACGGCACACTTTTCCACTTAAACAAAAATCGAAGCAGGAAATAAAGTTTTTCGAACATCCGCTGATGTTTAAAAGCCATAAGCAAATGGCTAAGTACAAAGCAATGAGTCCACTTCGAACTTAATGCCATTTGAACAACAATCGGGGGTATTTGTATGATTGAATGAAGGTTATGAAATCAATTAGATTTGAGAAAATGGCCGCTGCCGGCGCGGCGAGAGACCACAGTAAAAGCTCTGCATAACAATTGTTGGGTACGTAGCGCCTTAACCCGTACACGTCTCCAACTCCTTATAGGTCGATTGCCTGTTGCACTCCAAATAACTTTTTGGTCTTAAGCTCATCCCTTTTGGCATTGCATGTGGCGATACGCAACAATGCCCTCTTCAATGATGAAGTGCCTTCAGTGTCAAATCAAGCGTGCTATTGCACTTTACCTCCAACGATCCACACATACACGCACATGCTAATACACATACTCACTTGCGGCCAAACGGTTGACCACACTTAATGAAATACGTATACCCACCCTGTAGGAAACCCATGTATTGGTTTGCATTAGAACAGCAAAGAAGTCTGAGATATTTTGCTACTTTTTAACTAAAACACATACCAATTGCGAACCTACAAATATTCAAAGTTTTTGGAATACTGGATTGCAATTGTGAGAGGTTTAATGAAAACTTTAAATTTCAATTTCGTTGTTTCCCGAGCTCTGGTCAAACCCTTCAACTATCCTATGTTAGCAGAATACTTAGAAACAATTCTGGGAGGATTTCAATTATTTGCACTAACCATTATTGAAGGAACCCATCTAACAAAAGTAGAAAATGCATTCGGGGCCATAAAAAGCACATTTCTCGGAGTTTTACCCTCAAAAATGTGCTCTTTTCGGAGCTCAAAAGCAGCGAAAAATCGTTCTGGGCGTGCATTCTAAAAGGTGACATAGAAAAATAATCAAAAATTAATCAGAATCCTTTAATTTTTGAGCTTTCCTGAAGCTCTTTTTGAGTCTTTTTCCATTCTTTTCACGCCCCATTCTTTTCTCAATATCGATGGTTTTTGAAACCTTTTTGAACTCTTTTTGAATAGTTTTTTTAACTTTTTTTAGGAAAATTTTTTCCCCGATTTTGATGATCTTTTAAACCTTTTTGGATTCTCATTGGAGGTTTTTATTAACTCATTTAGAAAGCTTTATATAAGTTTTGCCCTGTATCCGCTCTCCAACGTTTATTTTCTCACAACTCTCTTATGCGTATAACAAAAAGGATCGGAAAATGCTCTAAATCAATCAAAGAATTGAGCCTTGCAGAGTAGCCGCTCTACAATATTCATTTCTTCTCCCAAGGCTTCTTGAATCTTTATAAAAAAGTGGGTTTTTTGATGTTTACTCAATAACACTTCTAAAAAGCTCAAATTACGGACTCTTTTTCGATCATTATTTCGAAGAGCTCCGACTTTGGTTAGCTGGTAAAAATCTGGCGTCTATTTTGAATAATAATGATTTCTGCCCGAAATCAAGTTTAAATAAACAGTTCCATATATATGTATATATATATATATGCATTCGTATAAGCGAAAAACGCAGAAGGACCGCACTAAATTCAGCATGTGCAATTTGGATTTCTTTCGGAACAAGTGAAATACTGTTGGTAAACGAACTGACCAAACTGCGCAGTACTTCTAGTGTCTTGAATCCTCTTATTAAAGTTTCCAGTTGTTGCATATAAAAGATATTTATGACGAGCTATTAGGAGTTCGAAATGCACAGAAAATAAACCGGTTCACAACTAAAAATTTTCCTTGCCGGGTGTATATGTAAATGTGGGGACTAATAAAAAATGGGTAGGGTAATAAACAATTTTTATAAGTACTCTGAAATGTACCAAATGCACTAACTTAAATATTCACTATCAAAATACTCAATAAAACATATTATATGATTTAATTTTTTTTCCTTTGAAAGACCTCTTAGACCATTCTAGTATGATTGTTCACTATACGCCCCCAATAAAGCAAAGATAAACTAATCCAACGTTTTTTATTCAAACTTTTGTAAGCCAGAAAGAGGTACAGAGAATCCTTTCAATGCTGGAACCATCTTATATTTGAAAAGTATTCAACTCTTGTAAAACCACTCAGTATATTTCCAAAACACGTCAAAAGCCTTGATGATCTCTAAACTTGCTTTTGAAACCCTTTTAATAGGACGCTCTCGTAGAACCAGAGCTGTAAAACTTTGATTAGTAATTAGTAATCAATTAATTAGACAGAATTTTTAATTGGTAAATGTTTAATTGCTATTCAGGAAAAGGCATCTATTAATTTTTTACGAATATAAGAAATCAAAAAAAATCAAAAAATATCTAACTAAATAAAAACAAGTAAGGAAAAGGCAGTTTTCGACTGTGCCGAAGACTTCATACCTTTCATGAATACGCATCACGATTTTAAGCGTCCGATCCTTACTCACAATTAGTAAAAACTCTGCAAAACTGATAATTTAAAGATACAAAGCCCAAACCCCATTTATCGGAACAATCGATTGTATGGGAGCTATATGTTATGTTGCTCCGATATGGGTGATTTTCACTACACACATTAGATATCTAGTAAGCACCAAACCTGCAAAATTTTACGTTCCTAGCTTTTTAATTGCAAAATTGGGCTATAAATGGGAGCTATGCGTTGTATTGCTCCGATCTTACTAATTCCGACAAATGATTAATCTCATGCAAAATGGCGGCTCCATACCGAATTTCATCAATATATCTCAAAAGCTGAAGGAGTAGTTTGCGTACAAACAGACAGACTGACAGACGGACATGGCTAAATCGACCCAGCTCATCGCCCTGATCATTTCGGTATACTTATTGGTGGGGTTATCTCTTCTTCTTCTCAAAATTACAAACATCGGACTAAAGTTGTAATATCATTTCATGTTCATGAAAGGTATAAAAAATCAAATAATTTAATTTGTTTACTTTTGATTATTTTTGATTTTTTAGGACTTTTTTGATTTTTTTTTTCATTATTTTAGATCTCTTTCAGTATTGTTGATGTGTATATATGTGTGCTTCTACAACAATACAAAAAAAAAAAAAAATTTGCATAATCAAATGTAATCGAAACAACACTTTTTGATTATTTATGATTTTTTTGATAAATTGGAAAATAATCATTAAAAATTTAACGTAATTGGTAATCAATCATTAAATGGATTCTCAAGAAAGTAATCAATCAAACCGGTAATCATTACGATTAGTAATCATTATTTAGGTATATTGATATATAGAGGCCAGCTACAATAAAATTCCTTCGGTTCACCAATCAAGTTACAAATTCAACCTGGATTATCAGCACCAGAGATGAGTAGTGTAGAATGAATGGAATTCCACAGGCATCTAGGGAATACAAGCAGACCAGCAATACACGACTGAATTACTTTTTCTTCAACAGAGCTGGACGACTCAATTGCACTGGGTACAGGTTAGCTACTCCGGTTTGTAGTTATTCTCTTATATCAATCAATATTAACGAACTTTAGGCAATCCCGCCATTTACATATGGATTTATCACAAACAATGCGAATTTTATTTTTTGTTTTTGGAGAAAAGTAATTTACCTCTACCATTCGTAATCAAAAAATCAATATGCAATCAATTTGACTAATTTACTAGGCACTTGAATGTGGACTGAATAAAGTACCTTGGCGGGAGTGGTGAAAGAACTGATTACTTTGACCGCGTTGGACGTTTGTTGAACCGATGAGTGGCTGAACTTTGCTAAATGCGTTTGCAGTGCCCCATTTAACATGCGCTCAATTGAATTGCTTTTATGCTTTTTTGCCTACTTTCAATATAGTTTTCGATTAGAAGTACTTTGTTTCCAAAAAGCTTTAAAATTCATTTGCACTCTTCTGCCATGAACGACATGAGGTATATTCGGCGTTTGTCTGTGTGTAGGCGAGGAGTTTATATTGGGCAAAGCGTCACTCTGACATGTCACTCAATGTCATGACGTGCTAAATATCATAAATTTGGCAGATTAATAGTCCTATAGATATTAGATAGTCCATTTGTATTAGCATACATATGTACATATATATGATAAATGTCAGTCAATTGTCATATAGATGACATATATTTGACAGAAGAGTTTTGAAGTTCGTTGAATGTATAATTTGGATTAACACTGTTAATAGTGATAGGTTTGTTAGGTGAGGTAGATAGTTCGCCCTAACTCTCATCACTGCTAATGTGAGTTTTTGATACCACAGCTCCTGAATTACACAATGATATGTGTGGCACAAATATTTAATATTTTAAATCTAAGAGGAGGGGCGGACCAAAGACGCACTATATACATCCCGGAGAATTTAAATATTTAAGGAATTTTCCTGCTTTGACATACTACAGTTATAAAAAACTCTTTTAAAAGAGGTTCCCTAAAACGCTAGGTATTTTTGATCCGCCCGTATCAAGTTTCTGATCCAGTTTACCGTTAGGGTGTGTTAAAAAAAGACCAATTTAGACTATATACAAAAATACATGAAATTTACATTAAATTGTAAGTAATTGATCAAATGGGGTAGTGACTAAATAGCGTTACAATGTATGGCCGGACATATTCACCCAATATGAAAAATCCGGAAAATATAATAATTTTCCAAATATATAGTTTTTATATGCCTCAAAATGCAAAACGCTCAATATAAAATACTACTAAACTATGATATTTGTACATCGCTCACAATTTTTTCTATCGCAGTTCGAAAATCAGACTAGACTTACCATAGTAAATAATTTTTATGTTTTTTTAATTTTATTTTATTTTAATTTTTTTTAATTTTATTTTATTTTATTTTATTTTTTTTAATTTTGTTTTATCTTATTTTATTTTATTTTATTTTATTTTATTTTATTTTATTTTATTTTATTTTGTTTTATTTTATTTTATTTTATTTTAGTTTATTTTATTTTATTTTATTTTATTTTATTTTATTTTATTTTTTTATTTTGTTTTATTTTATTTAATTTTATTTTATTTTATTTTATTTGATTTTATTTTATTTTTTTGTTTTATTTTATTTTATTTTATTTTATTTTGTTTTATTTTATTTAATTTTATTTTTATTTATTTTATTTTGTTTTATTTTATTTTATTTTATTTTGTTTTATTGTATTTTATTTTATTTTATTTTATTTTATTTTATTTTATTTTATTTTATTTTACTTTATTTTATTTTATTTTATTTTATTTTATTTTATTTTATTTTATTTTATTTTATTTTATTTTATTTTATTTTATTTTATTTTATTTTATTTTATTTTATTTTACTTTATTTTATTTTATTTTATTTTATTTTATTTTGTTTTATTTTATTTTATTTTATTTTACTTTATTTTATATTATTTTATTTTGTTTTATTTTATTTTATTTTATTTTAGTTTATTTTATTTTATTTTACTTTATTTTATTTTATTTTTGTTTATTCATTGAACTCCATTTGGGTTACATATTATACATCGGTTGGATACAACAAGAATAAATAAAGCTACTTATACATACTAAGTTCAGGTATGTATGTAAAGCTAACAGGCACTTTTGAGATTAATAAATTACATGTCATTGATTAGAAACGAACGAACAATGGACGTTGTTGCTAAAATTATGGCCTTTTGTATGCTTAAAAACTTTTTTTCTAATTGCAGTTTCTCCAGTATCGTCATAAGGTGTTTGGGTACTACGCCTGTCAATGAAATTATAATGGCTTCTCGCGCCGGTCGGGCGGGATATGGTGGGTAATCCGTTGGGAATTATTATTATTATTATTACGTTCACTTTATCGAAATTCCATAGCTGCTTTATTTTCCGGGCAAGTCCTTGGTATTTTCTCTTCTCTTCTATATAGACGTCTTACAAATTGTGTGTGTTAGGGACCCCAACATCAATTAAATATGTTCTCTTTTCGGACTTTTCCAGAAGTACAAGGTGGCGCAAAAGTAAGCTTCCGATGTTCAGCATATCGGTTGTGGCACGTGCAGTGTGTGCTGTTGCACCGTCTTGTTAGAACCACATGTTTTCCAATCCCAATTCATCAAGTTGCGGCAAAAAGAACTCGTTGATCATTGCTCTGTAGCGCTCACCATTCACAGTAACCGTTTGGCCCCGACCGATTATTGGTCAAATAAATAGTCAGCAATATTCCGCGTTCTGGAGCAGTGTAGCGTAACATTGTTTATTAACGTGTATTTCGCATGTGTTTACTACACAAATGTCAAAACAGAACTGACTTTAGGGGCCAATCGCAAAATTTATAGCATTTTCTGATAAGTGGATTACTTTTGCGTATTATATCCGGCCTGTAATGGGGTATATTTCTCTCGGTCAGTACCGTGCGATCCCAGTATATTTTATGTTCGGGACTTTCCATAACTGCCAAGGGGGTATATTTGTAATATGGAATCTCATCTGTTAGCAGCCTTGTATGGATTGCCAAGCTCTGGTGTACAATTTTCGCGACGTTGTTATGTCGTTCCAGATAATCAGTTGCAGCTAGCATAAGGCAGGCCCCTGTGATATGTTGTATATTTTCCGGCTGTTGTTGGTTCTTTGTGGCAATGACTTGGTCCTGTCTCGCTATCATGACGCCCTCAGCTACCATGAAGATCCCTGCATTTTTAAGTCACAGGTTGGAAGCAACGTTATCGATCCCTGGTTGGCTTAATGTATGTGGGTGCCTATCATGTAGTGTTTTCATCTTCCACTCTTCAATAAGTCGTGCAGTATGGGTATTATGACTTTATACATCCCTCAGTTTAGTGCTTGACAAATTTAAAGGCGTGTAGCTTCTGTCAGCTCCACCAGCAGTTCTATGCAGGAAAGAGTTCTGCGGTAAGCAGTATCGGCGTAGGTTTGAGATTTCCTTATTTTATTGTATTTTTTTGTTGTATTATTTTACTTTATTTTATTTTATCTTATTTATTTAATTTAATTTTACTTTATTTTATTTGATTTTATTAAATTTTTTTTTGTACTATCATAAAAATACCATACAATTTATACCGATTTCCAACTTATTTTACTTTATTTTCGTTTGTCTTATATAATTGAATTTAATTTTATTGTATTTTATTTTATTTGCTTTATATTCTCGTTCATTTATACAGCTACCAACATTAGTGTTGTTTTGAAAATTATAATTTCGGACATTAATTTTCCACGAATTCGATTTTTGGATGTAATTTCTCATACTTCCAATGGAGAATATGCATAATTTTTCTTTCTGAGGCACCCTATAATATAGTGTATAATAGACGATTACCGTTATCGTAACCATACATGTGCTTGTGAAAACAAAGGCAAAAGCCGTCGTGCTCAATACCATACACTGTGCAACCGCGAACTAATCGGCCGATAAAAGGATTAATATAAAATTAATAATGCTACTAAAGTGAGTGCTGTTACTGTAGGATAATCAGTTATCTACATATTTATCCCGGTGCAAATGTGCATATGTGTTGGTGTATTTGTATGGAAGTGCTAAGTATGTATGCATAGCGGTAAATTTACGCGCAAAACGGCAATCGAATTCAGAGGCCAGTGGCCGTTTTAATAAACCGCGATTGCTATATGGTCACACTATGCAACATCATGATCGTTAATTGTCATCGGTCTTAAATATACCAGCCTCAAACTAGTTCAAAATAGAGATAAAATGAAGTGAAAATAATTTAATGGCGCGGAGCATGGTGGATAAGTAATGGGCCCATATGGAACAGGTCGCAAATTTTTGATTTGCTCATGGGAATAACAAATTTAAAAATGAGATATTTCCAACTCTAGGCACTCCACTATCACCTAAAAAGTTTAATTTTTGTTTGCACAAATTTGAACTTTTTGGGAATATTTTGGGATCAGTTTTGTAATAAATCTTTGACTACTTTTGAAATAGTTTGCAACTAGTTGGTTTGCCGGTAGTGTATTGCTAACATAAATATAAACAAAACTGGTATACGTCCATTATTTCCTCACCATAAATTCTCACATACTCAAAATACCTACACAAACACACTTCTGTACATACAAAATAAATTATTAAATCATATCAATCAACTTATCAAAGTATCTACATACACTCCAACTTCACTACAAAACCCCTTTGGTTTAGATAAAACATAAAGCAAAAATAACAACAATGAAGAGAGCTGTAAAGCCTTAAATCAAATTAAAAATATCCAAAAACGAAGAACGAAATGAAATTTTGTCTATAAACCAGTTACAAATTTAGAAAAAGCAAATCAAATTACGCATGCGCAACCGCAGACTGCGGCAAGCGCACCACTTAATTGAACGCGACCAAGCTAAAAGTGCTTATCATTGGGGCTGCAGTGGGCAGCACAACGGAAATTACTGCCAGAGCGCGAAACGATGCGTCCACCACAAAATTGCGGTTGCCGTTGATTAGGTTAACTACATACGTCAGTCTATTCTATTGCAGCCAGTTTTGGATTGGTGTTGTTGATGTTGTTGCTGGTGTTGTCACTGCTGATTTCATTGCTATCACAAATCCCTACTATTGTATTGTTGTTGTTACTATTACCACTCTCCACGCATTGGTCCACAATTTATCGTCTTTGGCAATGGATTTTAGCGGTCACCAGTTAATGGTGTGCGCTTACGTTGATGGGATTGTAGGTGCAAATACGAGTTATTTCTGGGGCAGCGAAAACCTCCAACGGATTGTGATTTTTCGGTAAAACAAAAACAAAAAAAAACAGATTTTCTTTATTAACTTGGTTACAGCAGTTATTATGTTTGAATTCGTTGCTGTTTCATTTTGCGCTAAAATATTTTAGCTACATAATTCGGCGTATTTGTTTTTGTTGTTGTTTTTGTGTGCCCACAATTATAACAAGATTGTTTAACTTTTCAGTGAGGTCAAATAGTTTGGTGCTGGTTTCACTATTTGGCCGATATTTGTTCATGACAAAACATATGATTAGTGAAGGATGAGCTGAGCCTGTCTTATAGAGATACCTATTGCACCTATTTATTCCCGAACGGGTACGGTCGGTATCGGAGGTGAACCAAATAAAGAGCATTTCCCCCTCTTGCCACGAAAACACTCTGCCTCCAGGTGTCCAGGCAATCGTGGCCCTGCATCGGTAGGAAACGGACTGTGTCCATACTCAACCTAAAGCGACTCTCTCTAGGTCCCTAGATGGGGGTACTCACGGAACGTTGTCTATTGGGAATACATGGTGAACGCATGGGGGCCCCTTCAAATGACTTCTGTCTTAGCTGTAGGGACGAGGAGGAAATATAAAGTGTTGAACACTTCCTCTGCAGCTGCCCCGCACTAGCTAGGACTCATTTGGAGCTAGGCTCTGCCAAAATTGGAGACATTATGCGCTTTACTAAGCGGACAGGACAGTTCAACTTCCTAAATGTTTAAAGGAGGATGGGACTCAGCCCTTATACAGTGGCAGCCACCTGGACCTAACTTAACCTACGGTCGGCATGTCTTTCGACTCCTACACACATTAAAATTTACTTAACCATCTCAAATATGCCTCTAAGGGACTAGTTGGGATCAATTAAAGCTCACTGTAGTTGGAAGGGATTCATCAAGGGCTACTCTCTTTAGAGATTAGTTACACGATTTTTTGCAAGATACATAGTATTTGTTGTTCATACACATTTATATGGCTGCGAGACTTATCTTAAGCTCCAGACGGGCTTTTATTGCATATTTTTATTTGTATATCCATACCATATCGGAAAGGACTAGGATTTCTACCTAAGTGCTGCCACTCAGGATGCTTTTATGGGTTCGCCACATATCTGCTTTTTTATTGAAATTAGATATGCATAAATGGGTATAGAACGAAAGGTATTTTAAGTCGTATTTTAATAAAAATATTTCAAGTTAGTGTTGCCACCTAATCGAATCATATATGTATATTTTGTGGCGCATCTGTTGTTATAGCGAAATCGACTTGGTACATTTCGATAAACTTTTTTATATAAATAAGTAATATGGTACAATTGAGGATCTCCTACATAAGTACTTCCAATATGAAATTTTTAGAGTTGCCAACTATTTGAAATTTAAAAAAAACTGAGAAAGATATGCTAACATGGGTATCGAACCAAAAGTATTTTATGTCGTATTTGAACAAAAATACCATCAGATAGATTTACCAACTAGGGTTGCCACCTTATCCCAATGTATTTAATTTTTGGCATAACCGATATGATCTTCTAAACATCTAGACATATTTCTATGAAATTTTAAATCTAAGTCTCCTACATTCGTTTTGCCACTACGGAGGTTTTCCAAAGTTGAATTATTTTTTAAAATGAGAGAGATATGCGCATATGTGTATCGAACACAAGGTGTCTAAGTCTTATTTCAACAAAAATAACACCAGGCAGGGTTAGCACCTAGGGCTGCCACCTTATCTTATTATATTCCGGACGTCTCCTCAGTGCAGTCGAAAACGCTAACAGTTCAAAAGGCACACTTATTTCATACTGGCTCCAGCTTGGGTTACAAACTATTACTAATACGGAGTAAGTATTGCATCCCTTCGCAGCTTAGTTAGGTGTCATGGGGTAAATACATATATGGGGTAACTCCTCTTGCGGTGTGTAAAAGCCTGTCGTATAGGCCGCATTGGTGTGGCGGTAATGTTGCTGGCCTACTACACCGAAGGTCCGTGCATTAAATCCCGGGACAAGTAACAGCGGTGTAGTATTTTCAAAACGTCGTAGCCCTCTCTGCAGTGGTTTGGCAAACTCTCCGAGTCTGCTCTGCTGCCAGGGGTTTCCCTTGTGTTGTCGGGAGCAACATGTTTCTTAAACATTTTGTATCTAAACATTGTTTTCGTCCACCACTCAAAAGTCAACAAATGCGCAAAAGCAATAGCGCAACAATAACAAAACGCAATCAAGATACAACACGTTCCACCACATGCCAGCAACCGCAAGAATCGCAATACATTTGTTATTGTCAAATTACAAAACAATTTGTTTATAAACTGCCATCGCTGCGCGATTTGAGCGTCATGGAAAAGAAACAAAACCTGTTTGGGATGTGAATTGTAGGAACTGAAACGGCGAATGTTGGAATGAAATTACGATCCACACAAAAAGTAATTAGGAACGTGTGAAATGTGAAACTCATAACAAACTGAGAAAAATTCAAACATTTGTGGATGACAAACTAGTCGGGCTCAGAATGTTGCCGCAGCAAGTTTAATGTGGCTGGTTCAGATGCAGGTGGCCGATGCTCAATTTATGGTGCTTGGAGCCGTTGCATATGCAGGACGTTACAATTGAATAAAGGCGATGCCTGATAAACCTTTGTCGCCGCGCTTGACATTTAAAATTTTGGTAGAAAAGCGCGAATTGTATGTCACAATGAAGCGTGCATACACATTGTTTATTTGTAAAGTGGGTTATAATGTACTAAGTTTATAGAAATATGATCAAAGTTACCTGATTGATTCTTTTAGTTTTAAAATTTTGCAAATTTCATTAAAAAAATATATGTAAATTAATGAAAGCTTACTGTCAACGCATGCAAAAAGATAGGACTTGGTCAAGTCGCTGAGTTGACGCTTGTTGCTTTGAGCTACGTACATTTTATTTCAGCTGTCAAAACTGAAATGTCACGCAACGTGCCATCAAAGTTGTATCAGACATGGCCTTACGAGATCTCGACTTAGCGTTTTCATACAATAGCTGCAGAACAAACTGCGATAGTCATAATCATAGTCTATAATCTCCAATGATAACCTAAATATGCTGGCCTCAACTTAAGAAAGAGGGTACTTCAACGATAAGAAGGAATATCAAAACCGCTAAGTCAAATCACACCGAAAAGGAAAAATAAAAGTTTGCAGGAAATTAAGAAATTTACCAATTCAAAAAGCAATAGGCACTGGCGGGAAATTAAAGTTACATTATTTGGTTACGGTATGTCTAGGTCGTTATGGTAAGGCATAATTAATCCATTACATTGATTTTCTGTTTTCAACGGCATAACCTACAAATTAAATTTTTCCGTACAAAAACTTTGTGTGAGAGGTGCTCTAATTGTAATATCTCGCATCAATTTGCGGGACATCTCAAATGAAAATTTTATTACAGAAATTTGTAATTTTTTTGTTTTACTACTATAAACAAGTTCTTGGATTTTTTTGATAAATTTTTTGAAAACATATGAAAAAATAAAAGTTCAACTAACCAGGAGAAAAAAATTATAAAAGAATGCTTGCAAGAGAATAATAATGTAACAAAAGTAGCAGAGCTTCTAACTTTGTCATCAAACATTTTGAATCTAGTAAAACTTTTGAGCATTTAAAAGGGCGCGAAAGACTACTAGTTATGACGACAAGGAAATTGTTCCAATGAGTAATATGGATAATTTTTCCAATTCTACGGAAATAAAATCTCAAATGGAACGGTGCCATGGCGTAAAAGTTTCAGCTCAATGAAGGTTCACCTTTGCAAAGTATCACCAGCAGAAAATTCTGACACTTTGTGGTTTGGAGCGATGAATCCAAGTTCAACTATGTAAGGCGTATTCTATTATAAGAACTAAACCCAAAATATACAAAAAAAAAAAAATCTGTCAAATATGGTTCGTCTTCTGTAATGGTCTGGAGTAGGCACATTTGTTAAAATAGATTGGAAAATAGTAGGCATTATGTACAAAGACATTCAGACATTCTGGATACACGATGATTGACCGTTGACTTGTACTTTTTTGCAGGATAACGACCTCTTCTGGGTTAACAACCGTAACCAGTTACGGAAAATAAAAGAAACTGTTTATAGTGAGCTACAACAACAACAAAAACAGCTGTTAAAAGCTCTGACTTGAACAGTATAGATAATTTATCGGGCATTATTAAGAGGACAGTTGCAGAAAACCATATAATATAGCAACATTGTGGGCGATCATTTATTAAATCTTTTTCCTTACTCGCCGGGTGCGTAAATCTTTCGAAGAACCTTTCTTTCGAATACTCCCAGAGCCATCTCATCAGATGTTGTCAGTGTCAAAGCCTTTGTACCATAAACCAGCACGATCTGAATCCTCCTTGAGTTTGGAAAGGCTCGGAAAATGAGCACGAGGGAAGTTTTCCTAACAAAATACTAATCTACGTATAGGCTAGTGTATAGGTGGTCAACAATACCATTATTGAACAAAGATACACTTTAATGAACTTAAGTGATTCGTTTCAGAAATTCTGACCTTAAAAATAAATATGTATTTTATAAAAAGCTGAGCTCAATGACAGACTTGTATATCTCAAAAGTCAAAATAGTTAGACTCTTTGAGATTATTAAATTCAATAAGGGCACGAAATATTTGAGATAAATAGCAGCTATTCGCTTTGGAGCAATCAAATAAAAAAGTAGGAACGCACATTAAGAGAAACCCTGTAAAAGAGACCTCGATTGTCTAAAGATCAAAAATAAGAAAATTCAAACTTCTACTTGCACCAAGGGTTTGCAGATTAATAACGCTACAGCGAATAAAGTGTGATTGGATCGGATCCTTAAAATCAAAAGGGATTTAGGCAAAACCGGATAAATTTTCTTTGAAACCTTTCAATTCAATTCAGCTGTAGATTCGGATCCTTGATGTCTTTAGCATATCTACGAAGAAAAGCAAGATTGGAGTATGCCTTTGGACGAATATAAAAACCATGATTGACAAGGGAAAAGTTTGTATAGACAAGGACTCCTAAATCAAAAAAATCATTAACTGAGGGCAAGTGACCACCGGAAATATTACGAGACGATGTAAAAGTGTTAGAAGGCTTCATAAATGACAAATGAAAAAATTTTTGAATAATTAAATAGAGATTTTTTGCTAAACACCAATCAAACATAATCGTGGTGTCCACAGCATTTATTTTAGGAAAGATTTAAGATTATCGCCGAAAATTAGAAAACTTAAAGCAAAATGCAAAAGCATTTATGCACAGAACATACAAAAGTGGGTCAAAAATTCTACCCTGAGCAACTCACGACTTTACTATAAACTTGTGAAGCCAATATGTTCAATTTTATATAAAAAGGTCTAGTCAGAAACTGTCACAAAAAAGTTTAGTTTAAGAGAAACTTCATCGTTTGCGGCAACAGAACCCGAAATTTCTAAAAACCGTGGCTCATAATCGCTTAGATTGAAGCGTACATCAATTGCATCTCTCAAGGTTTCTGAGAATTTCAATAATAAAGCGGTCTTCTGGCAAATTAGAATCAAAATCTCCATTGGGGTCGTCGTCGAAATCGCACTCGTCCTCAGAGGAGTCGTTGTCAGATGGTAGTTGTTCAAAATATTTTTGAATTTCATCATCTGATAGGTTGTAACATTTCTAACAGCAAAATTAAAATTTAAAATCGTTCAGTATGTGCAGCTTTTACAATAAAGAGTACCGCCTCAAGGCGTTGATAGTTTAATTTCATTTACTCACCTTTCTGGTAAAATTTGTTTCATTTACTCACCTTTCTGGTAAAATTTGTTTCATTTACTCACCTTTCTGATAAAATTTGTTTCACAAAAGATTCTTAAAATATGTAATTAACACTGCTAAGATTCGTATTATTATTTTTGTTTAACTCTCTGGACTATGCACTAGAGGGTTAAAAGATAAAGTCCTTAAAAGAGAAATGCTTGCTCATAGCATTGCAATTTTTTAAACAAATAACAAGCGTAACATGATGTTTTTTTAGATACATATAGAGAAGAGTACTCTCAGAGCCAACAAAAATAAAAGCAAGTAACCTAGAAAGCGTATTAATGAAGTTATTCATTTGAATGCGATTGAAACTTAAAGTAAAGGGTGTTTTTTTTTAGGGGTGTAGAACTTCGAATTGAAATAAAACACAAGAAAATCGTTTTAAGGTCCATCAGTTTGGCTTTATTGGAAGGATAATTTTATGCCATTAATGTTTAAATATGATTTCGGGCATGTGGCCGCCGCGGCTGGCTCGAATAAAGCCAATTCTACAGGTCCAATTTTCAACCACTTTTTCGAGCATATGGGGCCGTATGTCGGCAATAACGCCACGAATGTTGGCTTCCAATTCCCCTAACGTTTCTGGTTTGTTGGTGTAGACGAGCGACTTCACATATCCCCAAAGAAAATAATCCAATGGTGTCAAATCACACGACCTTGGGGGCCAATTGACAGGTCCATTCCGCGAAATTATGCGCTCATCGAATGTTTCCTTCAATAAATCGATTGTGACGTGCGCTGTGTGGCATGTAGCGCCGTCTTGTTGGAACCACAACTCATCCACATTCATGCCATCCAATTCGGGAACAAAATAGTCGGTTATCATGGCTCTATACCGGTCTCCATTAACGGTAGCTGCCTCTCCAGCATTATTGCGGAAGAAGTATGGCCCAATGACTCCACCAGCCCATAGAGCACACCAAACAGTCAGTTTTTGTGGATGTAATGGCGTTTCAAGGGTCTCATGTGGATTCTCTTCACTCCAAATGCGGCAATTTTGCTTGTTGACGTAGCCATTCAACCAAAAATGAGCCTCATCACTGAACAAAATTTTGCGATGAAAATCAGCATCGAAATCAATCTCATTTTCGGCCCATACACCAAAATCACGACGCATTGCATGGTCTCGCGGCTTTAATTCTTGCACAAGCTGGATCTTGTAAGGTCGCAAGCCAAGATCTTTGCGCAAAATCTTCCATAAAGTTGATGGACAAAGCTCCAATTGCTGTGCACGGTGGCGAATCGATTCATTCGGGTCCTCTTCAACACTTTGCTCTACAGCGGCAATTGTTTCTTCGGTGCGCACTGTTCGACGTCTCTGCGGATGCGTATTATCACATAGAGTAAACGTAGTGCGAAAACGATCCATGGTTAACCGAATTAATTGCTCTGATGGACGATTATGTCGACCATAAAATGGACGGAGCTCACGGTAAACTTCGCGAACTGAACCATTATTTTCGAAATAAATTTGCACGATTTGCAAGCGTTGTTCTTTTGTCAACCTGTTCATGATGAAATGGCAAACCAAACTGAACATAAATGACATTAGAGTTGCCAGATTTGACCACAAAATGCCAGTTTTATCTCTATTCGAAAAACAAACCTGTAAAAAAAACACCCTGTACTATCGATAACATAAATTTTACCTTTCACCGCGTGGCAATCATACCAAAGTCCGACGTCAATCAGTCTAGAGAGAAACCTCACCAGTTGAGGGACCAGACATGCCAGTTGTATACCAACAATTTGTAGCAATTAAAACGTTTGAAAAGATCGCTAACAAGAAACAATTTTGGGAAGTTGTGAAGAAAATATTTCTGGTTACTATGCGGTGAATAAATTTTATTAACTTTCTTCACACGTTTTTAAATTCTAGCAGAAATTTCTTTAACTGCTCTTGTTGCAGGCTCTTCCAACAGCAAACTCATTTTGGCGCAACCCTGCTGAAACCTTAAAATTTTCTAGGACTCTCGCTAGAAGATCCAGATGACAGTTCTATATTTTTAAGAAATTTAAAAAAAAAAAAACTGTGCCAAACTTAAAAAGCTAATTTCGAACTCACTTACACAGAAAACATTAAGACGCATTTTGTCATAATTATCCGCAGATGATTTGTCACAAAAGTTGACAGCAATTTTTAAAGTATAATTTTCATAAATGTGCAAGATGATCTAAATTTTTATTGTTTTGAGTGCAAAAAAAATGTGAAAATAATCTCGAACATGCACAGCACATTGGTGCACCACCCGCGCTAATGCACTCCGCACGCATGACACGTACCAGATTCACATACGTAGCTACATCTTTTTATGAGCAAACAATATTTTTTGACACGCCAAACAGCTGTCACATGAGTGATGCTTGCATTTAAATCCTATTTTTCCGCTTCACTGCCGGCGCAACGTAAAAGTAAAACCGCATTCGAATGGATATTCGGAGGCTCATATGCAGATGCGTCGTCGTCAATGTTCGAAAGAGCTCATGTGTTGCATATGTTTTTTGTTTACATATTAACTACATGCTTTTGTATATGTAGAGTCCCTGCAAAAAATGCGATTAGTCTAGGTTGAGTCCGGGATGAGTCACAAAGGAGCATGCGCCCAATGCCAGTTTTGATCTTCTTATATGGGTTGAAGCATGGCACAGTAAAACAGGTAATAGCACGGCGGCCATAATGGAAATTGCTTCTCTAAAACGTCAGAGCAGCACAGCACATGTTAAAATGTAAATAAACCGATTACAAGCAAGTTTGACAGTTTAGAGAAAATTAAAATGAAAAAAATCTAATCAGCTGTTGAGATGATATTACCTGTATAGGTATGCCGTGGGTTGAAGTAATTTCTTTTGTTTGAGCATGCCCTATGAAGAGACTTATTGGTCCCTTTCATGCCCAAAAGGGTATTGTCGGACAGATTCCCTTTGTTCGGCTACGGGTACGGTTGGACAAGTTTACTTTCAACACCTAAAAGTAGGCTACGGAAATTAAAATCGACTTATCCCAACTATACCTATAACGGAATAGTTGGGATCAATTGTAGCCCTTTGTAGACGAAAGCTATTGATCCCGGATCAATTTCTTTAAAGATCAGTTCCACGATTTTTTGGATGGGTGAATATGATGTATATGTGCGCATGGACCCCATCGGTAAAGCGAACAGACGCCACAGTGGCCTAAATTTCCTACTAACTTTGAGACATCTTCGCCAGATCCCTTCTGCAGATGAGTTCTCCGCCCCCTACTCGTCCCTTGATGGTATATAACTCGATACATTTTTAACGGGAGCAAAGCACTGTATTCTGCCGGGTAGGTATGATTCCGCAGTTGGATAGAATTCTGGAGTGGCGAGTTTATATCCAGGGTCTCGGGGGCTAATTGCAGCCCAAGCTGCGCTTTTTTTTAAATACAATATCAAAGTTTGGGTACTAATCCCATCAGAGATTATGTCAAGCCCATAGCACGTACGCTAGTATTTCCTTTTTCTATAAAACGTGGGTAGCGCCTTCATTTACAGCATCCCTTTAGGCAGCTTCCTTCTTTTGCGAGGCAAAACGCCTTATCCCATCTTACCGATCTATCTATTCCGCTACACTTTGAAGTGAAAGTTTACTCTCAGAGCGCAAAGGCATGATCAGTTGTCTGTATCGTGAGCAGCTTATGGACAACAAATATTTCTCGCGTTACTCTGTTACTATCATCCTAGGACAGAGGCATGTGGGTATCTTGGCTGTCACAAGATGATGGTAGAGTAAATACTGAGACCTAATAAAGTGCGCACATCTTGGGTGCTGTAGCTGTGTCTGAGTTTGATTGATAAAGTAATCAGTTTGGTTTTGCATTTTTTATTAGGATAGAGTCAGAGAGCTTGAACTACCGCTGTACCCAGTTTGGCTTTACAGGCGCTTAGCAAAAGAAGTTAAAAGTATATTGATCCAAACAAATCCTAATTCAAACATGACATATGATAGCAAGTAAAAAAAAAGAAAAAAAAACTTTGGTTTTGTATTTTCTCAACTTGGCTTAATTCAGTATTGCTGAAAACATTGGAATCGTACAACTTTTTCCGGACTAGTTCGATTTTTACCAAAAAATTCTAGTTCTAAACTAGTCTCTTTCGCCCCACATCAGTGATTCCCTACTGGGTACTTATTTATAGCTTCACATCGGGCATACGCTTCATCTGCCTAGTAATGTGCGCTATTAAAAAATTATGAGCTCAGCATGCAGCCAGTGATGCGCAGCAACAGTAATTAATAGTTGCGAATCTTTTTATTTATTTATTTTTGCTAGAATTGCCTTTAAACGATTGAATTATTTCATTGGTAAAAAGGAGCAAGCGAATATTTGCAATTGCAGTACGCATAATTATTAGACAAGATTCAATACACATACAGGTCGCGGTCATTGAATTATAGTTGTTGTTATTTCAACAGTAAAGAATTCTGCCCGCAGTTGTGAGGAGTTTATGTTTGATGGCGAAAGTATTGAGCTGCAGCATCCCTTGATTGCCCCAATAATGATGATGTGGCTTCAAAGCAGACCTGTTAAATAATGATTACTAATCGCAATGATTACAGGTTTTATTAGTTACTTTCTTGAGAATCCATTTAATGAATTATTACCAATTACTTAAAATTTTTGAAAATAGTTTTCCAGTTAATTAAAAAACTAATCAAAAAAAAAAATTATTTTTTAAAATTATTAAAAAAAAATTAAAAAGAAATCAAAAGTAATCAAAAAAAAATGTTTTGATTACTTTTGATTACTTTTTGATTTTTTTAAGATTATTTCCGATGTTTTATAGTATTGTTGTAGAAGGACATAAATATACACATCAATACTAAAAAAAAAAAGAAAACAAAAACCATCTAAAATAATCAAAACAATTTGTTTTTATTATTTTTGACTGTTTTCGATTTTTTTCATTTTGTTTTTTTTTTTTTGTAATCGAAGTCAATTATTAATTTCCTTTTCTAGGAAAAAAAAATTAAAATAATCGTTACCAATTAAAAAAGTCGTCTAATTAATTAACTACTTATTACTAATCAAATTTAACAGGTTTGAAATAAACATGGGAAACAAAAGGAAAAGAATGAACACAAACGACGGTGAGACTCAGATAGAAATTCACCGTTAGGTATGCAGAATTTACTGTGTTGATAAAAACCAATGTCAATTTAAGTAGCGCAATGAATAAATTAAGCTGTTTTTCCAACCCAATATTGAGTTTGGTTGCTATAGCCTCAAGCTCGCCCTGGACAGTGATTGCTTGTTGCCACAGGAGCACTCGAACTACTTCATTCAATGATTGAGGTTGAAAAAATTTGAACGAAGTAGTTCATTCGCTCAAAACTGACTCGTTCAATGAGTTTGTTCGAGACCTACACAACTCTACTACTTATGAATCCAGATCGGAGTGGTACTAACACCTACCGTATTGTAACGTTTCCTCCACAGCTTTTCAAAAATTATAGCTTCATAGCCCCAAAGAAACGCACATCCTTAAGGTCGTGTTTGATTTTGAAAGATATACGCCCCGAAAAATATCGGTAATAGTTCCCTGACCAGAGACTGTAAATTGTGCAATGTTTTTTGTGTCGCATTGGTTTAGTTCATTTACTGATGATTGCAGCCATATTTCGCATCACTTGAACAGCCATCAATGAAAAAGCAAATATCCAAATCAACATGCTCATCATCTTGGTCATTATGTATTCAGTTATCTAGCTTCATTTTCCTGTCGCTTTGTAAACATTTCAGCCAAAGCAATTGCATTTACCAATTAAAATGCACAAAGGGCTATAATTGAGGTTGCTGCCCCCTCAAAAGCAAGTTTTCACTTAACCACAAAACACTTGTCTACTCCAGGGTAGCCTACAAGTACATATACCGGAGAGTTTGGCAACATTCTGTTAAATTCTCTATAGTTTTCACAAACCAGGTCATAAGCTCATCAGACGCATTCAGGCCGGCGTCAATACATTAAAGGGATCGAGTTCATTGAAAGAATAAAGAAATTTTTGATTGCTAATGCATCGGCCTCCTAGTTTTCACAGAAGCTCATTAACACTTATTGAGATTCAACAATTTGCAAAGTTCTCAATTCGAGGCTAGCTTGCTTCTATTGATCTGTAAGAACCCTACAACCAAATATCCGATTTACCACTTACCTGTTAACCGGCGCGATTCTGAAATTCCATATTTCAGTAGGCTACAGGCCTTACCGCGGGAATCTCAACGTTCTGAACAACCTTATAGAAGGAGATATAATAAGAGATGACTCCCGCCATCAAGGTAGATCAACGGACTCCTCCAACCTGAAATAAATCTAGTTGTGAGTGGCGGGGTATGGGTTGCAAAATGTCTTGAACTGGAAAGTAATTTCTCGAGTCGAAGCATTTTGATCACTTTCAAACGTTCCTTATCAGAAGGATAATACTCCTGTCAACACAAGTACCCAGACTAAAGCCGTGGTACCATCCCTAGTATTCGTGGATAAACGTAATCGATCGATAGAAGATCGATGCCCCCTATAACAAGCGATAGCTTCTGCCTTCCCTCCAAAGCTGGCTATTCATCAGCTAAATAATAGTATTGGAAACAGGAACGTTTTACGAAGCTTTTCGTAAGTTCAGACATTCATTACTATTCACCAACACTATCTACCCTCGACAACACTCTTGACTCGTCATGCTATTAATTTGGCGGAAAACATTCCTTCGTCTCTTTGAATTATCAGCCCCCTAACTCACCCTGTGGAAACTGCGCGTTTCCTCGGACTTCCGTTAGAAGAGCCTGATGACAATTTAGAGTGATCGAGCCCATAGGCAAGGGCGAAGCACTGTTAACAACAACAACAACAATAGCCCCCTAATTCGATCATACTTCGGCTACGCCCACAAACACAATATATATTTGAAAGCGTACGTCCAAGTAGAGGAGTCAACGAATTTGCTGAGTTTTAAAGCCATTCAAAAGTTAATGCTCCTCTGGCAATGCACACTCCTTTTCTCATGTCCTCACCCTCTGTCTCTCCCACCAGCGCTCCATCTCTTTTACTTAACTTGCCAGTGTTGCAGTTGTCTGCTATTTAAAGTTAAATAAATGTGATATTATCATCTGCAATATATTTTATGTTATGATTATTATCATTGTTGTTGTGATTTCATAATTAATGCCATTTTCAGAATGTAATAAATCAATTAGGCAAAAGTTCATGGTTATTTAAAGTGGATGAAGATAAATGTGTAGCGAATTTGCTTTGCTTTTTGCTTGCTGCTTGAATGCACTACCGGAGCCGTAACATCAGCCATCAACACCAACACCCACGCCAACGCCGCCAATGGCAAAGTCAACGCCAATTCATTGAGTGGCTGAGTGGCGGCTGCATTGGAAAGTGATGCGCTCTGTGGTGCATATTTAATTGAGCTGTTCATTAGAATTTTGTATGTGGCATAGACGACGGTGCATAATTTTAGAAAAGCTTATCGAATGCGTACTTGCATATTGAATTGTGAGGGTCGATCAAAATGTGGAAACGTACCCCTACATATTTGATAGCTTGTTGAAAGTTGAGAATTTATGATAACTGTTTGGGTATGATTTTCCCACACTTTCTTAGCTACTGACTCATTAAAGCTTGGGAAATGAGTGAATGGCTAAATAAACTTCAAATGATATGATTTTATAACTAGCAGGGAAATAACGTTAAAACGCACGAAAAACTGAAATAGAGGCTATTTTCTTTAGTTTGTAATTGACACTTAACGGAATAGATTATTATTGTGGAATTCAAAGCGAAAAAAAGAGTCCGTTAGAGTCGCCAAGAGAGCTGAGATGCTTCTGCACTTGACCAGTACCAATGCCAAAACACGTATTCATACTGCTGTGTGCGTATGCATGCTTACTTGTGTTGATGTTATTGCACTATTCGCTGTTAGGGTAATAGATCGTGTGCGAGTACGAATATTTGTTGGACACAGCTTTGTTGGAAACAGACCTGTTAAATTTGACTCGTAATTAGCAATCAATTAATTAGACGGCTAATAATTATTGTAACTGGTTTTCAAGAAAAGGCAACTATTAATTGATTACGATTAGAAAAAATGAAGAAAAGATAAAAATAATAAGCCAAAAAAATTTAAAATAATCGAAAAGTTGCTTTGATTACTTTTGATTATTTATGATTTTTTTTGTTTCATTTTGATTATTTTTTGGTTTTTTTTCAGTTTTGTTTATGTGTATATTTATGTGCATCCACAAAAATACTGAAGAAAATTAAAAACAGCCAAAAAGAAATAATCAAAAGTAATATTTTGATTACTTATGATTATTTTTTTTGGATTATTTTAAATTTTTTTAAATAATCGTAAAAAACCATGATTTTTTATATTATTTTTTAAATTAATTGGCAAATAATCATCAAAAACTGAAAATAATGGTAATCAATCATTAAATGGATTCTCAAGAAAATAATTAATAAAACCGGTAGTCACTACAATTAGTAATCATTACTTAACAGATCTGGTTGAAAATATTAAGTCATATATAGTGAATGCGCCTGCTTAATTGATGATAAAGCGATTGCTTACAAATACAAATCAAATGTATTTATTGGAGCTGAGAAACCTCAAAGTTGGGGCCATGCGTAGAAGTGCACGCAAGTTGAAAAAGTTTCTGACCGCCACTTACCTGGGAGGGGGCAGAGCGATTTGTTTTGAATGCGCCTAAGCATAGTCTATGGGCCGGTTTCACCAGCTCGACTTAACTAAGTTAAGTTGAGTTTTTCACTTTTTCAGTTTCACCATCTAACTTAACTAAGTCACAACTTAGTCAGCCTGCCAGCTGACTTATTCTCAACTAAGTCAGTGTTGCTGTCGTTCAAAACCTAAATGTCAGTAATGCTCCTAATTTGTTTTGTACAATGTCCCAGCCGGAAAACTCGTCAAGCATAACCTTAACGGCGTATGCGTAGATGCATGTGAATGCTTGTTTTCTAGCATGGAACCATTACGAAACTATCGTTTTCAATTAAGCGCTAATTTTAGTACCTTCCAACTAAAGAGAAATGGGTGTAAGATCAATACATTCCTTCGTGTATGGCCATACATGCCCATTTCGCCCTGGGGTATTGGGATGCGCAGAGTTGTCTGGTATGAAAAAATACTACTATGCAAAAACAGCTGATCGGGTTGTTGTGTTCAAAATTATTTAAGTCGCTCAGTTGGTGAAACCCAAAATTAAGTTAGTCTCGAATCTGTGCTAACTTAAGTCACGACTTTGTTTTAGTCTTAGTCGCGTTGGTGAAACCGGCCCTATGTAGCTACCGAACAGCCGTTTGGCGGTGAGCCAAATGTGAGAAGCCGACAACTTGGTAAGGCCACTCCGATACAATCTGTTTAAGGGCTTGCTGGGTTACTCAAAACAGCGGCGTCTTATCACTATGACGTGCGCTTACAAGTGGGCGTTTTTCATGGATGAAGCGTCTAGCTATATAATTGGGAGCTTTATAAACGGGAAACATAACTTCCAAAAATTAAGAGATATATGAGCACAGGGGCGTGGCACCATCCTTACAAATGAAATTTTGCATATCTCTGAAATTAGTTATGCTTAACGACTGAAATTTGGTAAATCGTCATAGGAGGTCAATATGCAATACCTCCAGAATAAACGGGAGATAAAGGTAAAGGAGGCGTTGCCCTCCAATAAATATCGAATTTTGCATAGAGCATATCTCTAGAAGTATTCACGTTAGACCATTGAAATAAGGCGAAGAGTTAAATGAGAGGGCGGCTTCAAAAATCACCCCTTCGGGTGAGGGGTTTAGAATATGCCCGAAGTAGGCATTCTGGTCGTAAGAGGCGACCACAACACGACGTGCAACACGTTACAGCAACAACAACAAAAGGCTTAAATATTCCAAAAAATGATAGATATGAGAAAAGGGGGCGTGGCACCTCCCATATAAATGGAATATTTCATTCTAGTAATCTCTGATATTGCAGATTGACTTAAACTTTAGTCTGCCACGTCCTTGCAAGCATTTTCATTCAGATAATTTAGTGGAGAAATTAGGTGCCTGGAGCAATTAATCTATTCTAAGGGAAGTCCTAAGAAAGTCACTGTTTCAGCAAGGTTAGACCATACTGAGCTTTCTCGTAGAAGAATCTGTTCAGTTAAGCAGTTAAAAGATAGTTCTTGTCAGCCTTTAGTATGAAACTCTAAGACTTTAACCTATTATATCAATTATCATAATTGGGCTTGTATGTCGGCGTTCACTAGGCCGGATTGGACATAACCTACTAACTCAGTGCCGATTTTGTTGAGAATCTACCGAAGCACTTTTGCCTTCGCTACTAGCAAAGGTATTGTGGTGGTCTACTATAGCTAGGAAAGTGGTTTAGAAATAGTTTGTTTAAAACGGGGTCGCCCCTCGATAGTCGCCAACTATTCCAGTGTATTGCTGCTATGAACAAGTTTCTCGGCAAAAATTCATCTGCCTCGGAGTGGGCATTAAACTTGAATGCCCCACCAGTTTGTAGAAAAAAACCAGTCTTTTTGGCTCTAGCGTTTCTTTTGCCCCAGCGGCTGTCTTCTTTTTTTGGCCATTAGATTAATATCATTCTGAGTTCTTTTGAAGTTATCCAACACATGATTCTGAAAAATATATGCTGGAGCCGATCACATTTTCATTCCAGGGACGGAAGAGGAATTGAACTACTGACTAAAAACGATGATCTTATCTGAAATAAATTTAAAGAAAGGGGAAAAGTGTGATTCGAAGCTATCTTCAACTAAGCTGCAAATACAAGGTGGCGCAAAAGTAAGCTTCCGATGCTCAGCATATCGGTTGTGGCACGTGCAGTGTGTGCTGTTGCACCGTCTTGTTGGAACCACATGTTTTCCAATCCCAATTCATCAAGTTGCGGCAAAAAGAACTCGTTGATCATTGCTCTGTAGCGCTCACCATTCACAGTAACCGTTTGGCCCCGACCGATTATTGGTCAAATAAATAGTCAGCAATATTCCGCGTTCTGGAGCAGTGTAGCGTAACATTGTTTCTTAACGTGTATTTCGCATGTGTTTACTACACAAATGTCAAAACAGCACTGACTTTGGGGGCCAATCGCAAAATTTATATCATTTTCTGATAGGAGGATTACTTTTGCGCCTGTATATACTTTGAAGCTTCTTAGCTCTTTTTAAGCGGTGTTTTGCTTTTCTGGCAAACAATTTTCCAAAGCTCAAAATCGTCCGATGTCTGAGCAGCCGAGAGAACTCGATATTATTTTAGTAGAACTACTTTTATTACAAATCTGGAAAACGATTTTGAAATTTTAATAAACTACCTAATTGGAGTGATAGGAACATAGCAAACTTCATACGGTTAACTCTTGCAATATTGATGCTCCGGTTCCTGCCTTCCTCCTTACATACGTTTGCTTAATACTTTACCTTTAATACTTTACCTTAATCAAGTAATTTTTCAGTGAAAATCCTTCATACTACTTTCTTTCATCAAAGATAAAGTCTGTCATTAAACAGCGCTTATTTTGAAAAAATCTTCTATCCACGTGAAGCTTGAAAAGCATCTGAAAGACGGAATAATGGAAATAAACTTAAAAAACCTCGTTTTCCTTGGATTTTCAGTCATGTCAACAGCAGCCGTAGCAGCATCAAAGGCAGCTGATGAAGCAGGTGAAGCAGGTGAAGCTGAAGTTGAATAGAAGGCGAAGGCGAAATGCGTCAGCCGGAACGGGTGGGTAACAAGACGAACAGCTGAATACTTTTCGCTTGGACACACTTTTACAAGTTGCATGGGAAACACAAACAAAGAAAACGAAAAAAAAGTTTGCCAACATTGTGAAAAGAAAAGGCATGGACAACGCAGGAAGATGAATGAAATGAGCAACGATGGAAAAAGAAGTTAATTTCTTGAAATTTCGTCGCGGCAGTTAAAGGAGCAGCAATTCATTCATTTAGTGGTACTCACGCACACACAGCTAAGCTACGCATTTACACAAAAAATTACGCAAAGGAAATTTCGCTAAGAATAATTTGCAACAGCGGTGTAGTTAGTTAGCTACGAAATGTGGGGTAGAGGTCATCTATGACGCTAACGCGCCCTAAGCAACTTACTTCAAGAAAAATATGCATTACTAAGCAAGAATTCACGGGGCTAATCAAGGATCTCACCATAAAGCTGCTATAAAAATCGTTCTTTGCTCTGTTGAGACCAGCTGCATAGAAAGAAATCTCGAAACTTGACAAGCATGCCTGGGAATTTATTTCTGAACAGGTTTGTAGTGTCATCAGCACAAGCAACTACTCGGCGACCACTGGCTTCAAGGCATAGCACAATTTCGCCTCAGCCTTGTCGCATTGAAATACTCACCCTTCTCTGGATTGCGATCTCCCTCCTAGCTGCTGTGACAGTTCTAGAGTGCAAGAGTTTGTCAATAAGTCTGGCCAGAACTCTGTAGCTACCTAAACCAATTAGGGCACGTTCGATACTGCGGGTTAGGGGTTTAGAATATGCGACTAATATGCATAAAGGTAATGACGTGCAACTCGATGGTTAATTTACGGATATTATGCCTCTCACCTCTCATTACCTGACATGACCTAGAAGGTTACACTGGTCATACCAAATCGCTAACACGACAGTCGGGCAGTACCGCAAGGGAGTACCGGAGCGTGCCGGATTCATATCCGGCCAAGGACTGTCAGTTCGACAGCACTCCCCAAAACCTTTAGAGAGTGTTTTGCCGTTACGACAACAACAACAGGGCACTTTCGGTAGCCCTAGGCAATCCAATTTAAGTACATTATAGGAAACCCCTCTATAGCAAGAAAGGCTCCTAGAGCAAGTACCTTGCGCTCTAGAAAGCACTTTATTTTTTAATATCGAATGGAGAGCAATTTCGTCGATATGTCCCTGCAGTAGGAATGCTGTTATGCTGATAATAACCCCCGAGGAATCGCATTAATTAGATGCTCCACCGTTTTAAGAAGAAACAGAGAGAGACTGGTTGGATTGAAGACCTTTCCCAGCTGAAGGAAATCCCTAGAGTTTTCTTAAGTTATCAGAAATAATGAAGTCTGGCAACGGAGACTTGTGGGGCTTGACAAAATGTATTAGCCTGAGCAACTTAGTTTCCCTGTCAGGGAGAACATACATTCTACAGAGTCAAGACGAAAGCCGAAAACCTTGAAACCGTTAGTGACCAGCTCTAAATCTAATATCGGCTTCCTGTTTAAAGAGAGCGATCTTCTATTTACTTCTAAAAAGCGAATGTTGGTTGCTTCAAACTGATAGTCTTATCCACTATTTGAAGCTCCATTCGCTGAGAGACGCCACTGTGTACGCCCACATGGACGGCCTTGTTACTATCGGTATTTGTGCAGATAGCAGAGAGTTCGAGTGGTACGTGCATTTTTAGACAAACTGCAAGTGAAAGAAAGTGAATTGGCATGAATTAGTGAATGAGTAAATGAGCAAATGAGTGACTGGACGAATTGGCGAGTGAGCGAATGAATGACTGCAAGACAAGTCTACAAGTCAGCGAAATGAAATTAAATGAAATAATTATACAATACACAAACACACAGACACACATGTGAGCTTGCAGTATAATTAATTAATTCTACATGTCTGTGTACGTTAGCTAGCAATTATAGTGCCTTCTATTGGGAGCAAGATGAATGAAAGTAAGTAAAAAAAGGTAAAAGGAAGTTGAGGTCTTACTTTTCTTTGCCTTACAAATACAATATCATTATAAATGACAATATTTAAAGGACAAAGTTGAATACATGCTTGGGTGGAGGTACGAGTAGCTGGTGGTGTGTAGAAGAGATAGAACGTATTTATATACTCGTTTTAAGAATTCAGATCCCAAGAAAGTTCTTATCTTTCATGCGTGTGTGGGTGTGCTGCATATGGTTGTACGTGAGCCATTTAAATGAGTAATTGTTTTAAATAATTACCATTATTTATTTTCGAACTTTGCAATTGATAACGAAATTTCTTTGAAAAGTGACTGTAGGTGACGTAGGGAATGTTGTAGAGTTCATCTGAACCACTTTTAGAATTTTTGTTTGTCTGTTGGTTTGTTTGAACTCAAGGATCTCGGAAACTAGGAAATGCATTTTTATGAGACTTTCACTGCTGAATACCCTGTGACTTTTTTTTTTATCAAAATCGCATGATAAACAAAAAAGATATACCTATTTAAAATGATGTACTTAGAGGAAACATTTCCTTTAAAATAGATTTATATGAAGCAAAATGTAGTTAATTTCTCAAAAAAATATTAAAGCGTGCCTATGTAAAAGTTTTGTTTACTTTTTTGCCAATTTCAACTAAAGTCGTATTTTCTTCTAAGCGAGTGTGAAGAAAACGCCCAACTCGGCAAAAATTTCCCTGTGTGCATTTAACAACACTGGACACATTTCAACTGTCAAATTCATCAATCAACAATAATCCGGTGTCGGAAAATCGATTATATATTTCTGTCAAGAAATATTTGAAATCAAAGTTTAAAGTTTTCTGTCATTTTTATGTGGTTGTTGTAGACACAGATATAGGGTGTTCCGAAAACTGCAAAAGTGTGTTCGGCGCAGAAATACTGCGGACCGCGTACCTGGTGTTGGCTAAGTGTAATTTTTTGGTGTTTTGCGAATAACTTTTCATTAAAACAAAATATTTATTTTCCGCCTTCGGATTATTGATACCGAGGTCAAAATGCATCTTTTGATACCTCTCCGACGTGTTTTAGCAGTTGAAGTTGGATGGAAAGTATTACCCATTTTTTAAGTTAAGAATGAAAAATAAGCCATATGCGATACAACAACGGCCACGGTATTCAGAGCATTTAGTATACCGTTCTGGGTGGGTCACGTTTAGGGTCGGCTTTGTGAAATGCAGTTTTCCTGTTGTATGCATACCACTAAGATTTTTTTAACGGAACTTGGAATAAATGTACAGGTAGGATTCGTTCAACTAAATTTGTTAATTACGCGTTGCTACAAAAAAAAGTGAATAAACTTTTAAAGCGATCTACTAGACATTGTTCATCTGGTCGAATTATAAGCGAAACACCGTTCCTAAAATTCCTAACACCCCCAAAATCTGGTTTTATGGTCAAAAAACCGTTTTTTCAGTGTATTTGCAAAAAAAAATTCATTAAAAAACAAATTTTTAGCCGATTTCAAATTTCTTAACGCTTTTGGATAGAGAGATGTTGACACTTTCGAAATGTGTCTAGTGTTCTGTTCATTTGAGAAGAGAATGACTTGTTTTTCACGCGAGAATTTGAATTTTTTGAAAATTGTTTCAGTTTATCCGATTTTGACGTCGTTTTTTTTTGGCACTTATTGGTAATGAATGATATTTTTTGGACATATATCATCGACAGGCAATCACTACTTAAATATGGCAATTTTTTTTTTGGAAAGGACTTCAAGTTTTTAACTTAAGCTGCATAATCTAAAATCGAATATTTTGGTCTCAAGCGCCCTACAGGGATACTGTGTGAAAGTGGTGAACTGTAAGAACAGTAATTATAATTTTCAATAAAAAATATTCGTTTTTAGCGATAGTTAGATTGATAAAAGATATATTTTTCATAAAATTTTACACTCATGAGAAACATTTTAGACAAAACAATGAATTGAGGAACGATATCGATACGAAAACAATTTGACTTAAAAATGTTTGCTGGATCTTCTGCGTTTATAAGAGAAGCCATCGGTTTCACGTTTAAGCGACCAGCAGTAATTAGAGAGCATCGTAACCTGGTTTTTCCTGCAAAGCGCTTTTTAATCGCCGATATCACTGGTCGACGGCCAAAATTTACCAGAGACGCCGTTATGAAATTCGTATGTAAAACCACCCCCGATTTCGAAAATCGAGTTCATTTTTGATTCTATGGTACCGTTTTTGAGATATTTGCAATTTACCGTTATTCCAAAAAACCAAAAAGATGGCTCTCTATAATTACGTATATCTCATGAACGGGTCAAGCAATTGCAAAAAAGTTTACAGAATCGCAAAGACGATTAAATTTGCTATAAATGCATCATACATTGTTTTTTGTTTTGCTCAACCAGATAGTTTTCGAGGTATTAGCTTATCACTTCAGATTTTTGTTTTTTTTTATGAAAAAATATAAAAAAAATTACTTTTTGCGAGGGCAGCATTCCAAAACCACAATTTTTTTTCCAGCTATTTTTTCTTTGCGTCAAGCTCTGTTTAATTAGAAAAAAGATAAGCTATCATCGAAGAAAATCGATGCAAAACTACGTAAGTTATAAGCGATGAAATAAAAATACCCAGGTTGCGCAATTTCAACGTATACCTCAATGGTATAAAGAGAGTGAAATATCTAGCTATGCTCTGCTTCTATTGAGTTAAAAGTTCAATTTTTGAATGAAATTACCCATATTTTTAACTTTTTTTAAAATTTATTTATGTTTATACTATATTATAACAATCTTTATCTTAATTTGATTTTACTATGTAGTCGAAATAATTATGTGACACTTATTCAGTTTAGGATCGGTTTCTCTTATGAGAAACCAGCAGTAATCACCCATCATTGCGACGTCCCAGAAGCCTTGATATCGATTCTCAATTAATTTCATTTGCTGATGAAACCTTTCGCCATGTTCGTTACTTTTGTCGCCAAGATTTGCCGGAAAAAAGCTCAAATGTGAGTGGAGAAAGTGAATTTTTAAAGACATATTTACGCCTGGAAAGAAAATATTAGTTAGGTAAACAAGTTATAAAATTTTGGGAAATTAATTTTAATAAGCCTTTAATATTTACCCATTTTCGCATAATTATTGATTAAGTCGTTCACTATCTGCTCGTAGTTAGGGCTTTTGTGTCTACCGAGAAAAGAAGCAAAATACCTTTTTAAAGGATTCCCACGCTGCAGCCTCAACTGATGAGAGTAGTCCTTTGAATTGATTATTGTCAACTTTTTTTTTTGTGGTCCAACAAAACTACCTTCCTTTATATTGGCTTGAGAAATATCTGGAAAAATTGTTTTCAAATAGTCGAATGCTTCGCCTTCTTTGTCCAAAGCCTTAACAAAGTTTTTAATGAGACCGAGCTTGATGTGTAAGGGTGGAAGTATGATTTTCTCTTTCTTGACAGGAGGGCTGTATTTGATGTTATCCACACCAACGGTAAACTCGACTCTTTCCGGCCAATCTTTTTTGACGTAGTGGTCCTTACGAGCTCGGCTATCCCACTTGCAGTGGAAGCAGCAGTGCTTGGTGTAGCCATTTTGTAGACCGCATAGCATTGCAACGACTTTGAGATCAGAACATATTTTCCAATCATGCTTTTCATATTTTATAAATTTGAGTATTTTTTGCATTTCCTCGTAGGTTTCCTTTGTATTTACTGCATGTGCGATCGGGATAGAAGGCTTTTTGTTACCAATATGCAATAATACAGCCTTCAAACTCAGTTTATTGCTGTCTATGAGCAATCGCCACTTTATTGAATCATATGTTTGACCAAACTCTTTGAATAAACCTGGAATGTCGTTGCAGTAGCATATACTGTCTTTCTTGGTATAGTGTTTGGAAAATGGTTCGTGACGAGTTCTACAATATATCACCTTAACATCGGATGACACAAATTTAAATTGTTGCATACGGGAAGTGTCGATCTCGGCCTTTTCCTTGGATAGTTGCAAATCTCTTATCCAATCATTAAGTTGTGCTTGTGACAGAACGTTTCTCTCGTTTTCCATGCGAAATTCAGTACAACTTGATTCCCCGCACTCAGATATTACTGTTGAGAATGGAACTGGCTCTGCAACTGCCGTTGAATGTAGTACTGGTAATGTCACTGTAGGTACGCTAGCATAGGTTACTCTTCTTGATCTTCCAACGCCAAGTACTTTTGTTTGACAAATATAACACTCTATTGAATGGCAAGTAGGTTCTCTCCATATCATTGGTGTATCAAATTTTATTTGTTGTCCTGATTCCGACTGAACGACACGATGTACACAAAGTGTTCGGTGTCCATGGTTTTTCAGCATTTTTAGGCTCATTGCCAAAATACTTGGAGTATAAAGTTTTGATATGATCTGAGAACACTCGTCGTCACCTTATGATAGTATATTGGCCACACATGAAACAGAACATATCTGGATCGTTATTACACTCAAATTCTCGCGTCCTTTTACTCATTTTATTTTTTTTAATAAATCACGGTTTTGAAATTTGACTTAGTTATGAACTGAACTATCTCCGGCGAGCCTTTCAGATGTTATTAAGTTTCAAGGCGCATTAACTTATATTTATACTGGGAACAAGAATAAAATTGAAAAAATCAAATCTTACCTAGACAGAGAGGTTACTTTTTATACGAAGCCGGGAAAAGAAAATACTACCTGCTTTAGATGTAGGCTTTAACAATTTTCTGTGTCTTATAATTTTGAAAATCTACCTGCATACTTACCCATAACTGAAGGAAATACATGTTTATAACTAAATGCCTACAGCAGGTTTCGAACCCAACCACTCTTCCTTTCGCTGCAACCACTCTACCTATTATAAAACAATTCGGGTATTAAAAGTACTATTTGATTTATTTAAAGAAAAAGTATTATCATTGTAATGGTGTTATTCGTTTATCCGGATAATATCCCATTTGCACTTTATACCTTTAATATATGTATGTATTTTTATTTCATCGCTTATAACTTACGTAGTTTTGCATCGATTTTCTTCGATGATAGCTTATCTTTTTAAGAGTAAGTAAAGAAAAAATATCTGGAAAAAAAATTGTGGTTTTGGAATGCTGCCCTCGCAAAAAGTAATTTTTTTTATATTTTTTCATAAAAAAAAAACAAAAATCTGAAATGATAAGCTAATATCTCGAAAACTATCTGGTTGAGCAAAACAAAAAACAATGTATGATGCATTTATAGCAAATTTTATCGTCTTTGCTATTCTGTAAACTTTTTTGCAATTGCTTTACCCGTTCATGAGATATACGTAATTAAAAGGAGCCATCTTTTTGGTTTTTTGGAATAACGGTAAATTGCAAATATCTCAAAAACGGTACCATAGAATCAAAAATGAACGCGATTTTCGAAATCGGGGGTGGTTTTACATACGAATTTCATAACGGCGTCTCTGGTAAATTTTGGCCGTCGACCAGTGATATCGGCGATTGAAAAGCGCTTTGCAGGAAAAACCAGGTTACGATGCTCTCTAATTAGTGCTGGTCGCTTAAACGTGAAACCGATGGCTTCTCTTATAAACGCAGAAGATCCAGCAAACATTTTTAAGTCAAATTGTTTTCGTATCGATATCGTTCCTCAATTCATTGTTTTGTCTAAAATGTTTCTCATGAGTGTAAAATTTTATGAAAAATACATCTGTTATCAATCTAACTATCGCTAAAAACGAATATTTTTTATTGAAAATTATAATTACTGTTCTTACAGTTCACCACTTTCACACAGTACCCCTGTAGGGCGCTTGAGACCAAAATATTCGATTTTAGATTATGCAGCTTAAGTTGAAAACTTGAAGTCCTTTCCAAAAAAAAAAATTGCCATATTTAAGTAGTGATTGCTTGTCGATGATATATGCCCAAAAAATATCATTCATTACCAATAAGTGCCAAAAAAACGACGTCAAAATGGGATAAACTGAAAAAGTTTTCGAAAATTCAACTTCTCGCTTGAAAAACAAGTCATGTTCTTCTCAAAAGAAACAGAACACTATACACATTTCGAAAGTGTCAACATCTCTCTATCCAAAACCGTTGAGAATTTTGAAATCGGCTAAAAATTTGTTTTTCAATGAATTTTTTTTACGAATGCACTAAAAAAACGGTTTTTTGACCATAAAACCAGATTTTGGGGGTGTTAGGAATTTTCGCCTTTGTTTTTTTTATTTTGTAGCACCGTGTTATTAATTGATTACAATTTCTACTTTCATGCTCAACGCCTTGCCTGCAACGTTATTTTATGCGAATGAACTATGCTTTTATCTGCATAAGTTGCAGGAGTTGGAAAAAACAGGTGGAAGATTACTTGGCCTCCTGGTTTTATAAATTGGCGCAAGTAAACGCTAAATAGGAATGGCTGAAGTGCAACATAACTGTAAGTGAAGCAAACTAAACTCTTGTAAGAATAAGCTTTAGAGCAATTCTCAAAGATATTCAACTGAATTGTTATTCTCAAAAATATATGCGCTTCAATGCTTTCAAGTGCAAAGTCATATAAATATTTATCTTTTGAGAAAATAAAGTAAAACTATTGAACGAAAATGGGTGGTAAAAGCAGGAACCACATACCAAAAGTTTGATTTGTATATTAGACTGGATCAAAAAAAAGTTTCTTTCTGAAAATTCTATAGATACTATTTCTCAAAATGGCTAAAAAATACTGTACAATTTTTAGACCTTCATTTTTATGTTTAGGGGTTTAGAATTGATTTTAAAGGGTATCAATCAGTATGCCACCTAGCGAACTTTGTTTTCTACAAATTGTATTTTCATCCTGTCCTGAACTCTGTGCCAAGTCTCAGGCCTATAGGTTACCGGGAAGCTAGTTAAAATTTGAACGCAACATTCTCATTCTCATAGTTCTGAGTTTCGTAGCAAGTTTCAATTGTGTAGTTTAACAGAAGTTGCCTAAAAAGACTTTGCAAGATTCCAAACCACCGTATGGAAATAAGCAGACAGACAAGAAAGGGACTTAATACAAAGGTAGGAGGAAAAAAAATTTGTTTGGAGCAGTCTAATATACATATTTGCAAACCAGATGATGTGACATGAACAGGATTTGTGCAACATATGCAGAACATTTCAAAAGTGGTATATTCCTATTGAGCATGTGTGTATGTGTGTGTGTAGCATGTGTGCGTATGTATTGTCAAGTCCATTTTTGCAGTCCAACGGAAGTTCACCTATAAAATCACAAAGTCAATATTACCGTTAGTTGCATTTGTGTGTATATCTGCATGGATGCATGAATAAGCGCATGACTGAACAAAACAACAATAACTAAACGGAAGGAAAATCAAAAATGATGATCATAACGGGTAAGCAGCTTGAGCTCAACAACAACACAAGCACCACTTACGCTCAGGATATGACAACAACCTGCAATGGAAGATGTCAGTCGAATAAAAGCCCGAATTGCTCAATGATGCAATCAAATCCATGCAATTTTAAAGATGCCCCATTCCATTAGAAGAAATGGAGGGAAAGTAGTCCCAAATTCTACAAAAATCAACAATTGGAACAACTGAAACGGGTTGAAAAAACTTTGATTAGTTGAAAAACATAAACGTATCTAAGAGAGATCATGAAATGCTGATGGAAGCAATGAAATTGTCTATTGGCAACAGACCTTTTAAATAATGACTACTAATCGTAATAATTACAGGTTGGGACTATTAGAAAAAACTAAAAAAACAAAGTTGTGATTACTTTAGATTTTTTTTTTTTTTTTATTTTATTGAGAATTTTTTTTAATGACTGACTACGAATTACTTTCATATTCTGCTATTAGAAACAACTAAAAACTATCAGGTCGCAGCAGGGAGTGCGCTATGCCTTCGAAAGCTTCTTTGTATATAAATAGCTTCCCTACAACAACTGCTAACCACATTTTTTCAAAACACCAATAAATTTACATTTTATGTTTAAAAAATTTGCCTTCAAATAGACAGACGGACATACAGACGGGCGGAGAGAGAGAGTATACTACATACTATTGAGAAGCAGCTGACCAATTTTGATTTAAATATCTAGTTCAAACTACAAGCAATCGCCTTTGAAAACTGTAGAATTCGTATGCTAAAAAGTGGGCGGCGCCACGCCTACTTGCCCAAAATCTACAAAATTGTTTTGTGGTTGAGTTTTGCTTAAAAAGTTTATTATGTGTGCAAGATCTTATTGATATAGTTTGCGTGGTTATAGAAATATCGCGTTCTATATTTTACAAGCAAAATTTTTCAGAACTATGTTAAAAAACTGGGCGTGGCCATTGATCGATTTCGCCCATTTTTAAATCAACACCTCCATTTATATATTCAACATTTTCGCCAATTTCGTTTCGATTAATCAATTTTTGCCGGAGTTATGGCATAAAAAGTTTTGTGGAATAATCCACTATAAAAGGGGCGGGGCCACGCCCATATTTTTCGACTTTCTTCCTTCACGGAAACTTCGAAAGTGAAATATAAATGATATAAAGCATTTGTACGCGAAGTTATTGCCTATTAAATATATCTATGATCCTTTAAAAATCTTTCGTATAAAAGTGGGAGTGGTTCTTAACCGATTTCGCCCATTTTTTTCCGGAACATACCTTGTACGAGTATTAATATAAATAAGTGTGCCTAATTTCGTTTCGATATCTTTAAACGGTTTTTGATTTATGATTCATATTGTTTCTAAATTTGACTTAATCGAAAGTGGGTGATGCCACTCCCATTTTCAAAAATTTCTTGAAAAATTTATTTTCTGCTTCAACGTTAGTCTACACCAAATTTTATCTTTATAGGTCTATTATGTATTGAATAATCATGTGTTTTTTTGTATTTTGGAAAATATTCTATATATAAAAAGTGGGCGTGGCTATCATCCGCTTTCGGCCATTTTCAATAGTGCTCGGAAATGAGTGCCAACAAACCTGAATACCAAATTTCATTAAGGTATCTTAAAATTTACTCAAGTTATCGTGTTATTTGGATATCTATCTTGATCGGTTTATGCCGTTACATGCCACCGTTACGCGACTAAAGTTAATATACCTTGTGTGCGTAGCACTACTACGTATAACAAGCAGAGATAATAATTATGCCAGTTTTCGCACTACTTTCTTTGAGTTGGCTTTCGGTTATTTGGTTATCATACTTGACCCACATGCTTTGAGATAGTCTGACGTGTACAAAACTGAAACTTACTGTCCTCTACCGGCCTTGCTAGATTTTGAAACACTAAGTAAAAAATGTTGAATACGTCCATCGGTAGGATTTCATATTACCAATTTTCTTTATTTTTTGAGTACTTTCTTTTATTGTTCCATTATTTTCTTGACACATACAACTGTTCACCACATCCAACGCTGTGTCATTTGTTTGATCACAAACGTGCTGGTATATCTCTCCAGCACTTAAGTCTGAGTTTATCTGAGTTTATATTTATGCGTAATCATGTGTCATGTTATGTTGCATAATCAATTCTTCACACATGCCATTGTGGTTGTTGTGTGCCAACTGCTTCATGCCAAGTCAATGCAATCCGATAGAACTACAATGCAAGCCACTCAGTGGCTACTTCCTTGACTGTTGTCTGCTGTTGCTTGTCTTGCAATTCCTGTGTTACCTAGCTGTTATACACTTTTGTTGTTGTTGTTCATGATGTGATGTCGACGAGGTGATGTCACCCAATGCAATTGGACTCTCAGCAGTATTCAAACTCGTTTTTTTTTTTGCTTTTTGCATGCAATCTAGCCAGTCACCTGCCAACTGACTACTAGGAGATGACCCCCTAGCATGTCAGTCAGTTGTGCACTCACTCACTCACAGCCACAGCTCGTTTTGTTCCCACTTCATGTTGAGCACTTTTTCCCGTCCACTTACTCATGCAACACCGTTTGTCATCAACAACAAGTACAATGGCCACAATGCATTCCAGTGCAACACAAAACTGGGTCAATCTAGGATGAAAGCCCTTTTACTTGAAAATGAGTAGGACGTGGGTGTTAGAGATACAAAAGAAAAAAAAACCTACTTTATGTGTGTGTCAAGTGTTGTGGAAGTAAAAGAATGGAAATATTATTGTATGCCATTGTTTGTTTTCCGCTCCATACATTTGCTATTATCCTTTTCCTTGAAGAGTTGCTCTTCGTCAGTGTACCATTACTTTGCTTCATATCACCCGCTGCATTTGAGCATAAGTAGTTGGTGTTAAATTTTCAATAAAAACTGTGACAAAATTGTACACAAAAGATTGAAAAAAATATATAAAAAAGATATAGAGCACAAAAGTGGCGCCAGATCGTTTTTCATTGCTGATTTAAGTATTTTGCTCTTTTTAAGTTGGTAGTAAATTTGTATACCTAGTTGTGGAAAAGAGCTGATTTTGGTCAGCCGGTAAACTTTATGGCCCGTAATCATAGTCGTTGCTCAACACGCGTTTTAATTAAAATCTTTACTTAACATGAAAAGGCATTTAAAATGTTGGTCAATCATAGTTATATTAAACAAAGATTTTAGCTAAAATGAAATGTAACAGGGTCCCCTTATGAAAAAAAATTTAATTGGTTGGTGGTATGAAATTTTTTTTATGTTTTGCAAGGTCACCCTGTTCACAAACCATAGTATACTATGGTATGGTATGGTATATGTCTTGGAGTAAGCAATGTCACAAACACAACCATAGACACATACTGTGTTTTTAAAATGACGTTTTAGTCAGCGATTGGGAAGCGATTAGGTATGCTCAACGATTCGATTTTATAAGTATGAAAAGTGAAAAGGTACCGGTAATACTTTGTCCTAGTTGACAGCACAAGTTTTCGCTTACCTATCTAACCCACAAAAGTCGTAACTTAAAGCGTGTTTGCTTAGGGAAATGCTAACAATTTTATCAGCAAAGGCCAGCCATTGTCGCTTCTGTCAGAGATTGTACCTATGCGGTTCTGTCCCCACATCTTCTCTTGGGTTAGGTTAAAAAAAATTGCGAGCTATGGAGGCATTTGGCTTGAAGCAACGTTTGTCTCACTTTTAAGCGTCAGAAAATTATATGAGGCCGCTGCCTGTGCATAATCTACATCAAAGAAAAATGCATAGAGCAATTTCTAAACCAAAACCAAAGTTTTTAGAATTTTTGTCTGTCTGTCTGCATGTTTGTTAGCGCATTACTCCAAAACCGTTTTAAAAAATTGAATGTAATTTTCAGCGATATATTGCTTTGTGTCCAACTAAAATTTAGGATTCATTTTAATGGCCGCAAATGGTTAATTACAGGTACAGGGTGCAACAAAACTAAAGCACTGAAATTCCCCTTAACATATTTTACTCAAAAAAAAAAACGTAAGTACGATTTCTATAATGTTAAGTCCTTTTTCATCAGAAATAATACTTACTAGGTATTATAAATTAGAATAAATAAAAGTAGTTTAACAGCTTATTCAAAAAATGTTGTACAAATTATCTGATGAACTAAAAAAGTGGAGCGACAAAACTAAAGCGCAAGGGACAAACCAGTCTTTTTTTTCATTATTTCGTGGCATATCCGGGGCTCTTTTTGCCATGTTCACATTGTGTAGGCACTGAGTGTATTATTTAAGTAAAATATTTTAGGATATAGTTTTCCACGCCTGCTCTACTTGGCCGAATAGAGAGTTTTCGTTGTTGCAATTTTCCTGCCAATTTATAGGATCCATCATTTTCAATAGGTTCTCTGTTCGGTTAAATAGCACGGCCTTCGACTATACGGTAACATTCCTAGCCATAAACTATTTTTTGAAGCAAGTCGCTATATGTTTCGGCAGAATATCTTCCTGATAGATCCACCTTAATGGCATTTCTTCTCCCCCAAGAAGTTGGGGGGTGTCTATATTTGTACATGAAACGATCCAATACCAGCTCAGTCGTATCAATTGGATCCACTCCATGACCGGAGAAACGTCTACAAGCCCCTGCACTGCCTCAACCGTGTCTGACCGATCAAAAATTATAGTTAAAGTGAGTAAGCGTTGTGTTCTAGGCCAGCGAACAGCTTTTATTTGTTAGAAAATAAGACTCCTCGTCGTATTGTACTACTCCAATTTATGTGGAATCTTGAAACCCCTTATTTCTCTTCATCTGCAATTAAAGAGGTTTCAAAGCTCCGGTCTCAAAGAGCAGGGCTTTAAATGGTTCTACATGTGGTGAATATCACAACTTCTTTCATAAAACTTCTTATAGAAACATCAAGAAATATTTTAGGTTACTATTCGGTGTTTTTCGTGTACAAGCACCTCTATCTGCAGTGCTTAGGGAATCAGTTGAATGGAAAAATGTTTGTAGTACGCTAAACAAGGCCATGAAATTTGTTGAAACATCTTGAAGTAGTATTTCCTGTTTCGCTTTGATTAAATTTGAGTAAAACTCTTTCGCGAAGTACCATAAAATAGTTATTTCCCGCAAATCTTTTAGACTTCTACAGATCATCCAACCTCTTTTAACCGCTAAATAAAAGAACGATAATATAGGCGTGGTTATTGGGGGCTCACGTTTACCGCGATTTTACGGTTTGTACAACACATTCAAGTAAAAAGAAGACCTACCTTGCCTGAGAAGTACAATTAATTTATTTTTAATGGCCCATGAAAACAGTTTTTCTGTTTCATATTTCAAATATTTAATATATGGCCTTGATCAATAAAAATCAAAAAAAAATTTAAAACCTGCACATAGAATTTAATTTAATCATGTTTAGCAGAGGGACTTTTGGTGCTTTAGTTTTGTCGAACACTGTATTTACAAAGGTGGCAATAAAAGTTGGATCAAAATATTTTTATATTATATAGTGAAATAGTAACGAGTAAGTTGTCAATACATAAAACATATCACGTAAAAGTGATTATTGGCAGTCTTAATTTAAGTAAACAGGAGGAGGAACATAGTAACAATTATTTTAGTTTCTGGCGGTTATCTGCATGTCCATTTGTAGGCCCAACACTAAATAACTAATACACCGATTTTTTCTTTGTCGATATATTGCTAAATTAAAATAGACAACACATACATATTTCTGTTTGTACTCCGATTCTAAGGTTTGAAAAAGCTTCTTCTTATGTAACGACATTTCCAGTTCAGTGAACATATTAAATATAAACATTTTTAAATGGGAAGGGTCCTCTCCCTCTTTATTTAGTTAATTTTTCAACATTACTCTAAAAATTAATGTGAAAACGATTAAATTAAACGTGCGTTGCGTGGCAAGATAAATAAGATCCCAACTGGGTATAAAATATTCTCACCCTAACTTAGATTTCCTTATTTGTTTTTGTTTTTTTTATAATTGTTGCTTGCACTGCTTTTGTTCTCTTCTCATTTATTTGACATTTTCAGCTGAATTTGTTTCCATCTTTTATGTTTTTAATGCTGCAAGCAAGAAACTGCTTTGTTAGTTTTGTCAGCGTTTAATTAAAACCTGTAGTAATCCTAGATTGGAAGTAAATGCTTTTGGAGTGATTGCAGATTCTAGTTTATCCTCGAAAAATTACTTCTTTGAATGTGGCACAGATTTAGGGGCAAGGCTGCAGCTCACTTAAGGAGCTGCTTGTGAAAAAAGCTACAATCTCACTTCTGTACTTCGTAATAATATATCCCTCAAATAGGTATTGAAACGAGAATGTAGAGGAGCAATCTTTCTTTGAAGATTACATCTCTTGGTGTCTACCAGACGTGTTAAATTTGATTAGTAAGTAGTAATCAATTAATTAGACGGCCTTTTTAATTGGTAATGATTATTTTAATTGGTTTTTAAGAAAAGGCAATTATTAATTGATTACGTTTAGAAAAATCAAAAAAAAAAAAAAAAATAATAATAATAAAAAAAAAAATCAAAAACAATCAAAAAAATTTGTTTTGATTACTTTAGATTATTTTTTTTTGTGTTCATTACCTTTGATAATAAACATTTTTTTTTAATTTTTTTGTGACTTTTTTTTTTTTGTGTCGTTGGTGTGTATATTTATGTGCTTCTACAACAATACTGAAAAAAATCAAAAACAATCAAACATAATCAGAAGTAATCAAAACCACCTTTTTAAGTATGTACATTGCTGGATTTGATTTATTTGATTTTAAATCTTGTAAGTGCTTACGACACTTCTAATGGATAGGGAAGGTCTGCTTAGACATTAAACTACAAATTTTTTGGAAATGATAGTAAAATTGGGAATGTAGTGTTACTTTGCATATACGTTTACTATTTGGCTTAGACCTTTTTAAATAGAAGCCGTAGATCCCTTACATTTTTCTTCTTTTGTAAGGACGCCCGGCGTCATTAGTGTGACGATCGACAATGGCCTCACCTTCGCTAATCATGCGACCGCAATAGGCGCAAAATACATAGATCCAACAAGATCCTCAAGTCACTTGAAGGCAATACTTGGGAGAAAGCACAAAGAAATGTCGTTTAACTACGCTCCGCCGATATGGTCGCTCAATCTTTATGACACCAATTGGAGGAAGTTGCAAGTTTACCAAAACACTGCTTTCAGAACACCTACGGTTGTCTTCTTATATCATATGAGTCTCACCTCCATCAAGAAACAAAAATGCCCTATATAAGAGAGCACGCGTAATTGTGAAACAGACAGTTAATACTGAACTGCCATAAACCTAATCAGCAAAACTATCAACTATTGGTTGATGATCCGCCACCCAAGGACATAAGAAAGCATCTCCGTAAGTAGTATGATGAGATCCGGCATCATATTACCTAACCCAGTTTCATCTGCGTAACTTAAAGCTCAGCTTTAATGGCCTCCACATATAGTCTGAAGAAAGATGCCTCAGATGCCGACCTGTGAACCCCGTTAATGATATCCAACCACCTGAAATAACTGAAGGGGAAAGCGTCCTTTCGAAGGAGACTAGAGGCGAACTAGCACATTTCCATCTGGCAGTATACAGTAATATGTGTTGTTGTTGTTGTTGTTAACAGTGATTCGCCCCGCCCCAGATTGGACAGGGTTACACTGAAATAACAGCCCTTGGCCGGGTGAAAAAACCCGGGTCATTCCGGTGCGATAGAACCGGCTGTTGTGGGAATGACAGTAATAGGTGAAACTCTTACGAATCCACACTCAACCCCACCATACGAAATACTTGCCCTGCTCGATTGAACCTACACTTCTAAGACCAATATCACTCTAATGAAACCGTGTTGAAACTGCTTGTTTCGTTGGACTCGCGTTAGAAGAGCTTGATGACGTTTCTCAGAGTTACCATGCCTATTTGGTTTGACGATATGCTGTTAACAACAACAACTACTATAGAAAATATGGCATATAATTTCAGTATATGGAAAATGGTTGGGAAAAGTTGACATTGACACTAACTTAGAGCTTCCAGAGCAGTTGTTATTCGACTTTCGGCATACAGCTTGTTCCATTACCTTATGCACAAAGTAAATTTTGTAGCACTAGCTTCCCTTTTATCGCAGTCGCTATGTTTCGGGGGCCTAGAGGAACCATATCCTTCCTAAATACGGCCCTTTTAAGTGAGGTATAATGTTAGGCCTGCAAATTATTCCACTTCCTCCAGACTAAAGGGACCTATTGGTATAGGTAGCTCAAGACCAACTGTTCGGCTTTCCTTCTACGTTTCTTTATGCTGCCGGATAGTGAGATGAGGATTTCCTTTTGATTCGCTAGCGGTTGCGTGAGGTTAAGACAGACATTCCACCATCGGTGGCAAATATAGGTTTCGTAAAAGTTCATACATTTTCGAATAAACCTAAGGGAAATATACGTTTTTGTTGGAACTTATGTAAAACTTCTTGATTAATTACTTAATCTACGCGCTCAACAAAACATTTCATACAAGCAAATTTATCGACCTTCCTTTACAACTTAAGTTTGACTTCCACAATACACCGACCAACTTTTCAAACAGCCCCGATTTTTTGAAAACACAAAACCAAACTGAAAGCTTAAAATGAAATAATTAATTATACTCCTTCATTTAATGCGCAGCTAACCCAATCTACTCGATAATATTACCACAATAAATAATAGTCATTTCCAAAAATTGTGTTCATACCCTCGAACTGAAATTCTTTGAAATCAAATTGTTTAAATTTCTTAAGTTTATGACCCAAATCAACGGAAGTGCCATTAAGTACGAGTGAGTATTTCTCCTAAGCAAAAGCACACTTAAGCGAGCAAGTGCATAAACATGAAGAGAGCGAAGTGTGCGTGCGTGTGTGTGCATTGGGTGTGCTAGAGAAAAGTCAAAGCGGTGATAAATTACCGTTACCCATTTGGCATAAAGGAGTGTGCATATTTTCTTTAAAATAAAAAAAAAAAAATAAAAAAAAAAAAATAAAAAAAAAAAAAATAAAAAAATACAGCAAAACAATCAAGCAAAATAAATGGAATTCATTGCACACTTGCGATTCATTCTATTTTTGTTTTGGGATGCTTGAGTTTCTAGTTTTTATTTATTTATTTTTTTGCATTAATTGTTTATATTTTTCAAGCTTTTTTGTGGGGTTTCTTTTAAGCAGCAGAAGGATGCAAGATGTTGCATAATATCATTTGAGGGATGGAGTAACGGTAGAGCGAGATGTCGCTAAAAAAATACGGAAAAACTACTGTGGAAAGAATCAAAACCTGACTTTGCGAGGGCAGGTGAGAACTTCGGCGACGTTTGAATTAAAAGTATTTCTTATTTGCAATAAAGCAATTATTTTTTAACAAGATTTCCCTTTTATATTTTAGATTTTACCAATTTTTGTTTCCATCAAAATATAAGCGGGGTATTACCGCTTATCCATGTACTGATAGCCTAACGGTTAACAAAACGTGCCAAAATTTCGCTTATGAAGAAGTCTTGTCTCTAAATTTTCCTTTTGCTTTTCAAATAAAAACTTTTAATAATAAATAAAAAATTAGCAAAAATATAAAAATAATAACTTCTTTAAATATAATTATTCTTAACCTTGAGCTCATTTGTCATAATGCCCATCGTCATCAATGCTAAATCTTTGCAAATAGGTTTTGTGAGGTAGCAGTTCGAAACCATTTTGTAAATTGTTGCTATGGCGATGAGGGTGAGCAATCACTGCACCCATTGCATGGGTCACTTTTGCATGTATAAGTATTCATGTAAGGTGTGATGTGTTAACTTAGTTGAGACCCTGTGGTCTCAAATATTCCCTATACTTTACTTCTTCGTCGTGCTACATCATTCCATTAATATTTTGAACGATTTCTGGTCACTTCTTGCTTTTTTCGTCTTGAGTAACGCTGCAACACTTGGCTCGTACGACCACAACGTTTGGCTCAGCCAAACACTTTTTAAACATTGCAACTAATGGAGAAGAGCTTCCCCAGTACCTTTTATCCAACTTTTTCGATTTTTTCCATTTATGTTAGAACTCATGATGTTTTTGACTGTAAATAGCTATCAAATCCAAGTGTCGGCTCTTTTGAATTTAAAATTATTGGTCGCCAAATTATAAGAGGTAATCTACTAGTAGCTCTTTCGCTCTGCCAACTGGGGCCAGTTAAAAACACCACGCGAACTCAAAACGGTCAATATTTGGTTCTTCCACCGGCAGGTGCCAATAAGAATACCTTTTGGGCCGGAGTATCTTTATTAATTCGTACAAAAAGGTCAGCCTCTGCTCCCTCCGATGTCATAATCACACTAACTTCATTCGAGATCGAGATAGATTTTGACTTATATATGTATATCCAAATGTTCAGGACGAAAAGAGAAATTGATTAAACCACATCCAGCCGTCAGTCCGTCCGTCCGTCTGTGAACACGATAAATTGATTAGATTTTGCGATATCTTAATGAAATTTGATATATAGGCTCCTTGGCACTTATCTCCGAACGCTATTTAAAATGGTCGAAATCAGATAATACCCACGCCCACTTTTTATATATAGAATATTTTCGAAAATACAAAAAAAGTAATATTCAGTACATAATACACTTATAAGGATACAATTTGGTGCGTACATTAACGTTAAGGCAAAAAATAAATCTTTCAAGAAATTTTTTAAAATGGGAGTGCCACCGCCCACATTCGATTAAGTCAAATTTAGAAATAATAATAATCACAAATCAAAAACCGTTCAAGATATCGAAACGAAAAAAATGGGAGAAATCGGTTAAGATCCACGCCCACTTTTATACGAAATATTTTGAAAAGGATCATAGATATATTTAATAGGCAATAACTTTGCGTAAAATAGTTCAATCCATTTCTGTTTCACTTTCAAAGTGTCAGTGAACGAAGAAAGTCGAAAAATATTAATTTTCGAAAATGGGCGTGGCCCCGCCTCTTTTATAGTGGATTATTCCACGATACTTTTTATGGCATAACTCGGGAAAAAATTGATATATCGAAACGATATTTGTCGAAAATGTTGTACATATAAAGGTAAATGTTTTTTGTAAAAATAGGCGAGATTGGTTAACGGCCACACCCATTTTTTTAACGTAGGTCTGAAAAATTTGTTTGTAAAATGTAAAACGCGACCTTTCTATAACCATGCAAACTATATCAATAAGATCTTGCACACAGAATAAGCTTTTTAAGCAAAACTTGATCGCAAAAAAATTGTGTGGATTTTGTGAAAGTAGGCGTATCACTGCCCACTTTTCCGCATACAAATTTTGTTATTTTCGAAGGTGAATGCTTGTAACTTCAACTAAATATTTCAATCAAAATTGGTCAGCTGAAGTTATATATCTTTTTTGATTTTCATACCTTTCATGAACATGAAATGATTGTAAATATAAGAATAAGCTAAAGAAGTTCAAGTGTTTCCTTAAAAAATAGAGAAATAGCTAAATACATCTTCTTAAAAAATTAAGTAGCACCGGAACTTTATTTGCGGAAGTATTATGTAAGTACAATCACTACATTTAAAACAAGCTTGAAAAATAAAAAATATATATCAAAAAGTTACTGCACAAACAAACAAAAAACTAAGCCGATAATGGCAAACAACAGCGCAACGAAATAAATTAATCATTGCCTGCCAAATAATACGACTTTGAGCGACTTGAAGTGCAAGCAATAGCAAAATAAAACTACAACTTGAATGATAAAAAAATTTTAAAAACTACTTATTTCACAACTTTGCTTGCCACTGCGTAATTGATGAACAACTTAGTGAACGAACAGCGCACCAAATGGCCAATCGCCCGCAAACACACGAACACAGCAGACAAATGTTACGTATACGCAGAGGTGTACAACGGAAGCGATGAACTTAGCATTACTTTGGTTGTTATTTAAGGTAGACTTTGTGGTGCGGCATTACTTGATTCTGGGTGAATGTTTTTATTTAAATTTATTTTGTATAATTTTTTATTGCAAACAAATTGAAGTTTGCGACAGCATTGTATTGTGTGTACATATATATTAGTATAAATCTATAAGTGCGCATTTGCAATATTTTATTGCGATATGAAAACTTTAGCTCATTTTTCTTATTCTTTAAATGTCAACGAATGAAAGTGCTATAGCGTGAATAATTTGGGATTTTATGTGATTTTGCTGCGATGTGGCAAGAAATGCACGTATTTGTGCATTTATATCCCAGCAAACCAGCGGACTTATAAATTAGTCATAAATAGGAGCGTTTACGCTAGTTACTAACTCGTTAATGTGTCCAAATTGAATATACAGGGTGTCTGATGAATTTTGCTACATTAAGAAACTCAAATAATTTTTTTTCAGTGTATGGAATTCATTTTTCTTTTATTCATGTTAAAGCTCATTAAATTTTATTAAATATAGCTTAATTAGTTTTAAAAATAATGGAATTTAAATGCCCCCCCTGCTCGTCGATGCATGTGCGGTATCTTACCAAAAAGTTGTTCATTACTGCTTGGAGAGTTAAGACAGGAATAGCCGCAATTGTTTCTCAAATGGATTGCCTTAGTTCATTCAAATTTGTTGGTTTTGCTTTGAAGACTTCCTGTTTGCAATAACCCCACAAGAAAAAGTCAGGTGCAGTAAGGTCAGGCGACCTGGGTGGCCAACGGAATGTGGAGTTTCTGGATATCAGCTTATTGGGAAATTTTCGTCGCAATTCTGTCATAACAGGTTGGGCTATATGAGGAGCTGCACCATCTTGCTGAAACCACACAGAGTTGAAAGAAATTCTCATTCGGCGTAATTCTGGATAGAAAAACTCTCTCAACATGCTCAAGTAACGGTCTCCAGTAACCGTAACGGTGTGACCGTTTTCTTCGAAGAAGTAGGGCCCGACAATGCAGCGTGATGAAACTGCACACCACACTGTGACACGAATGGATGCAATTCCGTCTCATGGAGTATCTGTGGGTTGGAAGCACTCCATATTCGACAATTTTGTTTGTTTATGTTGCCGTTTAAATCGAAATGGGCCTCGTCAGACATGAAAAGACAGTTCAACATGTTTCCATCCTCTTCCACCATTTTAAGCATCTTCTGGCAAAATTCCAAGCGAATCGGCAAGTCTGCAGCGTTCAGTTTGTTGACCATTTGAATTTTATATGGGAATAAGTCCAAATCTTTGTGCATAATTGACTGTAATGACTGTCTGCTTGCACCCATTTGAGCAGATAAGCTTCTTGTCGAAACACGTGGATTGTTTTGTATGGCAGCAGCTACAGCAGCGATTGTTTCCTCCGTTCGAATTGAAGGGTTTCGATGGTAAGGTCTTCTGTTGACTGTCCCATGCTCGGCAAAATTGTTTACAAGTCTTATTATGGTCCATCTGCTCGGAGGATTGCCGCCAAACGTGCGCCTATACTCTCTTTGAACCGAAACTACGGACTCCAGTGCGTGATAGCGGCGGACAATCCAAATTCTTGTTTCAGTGTCCCAGTTATCCATTTTTGTTAAATGTAAAAGTCAATCTGCAAAATAAAAAAAAAATTTACCAGATTCATTAAATAGAAAAAAAGTTATTTAATTTTTTTTTGGTAGCGGCTTTCCCTGTATTTCTATTATTCATCCTAATTTATTACATCATACTAGCCTGAATAGGACTTATATATGACACCTATGGACCTCTAAAACAGCTCATTTTACGCACATATTGGATTCGAAAATTACAAAATTTATAAAATGCACCTTTTAGACTCTTAAGTTATATCTTTTTGTGATTGAAATTGAGAATATAGATTTGGGGAGAGATTGCTGAACTCTCATTTAGGAAAAAAATTTTTTTGTGAAGAAATTAGTGAAATGGGCAAAGTTTGTACATACATACGAGGTGTGTTCAAAAAGTATCGCGAATTTTGTGTTTTTTCAAAAATTATTTATTTATTCATGAATATCTATTTTGTCCCCTTCAAAGTAATCCCCATGAGATATTATACACTTGTGCCAACGGTTTTTCCAATCTTCGAAGCACTTCAAAAAATCATTTTTTTGTATCTTGTTCAGCTCCTCCTTCGATGCCGTCTTTATCTCGTCAAGAGAAGCGTAACGTCGTCCTTTCATGGGCCTCTTCAGTTTAGGGAACAAGAAAAAGTCACAGGGGGCCAGATCTGGGGAATACGGTGGCTGCGGCATCATTAGTGTGTTGTTTTTGGCCAAAAAGTCGCGCACAAGCAACGAGGCGTGAGCAGGGGCGTTATCGTGGTGCAAAAGCCAATTTTTGTTCTTCCACAAATCCGGGCGTTTCTGGCGGATTGCTTCGCGCAAATTGCGCATAACTTGCAGGTAATATTCCTTATTGACCGTTCTTCCCTGTGGCAAGAACTCATGACATGTGGCAAAACTTTCACATTCGACCGAACTTGGCGCGCTTTTTTCGGTCTTGGTTCGTGCGGCAGCTTCCATTGAGATGATTGAGCTTTGGTTTCCACGTCATAACCATAAACCCACGATTCGTCACCAGTTATGACCCTCTGGAGCAAATTTGGGTCGTCGCGGACAGAGTTTAACATCTCATTAGCAATGTTCATGCGATGCTGTTTTTGGTCACAATTGAGCAATTTTGGTACGAATTTCGCGTAAAAATCGAAGACGATCCAAAACACGTGCAAGCAAAGCAGCTGTCAACAATTAAATGAACATTCAAAATGGCCGAGCTTGTCGGTATAAGTGAGAGACATGAGTACCAACATAACGCACATATACACACAAAGGGATGCTTCTCCATAAGTAGAGAATATTTATGAGCATTCTATATAAAAAAGATTTTCAAACAAAGGTAGCCAGCAACAATAATACAAACGCAGCCCAGAACAATGCAAATCAGGAACAAAATCGTGACATAATTCTATTTTTATTCAACTAAAAGTTTTCCAAAACAGAATATGAATATGTGCTACAAAGCTGCTTTGTTAAATAAACAAGGGACTCATAAGATTGAATATACTGGAGTCATAAAATACAACTATATGATCGTATTCCTGTGACTCACATTTTATACATATTAGTGACTCATTTCAGACTCTTTAGTTATGAATACTCCGAAAATGTTTGAGGGGAACCTGCTAGGCATGGAGCTCATAATTTGCATCATTTCGGATTCATAGAAGGCCCCTAGATGATGATTTATTTTTCTCATATTTACGATATATTTATGACTCATATCGGACTCCTAAATCATGCGCACTCCCAGAATGCTTGTGGGGATATACGAGTTTATAGCTGTGTGACTTTGCTATGAGTAGAACCATTAAATTTTTCAATTGCCTCAAATGTGTCAAGTTTATAGCGATTCTCGCACACAGGCACACACAATAAATGGGTTATTATGTGTCACTTGCAAGTAAAAGCAAAGACCTACTTGTGAATATGTACAAAGCTTTTGCTATAAAGCATTTGCGCAATAAAATCGAGTGGCAATCAATGGGTTTTAAGAAATTCACAACTTACAACTGATTCAAATCAAATCACACACAAATATTGCCAATATGCAGCTGTTGCACTACTTTTTATACCCAAGAGCGCTGCGTAGATAATTCGTATTACTTTTATTCGCCATAAACGAATCGAAGTAAATAAAAACTTTTATATAAAAAATTGTTCAGGAGGAAATGAGAATCAATTAAAAGGAATTTGTTTTTTAAAATTGTATATGCACTTTGCATGGCACTCGCCATGCCCACTTTTTATATATTGAATATTTTGGAAAATACAAAAAAAGGTCTACCGAGTTTTGTCCGGTATTTTCTAGGGTTGTCATATAATTCAGTTTGCTTTATATGCCCATCAGTAAAGATATCCTGGAGGCTTGTATGAATAACTTACAGTGGAGCTTTTCAAAAAGAGATTTTGATAATGGAAAGATGTTTAAACATTTTTTTATTGGTAACATAGTTTGAATAGACTTAATTACACTGCCCCATATTTTTGACAAGTTTTTGCAAGATTTCTTGCTGAATTGTACATTTAGAGGCTGTCGATTGTTATCAAATAATCTAGAAAGAATAGGTCCATATGGGTATATTTGTCGGTTAGTGCTCCATACATTCTTTGACTTCTTCTTTATATTTCAAGATAGACGTTTCCTTAACTCTGTATATTTTATACATATGAAATCTAAGCCAACACTTCCTTTGACACTATACGTATTCCGAGTACGTCTCTTATTTTATTTCAGAAGCATTGCTTTTAACGTATTTGGTTGCTTAATTCTTGAACATCCATAAATTTAGCCCCACTTCGGCAAACTCAAGAATTTGTCCCAGAGCTTTATGCGCAGTCATGTTAAATGTTGGCCTTGCTGGAATTTGTTGCCGGTACATGGAAGACCCTAGCGGCCTATTTCATAAGTGTGATTCTTGGTATATGTACTTCTCTGCTGGATTTCGAACAAAAGTTGCAACCCCTATTAGAAATGTTTTATTTAAATACCTTTCGTTTCATACCCATAATGGTATATTTAATTTCATTTAAAAAATCAGATAGGTGGCAACTCTGTAAAAACATCCTATGTGGCAACACCTAGCTAAAAATACATCCAAATCGGTTTAGCAATTTTCGAGATATTTTGAATTAACAAATATACATGAATAGCTCGTTAAAAGGTTGTCAGATGTAATACGCTCAGTTGGCAACAATAAGTGGCAACCCTACTTAGAAATGTTTTGGATATACAAATATACAAGAATAGCTCGTTTAAAGTAATAAGTTAAATCAGAAAGTATTAAAGGTATCAAAACGAAATTAGGCACACTTATTCCCCTATTTACAAGAAATGTTCCGGAACAAAATGGAGGAAATCGTTTAACAACATCAGCATTCACCACGTCTGTTTTCACTGCCACAATAAATTTGGAATTACAAAAAATTTGGTACTAGTTCTTAGACAAGGTACGCTTTGGTAATATCGTGTCAGAGTATCAGCTCTAGGCCTTATACCGGGATGATTTCATAAGTATCCATCGCTAACAATGAGGTACTTCCAACGGTTTCTGATCCCATTGCTTGCAAACTTATATTCCCACAAATGTCTCTAGCTCAAAGTGCAATATGGAAGCTTTCGATTGACCTACTAAGACACGGGATGTGCTCGTTTGCTTTGCTTTTATTTGTAACTTCGGTTATGAAGTGTATTTGACTTTTCGCGCTGTCCGGCAGTCTAGTTAACACAATTACTAAACTAAAACCATTCCTTTTGTAAATATACTTCTTCTTTTTTAATGAGATAACATATGCCTTCTTGAGCTAATATATTTATTACACTCAACTCGTAAAATAACTTTTCTAATAAATATTTATTTTCCATAGATGTTTTTTTTACAGTGATTTGCTTCGCTTTTTCAAGAGCACTGCATGTCTTCCGTATTCCTTATATGTTACTGTGCTAAAAGTTGTGGCAGTAATCCATCAATAATTCCAATAAGCAAACTGTCTGCTTTCAAAATGAATACAAAGACTTGTAAAGGGCATATGAAGTGAAAGTTCGAGGGGATAAGAGAAAAAGGAAAAAAAGGAGCTAAAGAAAATTCTTTGTGGTGCGTTTACAAAACTAGCGAAACAATAGGTTAGTGCATAAAATAAAATGTTCGGCGTAGGTGAACTATATACAGCTGTGTTCAAAATAATAGCAGTGAAATTAAATTGGATATTATTTAATGAAATTAAAATAATATGCGTTTTTAATAATTATAATTAAAAATATTGCGAATTCTGTAGCAGAATCCACATAAAAAGAAATTTTAAAGTTTACACAAAGTTCAAGAAAGTTAATTAAACTTCAAGAAATGGCCATCAAAATCTGCGAAATTTTTTGGCAAAGTTTCTAGAAATTTTTTTAGGATGAAGTTTTGTAGCCCAATTAATTTAAATATAGCATTGTGCAAAGTAGAGCTCGCTCAAAAATTTTCTTGAATTTTCAGAGTTTTTTTCATCAAGGGTGTTCAGTGCTTTCTTCCACACAACGCATGAAAAAAATAAATTTGTATGTAAGAAAATTTTGAACAGACTGTACAATAAAAATTCTAGAAATTCAGAGAAATTTTGGAGCGAATTCTAACTTGCATATTATTATACTTAAACTGATTTGGCTACAAAACTACATACTATACAATTTTCTGAAAATTCTTTCAAATAATTTGAAGATTTTGATGCCCACATCTTAAAGTTTAAATAACTTTCCTGAAATTTGTGTAAATTTAGAATTTGTATTTTAATATGGATTCTGTTACAGAATTCCCTATATTTTAATTGAAAATTAAAAACACTGCTTCTTCTTACTTCGTTAAACGATACACAATTTAATTTCACTGCTATTATATTGAACACAACTGTATGTATATGTGTAAATAAAATACTGTTTAAAAATGATAATATTGCGCGTATATGTTTGCAACTTTTTTGTCTGAAATAATAATAAACAAGCAACCAGCTGTGCTTAAAACTTTTTATTGGCGTGCCATTTAGTTGGAAAAGTAAATTCAACAAAAAGGGGGAAAAAATAATCGCTCATATCTCCGTACCACCAGGGATATTAAATTCGAGCTTCTCTTTCAACATTTGGTGTGTGACTTCTAATTTTTTTCCTACAATCAATATGTATGACGGCCGAACTGCATCCTCAACCCTGCTATAGAAAACTAGTAAACGGGATTCCGACCAGTTGCGCCTGAAACTATGCTGTGCTAAGCGAACCACATACGATAAGGCGAAGCCGTAGGTACCCTTTGGAAAGGGAACACTTGCACCGCTACCCACGAACCAGCCAAAAACAAGCTGTCACACCACGTCTTCCGCTCCAGCAGCCTATCGTGGGATGCAAGACTGGTAGTGGTGATGTGCAGGCAGTGAGAAAACACTAACCCACATTCTTTTTAGTATATTTGAAAGACTACCCTCCCAACGCCGGAGAATCCAGAAGTACCAATTGTCACTTGCGCCGCTGGTAATAACCAAATCAGGCATAATTCTGCCACGCCGACCACCGCCTATCCCCCTGAGTACTCCCTCCGTCGTTGCCTAGCTATCATCGCTACATCTACTCCGTGCGTCGCATTCATATCGACCGAACGTCTCTCCTGCTAGCCTTCTCACTCTCTCAATATGGAAAGCTGCTACTTACATCTCAGGCCGTGTTTTAACACGCAAATACCTTGAATTTATTCAGTGCTGGTTGGTAGGACTGGCCGCTGGATTGACTGGTTGTACTTTAGCTCTTGACAAAACTCAAAACTCACCTCATAAATTTGATAAATTTTTCTTGGTATTCCATGAGCTGCTTGTGGTGTAATAAATGATCAAAAATTTTGTTTCTTCGGAACCGATAGAAGAAGCTGAGGTTATAAAACCGAGTTCAAACAGACTCCGAATCCGATGATTTTTTAAACTATCATGAGTCTTTGGAAATGATTACGGTATCTTTGGGAGCCTTTCATAGCAGTTTGTGCAAGGTATTTGCCAACTCTTTTTTGATTGAGAGTATACGCGTTTTGGAGAACATTTTCCTCTTTTTCGGAGCAGTAGGAAATTGTGTTTGACAGCAATTGTTATAGGTACCTGCTTTGGGTTCCATCATTTTCGGGACTTCTGTTGTATTCGTTAATTATCTTTTCACAATAATTTCAGAACCCCTCCTATTGGAAATACCTTCGTTTGTGATCTCTTTGACTTTGGTAGAATTCTACATACATCAGGAAGCTTTGCGAGGTCTAAAGAATTGTCCTTTGGATAAGTTCGGCACCACCTTTTCAATTTTCAAATTTCTATTTAAAGTTCCCACTTTAACTTATCCGAAATTTTAGCATAATACTTAAGTTAACATAGCTTTTCAATACTACTTCCAAGCACTCACATTCTTATATAGCGAAAACATGACATTCGACGCATCCCTAGTATGCATTTCTTTATTAACTTTTGTTTTATTTTATGCTTCATACATTTTCTGTATAGCAAGCACATGCTGACGAAAGTCATAAAGCACTTTTTGCAAATAAAACCAGCCCAGAAGCATACAACTTATAATTTTGGCTTTTTCCTAATGCAACCAAGCAAAATAATTTCGGCAACTAATCCTGAGCTTTACTAAAAATTTAGAAAACTCTTTCGCTGGCAAAAAAGTATTTTTGTATGTATAGGAAGCATTTCATATTTGTCAGCCCCATTCTATTTTATTTTTCACTGTGACTTTTTGTTTACAAGCCTCCCCCCTCCTAACAGAAAAAACCGAAGAATCCGACCAGACCTGTTAAATTCCCATTAGAACTGAGTAATCAATTGATTGGGTAGGTCTTTCAATCATTAAATCCGCAATTACTAATTGATTAGAATTGGAAATAAATAAAAAAAAAATCAAAAAAAAAAAAAAAAAAACAATTTAGAACTATCAAAAAAAAAATCAAAGGTAATCACAATTATTAAAAAAATTTTTTTTTTATTGTTTTTGATTAATAAAGAATCCGACCAGATGTTAAATTCCCATTAGAATTGTGTAATCAATTCATGGGATAGGTCTTTCAATCATTAAATCCGCAATTACTAATTGATTAGAATTGGAAATAAATAAAAAAAAAAATTTTAAATTATCAAAAAGAAAGCAAAGGTAATCAAAATTATTAAAAACATTTTTTTTTTTTGATTGTTTTTGATTAATTTTGATAATTTGTTATTTTTGGTTTTTTTTTAATTATTTTAAAAAATATCATTATTATGTTTTTTTTTTAAATAATCACTAAAACCCGAAAACAATGGGTAATCAATCATTAATATGCTTTTCCAATAAATAATCAATCAAACCGGTAATCATTATGATTATTAATCGTTACTTAACAGGTCTGAAGCAGACTTGGAAATATTTAAAAAAAATTATTTTTAACTCTACAGAGCTAATCAGTGATGCGTAATAAATTGCACGGTATATTATAAGAATAATTAGATCTCAGATCTGGGTTTGAAGTTCGAAACAATTTTCAAAAACTGTGTTTAAAAGAATCGAAACTAGACGAAATATATTAGATCATGATAATTTAGAAAAAAAAATCTATACTAAGAAAATAAAAAGAAACCAAAATCAAGATTATCTTTATTAACACTAAACATATACAAAATGTTTTGAAACTATCCACCTTCGTGCGGAATGCCACCTTGTATATGAGACACAGAAAACTCAACACTTTCACAAACGTCAAATGCGTCAGAGTTATAAGTTATTGTTGGTATTACCTGTTTTTGTGCTGCAAACATCAGACTGCGTGGGATTTGTTTGTTTATTTAAAGTTGACTTGTTAAAAGGTTGCAAATCCTTTTGGGTTCTCGATAAGCCAGGAACCTAACTTTTTGTGAGCCAATGCTATAATCAGTTCAAGCAGACAAACACAACTACTTTAGCAAACGATTCGTGTCATTAAGCACAAACGACCGATGAAATAATTATCCTTTCGTGGCATTCATCGGCTTACTACAACAAACACAAGAAATCCGTTGGCATCCATAGCGGCATTGCTCGCTCGTATTTAATTGTAAATGGCTTGATGTGTTTGGCACAATTCCCTATTGCTCAGCTGGGCAATAAAGCGAAAGTTGTCTAAACTTTATAATTATTTTAATTTATTCTACAAATTGTTTTGTGTTTTTTTGGGTTTTTATTTTGATCTGGGACAGTTTTGTTTGGATTAATGTTTCGGTAAGTTGTTTCTCTTGCTTCCAGACAAAGTGGAGTTAGATGAATAAAGTACTTGCATGGATACATTTTTGGGATGGTCTCACTGGGCTTGTGCGCTCGTTGCTGCGGCAATAGTCGATCGGGAGCGGATACCGAGAGAACAGTGTGTAGCAGTTAGCTTGAGGTATAAACTATCAGCCGGCGAAAAGTGGAGCTGGTCGATAGGCGGATGTTGCTGATGTTGCCTTCTATTCCGCCAGGGACGGTGATTATGAAACTGGATCTATGAGGATGCTACCTCTTTGGCTGGACACCACTGCCTCCATACGCGCGCGCTTTATTGGCTGATGTGGAGTTGTACCAGCTAGAACTTCGTAGGTAAATCAGTAGGCTGAGGAGAAGTGCACCCTAAGGGCACATGCACCTACCCCATAGCCAGAGTTAAGCCGAAATCAGCACACCGCTGAAGCGGCAAGGTCTTTCCACTTATCTAGGCGGTGAAGCGAAAAGCAACTCCAACGGCTCACCAAATCAAAATGACAAGGTCCTAACATTTATGTATTTAGTGAGCGCTGTGAAGTTTGCACCTTTAAGCTGCCAAATAACATAGGAAATATGTTTCTGAGGCCTGCAAGTCGTTCCCGTTTATTTGATACAGCAATCATTCTACTAACGATTTGTCATTAAACTCCTGGATCTTTGAAAACGCTTAGACTGCTGTATGAGTTGTACCTGAAGTGGACCTGGAATGGGCAAGCAAAAGCGCATTAAATAATGTAGAATAAGGCTAATAGAATATAAAGTAGACGGAAAAGCAGAGACAGGAACGGATAGAGGGAGAAGGAGAGGAAAATTGATAGGCAATTAGAGGATAAGAGAGAGGGCAAGGGGAAGCGGCAGAGCGAGATTGTGAGAGAGTAGGAAATTACGGAGAGTAAGAAGGAAAATGAGAAGGATAGTGAAGAGAGAAATAAACGTCCGAAAGAGAGCCAAGAAAAACCAACAGAGTTTCAAAATATTACTATCGGTGACAACAACAACACGATGAGAATCTTGTACGCAATTATTTTTCGATTCAAACTCTTTTATTACTAGGGTTAAACCCTCAATTTAGACACTTTGTCATATTTTTGTACCCATAATACCTATCAGACGGACTATCTGTACATATAATAAAATTGTAACAGATCGATGTGTGTACATATTTAAGAAAAATCGACTCGAGGGATCATTATTAAGAGAATAGAAGCCAAATCAACAGTTTCTAGAATTTTTATCTGTCTGTCTTTATGCTTAGTCGGGCATCACTCAAAAATAGATGAATGGAATTGAATGGAACTTTTACCGTTATATTACTAGACGTTTAACTTCAAATCTAAGATATCACATGTTCCGATAGCTCGACGAGTTTCGGAGATATCGACCGATATGTGGACCAAGGTGACCCAAAATTTGTTAATACAATATGGGTATCAAACGAAAAGTGGTAATGAGAGCTGCAATAAGCGATGTAATAAACTTCCATATCTTATCTGTTATTAGATATAATGATTAAAATTGGACTCGGTATATTTTTAGTTCTGAGACGCAGCGAAGCGGGCCGAGTTTACTAGTTGTATGCTATGTTAGTTCAGGATTCTTAGGATACTACTTTGATTTTCCAACCGGTAGCTCGCTTCCTTTGCTCGATAACTTGAGCTACTATTTTCTTCCTCGACTTGAATACTTGAATCGAATAGTCTAAATTGGCCATCTTTAACCTACACAATATAGAAACAACAAAAGTTTTACATGCACAAGGTATAATATAGTTTTACTTACTTCTTTTTTATTTGTGTTGAGAAATTAGACAACTACCTTTAAACTAATCACCCTGGACACACACACATACATCCGTATGCATAAGCAAACAAAAAACTTTCTTTCTCCAAATTTCCTAGTACTCCCTAAATATACGAGACCATACGGAAATGATGTCAACATGATTGAAATTGAAAGTAATCCAAGCTGAAAAAAGAAGAAATGATATGCACAAAGAAATTCCTAATCAATGGAAGAAAATAACAACAAATATTGGGCAATGTGAAATGGCAAAATGACTGGAAAAACTTAGAATACGACAAACACAAGATATGCTGGGGTAAAAACCTGTGCAAAAGCAATTTAGTATTAATTATTTAAAAGCTGTACCAGAACTAGTTAAAAAGTAAGACATGAAATGAGAATGATAAAAAAGCTCAACTCTAAGCTAGTTGTGATATTTTAAGTCGAGCTGTTTTAGGTTTTCATAGTTTTTCTTTCTTACATAATGATGACTGAAATTTTGAAGACAGAAATTAGGGCAAGCTTAAGAGATACACCCCCATTTATAGTAAACATTTTACGAACATAGAAAGCTTTTGCACATAAATTGAACTCAATGAGAACAGCTTACCTTTAAGACTTTCTAGAAAAAGCTTTCCCAGTAGTGATCTGCACTCCCGCGCTAGTAGCAAAGCTCAGTCTTAATCTCCTCGGAGGTATATCGCGTCAAATATCTATTTATTTTATTTATTTATTAGTGCTCTAACAACTTATGATTTTGATCATTGTGCCTTAAAACAGAGACTACTAATATGGTAAAAATAAAAAAATCTAACTAATTTCACACTCATAAAATTCACAGCTGGGTATGTGAATAACATAAAAATAAACTTTTTGTCTTTGCAAGAAAAAACCTTAAGGCTTCCTCGGGTATCTAAGATAAGAAGGTTGCATTGTAATAAACCAAAAAAATGTGAGGACCAAACCACACCCACAAGTAAGAGAATTAAAGATAAGGCCATGTGTATTAAAAAAAACCAAAATCAAAGGAAATCATGGGATGAATGAAGACAAGGAATACAACAATTACCAGCAACAACAAACTTTTATTCAGTGCCCAGTGTGTTGAGTAAAAGGAAAACACATGTAATGCGGCATGACAACTCTAAATGCTACAAAGCAAAAGGATGAGACGATGATGACATAGAGAATGCTATGCTGGTGATGTAACTGTGCAACAGATGATAATGTCTGTAGAATCGCAAAGTGCTGGTTGAAGAAGTTAATCGTAATGATGATAGAGAGCGTGCATATGTAGAAAAAAGTGTCAGTAGATGATGAGGAATGCAAAAGAAAATCAAATGATGAGACTGTGTGTCACTAAATTTTATGTAGGACAAATGTTACGTGGAAGTCAAATAACAGCAGGACTTCTGGTGTATAAGCGAAAGTAACAGACCACTTCAGCAGGAAAATGCCTAGTTAAGGCGAGGGTTTTTTTCTATCTAGAAGGTTCTGGAGTCTGAGCGATATCTTTAACCCTTCTGTTATGTAGCATCCATATGGATACATCAATCTCCGAACGAGAAAAGCAACTGAGCTTTTAGTTGATTATAGTTTTTTAAATGACTAATCTAACACCTGCAATAATATTATTTTTCTTTCTCTTTTAAATTATGAAATACAGATATTTAAAAAAAAACCCAATTTTTTTTTTCGGTGAGCAAGAGGTTTCGTTACATAAAAATTTCTTGTATATGTGACTACATATTTTTTTTAAAATAAATCGGTTTTGTAGAAAATCCTTTATTTTAACATTTTGCGCATATATTTTTTCAAATTTAATGTCTGTAAAAGTCTTGCCGATTTTGCAAGCGTAGGGTTTGGATATAAATGATGACGCATAAGGCAAACAAATCCATTTTGCATTTGAAGCTACAATCGTACAGACATTTCGTATGAGCTCTATTGATGCCAATGTAATTAAAAATAAATAATTTAAAATGCTTAGAAAATTAGGAGATGATGAAATTGTATAACCTTTAATTGCTTTTGTCTTAAATGCGTTTAATAATGATGGGGATTCTAGGAAAGTTGCCACGGTAGAGACCAATTCAGATCATGGGACAATTCAAGAAAGCGTCGATTTCCAAACTCCAAAGACGCAATTGAAAAAGATTGACTAATTTCGTTGGAAAAAAGCTTTTTGAACTACTTTACCGACTACTTTTACTGAAAAGTATCCTTAGAAATTTATTAAATTACATTTAAATATTCTTTGAAGTACTTCATAGAAACATTTCTATCTGGTTATGCACGATTGGATATACTATTATTTTCCGAAAACATGACAAGGCAAAGTTTCTATTGTTTGCGAAACAGTTGACGGTTCGCAACAAATTCATCATAACGCTAAAAACTATACATGTTTCGCCAACTTGTAATATATTTAAACAGAAAACGTACACTCTTCCAAAAGACGGAAATCTTTGTGTGGATGAGATGATGCTTAATTTAAGGGCAGAACTACTTTGAGGAAATATATGCCCAATCAACCCATCAAATAGGGAGTAAAACTATTTTGCCTGCACATCTCTAAGTGGATAATATATGACTTTGAAATCTATCCAGGAAAAAGCACAATATCAACTCGTTTAAAGTTGAGGGGTTGCTCTGTTATTGCCCTTCACCTTTGAAAATTTGTTTCTTAGGAAAAAATTCGTAAACTTTATTTCGACGATTATTGCTCTACTCTAAATTTGATATCGTGTCTTTACCAAAAAGTCGTTTGGAGGGAATAGATTGAATAAAATTAACTTCAAAACTGAAATACAGTTGGTTGCTAAAAGAAGGCCGAGAAAGTTTTGACTATCGTCTAGAGAGAGCGGACAATATTTTTAATCTGAGATGGATTGACGGAGGAATTGCGTAACTTATATCATGAATACAGTATCACGATTTTACGCTGAAAAGAATGAAAAATTAAATAACACAAACAAGCGTACCCAGCTTACCAAAAGAAGAAAAAAAGACTCCACTCGTATCCGTAAAGAGAAAGGAGCTCATTTGGGATCCCAAAAGGAGCGAAGAATCATAAAAAACAATCCAAAGTGACTTTTCGGAAGGTTTTTAGACTATTTTTAGGTACATTTTTTCCTCCTATTTGATGGTTGGTGAAAGCTTTTGGTAGTCTTTTTGGAGATTTTTATTCATGCTTTTCTGAAGCTGTTTTTGCTGTATTTGAATTCTTTTTGGAGTCATATTTGAGGCTTTTATTAACTTGTTTATGAATCTTTAAATGAGTTTTTAATATTCATAACTGTGTCTTACTAATCTTAAGAAAGTACACTTTTTAATGGTTTATACAGTTTTATTTATATAGTTTTGAAAATAATGCATTTTTTTGCAAATATATTTGTATGAGTACAGCTAGGAATATATATTTTTCATTACAAATTTATCCCAAAACGTAATACAATCGAAAAAAATTATTATTAATTAATTAATGATTAATTTTAAATGCACTTCAATTGGCTTCCAACTTTCGACTATTGATAAACATTCAGACAAGCTCTTCATGGTCTGTTAGGCAAATAAAAAAAAGACGTCAGAAAATGCTCTAAAATATATTTTAAATGAAAATTATTAAAAGCACAGCTTCTTCTTATTTCGTCGAACGATATTCATTTTAATTTCACTACTATTATATTCAACACAGCTGTACGTCTTATTTATAAACTTAAAGGAAAGCATTTGAACTACTGAAACAAATAAAATTTTAATAACAAACAAAATAAACTTTGGTATTTTATTTTACCATACACAAAATATATTTAGGGAAAAAAAATTTAAATCGAATAGTTTTAATAGATTTTCAGACAAGCACTCTGTAGAGCTCTTCCAAGATACAATTCAAATCATATCAAATCTTGATAACTTCAGTAAAATATATCTTCCAACAACTCCTAAACAAGAGAGTAATGTCACTCTTAAGTTAAAACAATTATTGAGACCTTCGTCATTATTACTTTACTCATTATGATTATGATGCAGAAAGCTAAAGGTTGAACGTAGTTGTTGTAGCTCCATCACATACATATGTAGGTATGTTAAGCTGGCATTGAATTTGCACTTACGTCTTAAATCTCATCCCTTCCCCTAACAACTAAACAACTTTACGATTCACTTAAGTTTTCTCAGCTAACTTAAATTCTGTTAGTTGGACGCTCTGCTAGAAAGCGATTCACCTAATACTAAAAGGATGTGCAAGGTTCTCGCTGTAAAATGCATTAGATGAAAGGGATAACGTTTTGGCGTAACAACAACAAACATACACACGTGCTTAAGACTGTCAACAGGCACTAGGCAAAGTCAAACATGTTTCAAGGAATTACCAAAGTTACTCACCGCCCCGCAGAAATGCATGCTCCATATAGCATGCATCCCCACATTTGACTTTTAATGCCAACAGTTAGTGAGTAGACGTGAGTGTGTCTGTTCATATATATTAGCTGGTATACGTATGTAAGTCTCATCATCATTTCGAAGTGCTGCCGTGCAGAAAAGTAGCTTTTAAAAACTGAATCCAAATGCGAATGAGAGTGCCTGGAGTCGTGTGTGTTGGTGTTTATTCAGCTGTGTGTTAATTTCATTTCACATTTCCTGTCTCGGCAAAGCATGCTGATGAGCAGCAGACTGAGCAGACGAAGTTGCCATAATTTGATGTTGTTGCTTTAAAAAGTTAGCAACCTGTCAAATTGTTACTGGTTGGTGAGTTTGCCGCATGTCGCAGCACAGTGGGGTGTGCCGAAGGAAATTGCACAAAAATTATAAAGGTCAGCCGAACGAATAGATCAAGAGCATATCTAAAAACCCAAATATTTTTCAATATAATACAAAAGAGAATGCTAAAAACAATTTTTTTTGAGTTTTTGCTTCCATTCCGAGAAGGTCGGAACTTCTTGTAGTCCTGCACTTTGAAACTACATGCAGCATAATAAGAGTCCTCAGCTTATATTTTTCTTGCGAGCTGAATGCAAATTATGTTAAACGGGCGGTCAGTCGAGTCGGTGTTCCCGTTAAAAATCAAGTAGCATCTGCTTTACTATGCTTTTTAAAATTTCGAAAACCCGAATGGAACCGGTTACTATGATTCAAGCGATTTCGCTGTCATTGGCTTGCACATCATTACTTTTACTTTTAAAAAAGGAAGCAGGTTAAAAGGTTATCTATACCTTCAGTTTTGACTTTAAAAAAGAAAACAGGTCCAATAATTTTTATTGCTTCGGTTTTAGTTTTGAAAACCGAAATGTTTTACACGATTATCTAAAGTTTTTTGTTTGAAAAATAAAAATGAATAGACGGTTATGGTTTCGGCTTTAGTTATGAGAATTAAACGGTATAAACGATTATCTTTAGCTGTGGTCTCGAAAAATATAAGATTTTCAAATGGTTACGGTTTTGTTTTTGTTTTTGAAAGGTCCATTTCAAATAACTAAATGGTTTCCAACGGCTATTTTCGGTTTGAATTTCGTTTTGAATAAGAAATCTTTGAACCATTTAGGTTTTGTTTCAAACAATTAATTGGTGTCGAGCGGTTACATTTTTAGGTTTGGCTTCAAAAACTTTAATGGCTCACACTTCCATTCACGGTTTTATTTTTAAAACATTAAACCGGTCCAACGGTTACAGATTTGTTTTGATTGTTCAACAATCTAACGGTTTCAAACGGTTTCTATTTTGATTTCATTTTCGTTTTGAAAAATGAGTCGTGTGCAAACGATTGGTGTTTCGGTTTCATTTTCGTATTAAAAAATTACGGGTCTAGCGTTTGGTTATATTTGAACTTCCATGAGCTTAGCTCACTGTAAAGTCCTCTAAATATTAAGAATGAGGGATGAATAAGAAAACAAGTTAACGAAGACGTGATAGTTAATAGCAGCGAGAGCCGATAACGATTATTTTTATAATTTCTTATCCAAGAAATCAAGAGCTTCCCAACAAATAGAGGGCTGTTTCAAGCATGTTCTTTCATACCCTGTGTGAGTCTACCACAATTCTTCTGGTCATGTCAAGAGTAGTCGATTTTCGTTTTTACTTCCCAATTTTTGACAGCTAGTGAGGTGAATTTGCGTGTGAAACTTTTTTCAAAAAGTAACAAGGATCGGTATAACACATGTCTCATATAACATAATATATATTTCACGCAACAGCTAGAACCGTGAAGCTTTGCGGGAAGAGTGCTTACTCTACTCTTTCTCTCATGCCATCCACCTCCGAAACGCTTTGCAGTGATCTACCTTCAAAATAACCCACTGTATTTCGCTACGAGTTTAACTCCAATTTGCTAGTTCTTCCTTTGCTGCTTTCAAATTCAATATGTTGTTTTTGTTTTTTAGCTGCCGGTGACGATGATGATGGTAATGTGTTTTGACTTATGACTATAAACACGCATGAAAACACACACCAGAACTAGCGTGTAAAATTTAGTAACTCACACCTTTTGTAGTAAACTTTCTCTGACATTCAAATAGCTAAATTTTTTTTTATTCTTTTGCCCCCTTACCTGCACCACACGTATGCCTTTAAATTTCTTTTTGTCTGCTCGGCTGACTGCTACATTAGAGCGCTTCACCGCCCGCTATCTCAAACTTCCCTAGAACCCTTTTGATTCACTCGCTCTGTAGAAGCTTAAAAAGTTTCCTTTTTACTGGAATAAAAGCTGTCAAATGACATACAAACATACATATGTACTTTTACTTATTTACTTTTACTTATATTTTAAATTGGCATGTCGCAAATTAAAAGGAATTAATTTTTCTAGCGTAGTTGTAGCTGTGATGGATCACTTTCTTGTTTGAATGAGCTCTTATGTGGCTTGCTCTTTGGTTGGTAAATGAAGTTGAAGGTTGCCTTGATATTAAAACTTATTTTACATGTGTTTATTTGTTTTATTGAATATGTGATATATGTATATCTGTAGTGATATGAAACTATTCTTGAAACTTAATTCAAGCAGAGAGATTGGTTCAATTCAAATGTTGAAAAATTATCGGAACAAAGAGATGAGGCCAACTTTTACTTTATAGGGGTTTTCCATCTCAAAAGAGGCTTCTTAATGCCTCTGCTGGTGAAGTCGGAGCTCTATAGAGACATCGAAGCTGAGTGTGTTTGCTATTTGGGATATCAAAGACGTATTTGGGAACGATCGCAGCCGTTGGGCCGGCCTTAATTAGCTGCATTATGCTCATATCTGATTAGAACAGGTAAAACTTGTCTTGAAATTTCCTTAAACACGGGTCTCTCATCGCGGTGGATATATAAGAAACATTTTTAAAACAAGAAAAGTTTTTCTAGGCTGATTCCGCGATAGTTGGCGCAGTTTGCAGGATAGCCCTTCTTGTGGATTGGGCAGAGAACACTTAGATTCCAATCTTCAGGCATGCATTCATCCAACCATATTCTGCATAGAAGCTGATGCATGCGCGCTACCAGCTCCTCGCCTCCGTGTTTGAATAGCTCAGCAGGCAAACCATCAGCGCCAGCTGCTTTATTGATTTTCAATCGGGATATTGCTATTCGCACTTCATTATAGTCGGGTTGTGGAACGTCAATTCCATCATCTTCGATTGTGTGCTCGGGTTCGGCATCTTCTCTGGTTTCTTGCTCAGTTTCTCCATTTAAAAGGGCAGAGAAGTGATCCCTCCATATTCTGAGTGCTCTCTGAACATCGGCCACCAGGTCGCCGTTCTCATCCTTACAGGAGTTTGCCCCGGGTTTAGAACCTTCTGTCATTCGCCGAATTTTTTGATAGAATTTTCGAGCATTATTCCCGTTGGCCAGCATCTCAAGCTCCTTTATTTCACGCTTTTCTGCCTCTCTTTTTTTCGCCCCGAAAAGCCGCCTCGCTTCCCTCTTCAACTCGCGGTAGTGTACACACACACTCCTCGTTGCATTCGATCCCCGCGTTGCCTTGTAGGCTTTGTCCTTTCTTTTCGTTGCAGCGCGGCACTCTTCATCATCATACCAGTTGCTTCTTCGCGTTCGCCGGAATCCAATTACTTCTTCTACAAGCTGCATAACTTAACCGCGCTAGAACAATATTTTATAAAAGCGTGCAACTGTTGGCATATGCTGACGATATTGATATCATTGGCCTTAACAACCGAGCCGTAACTTCTGCTTACTCCAAATTAGAAAAAGAAGCGGAGAAAATGGGATTGGTAGCGAATGAGGGCAAAACGAAGTACCTTTTGTCATCATGCAAAGAGTCAGCGCATTCGCGCGTTGGCAACCAAGAGACTGTTGGCAGCAATAATTTCGAAATAGTAAAGGACTTCGTTTACCTGGGAACCAGCATTAACACCAATAATAATGTTAGCCTAGAAATCCGACGAAGAATTACTCTTGCAAACAAATGCTACTTCGGACTGAGTAGGCAATTGAAAAGTAAAGTCCTCTCCCGAGGAACGAAAATAACACTCTACAAGTCACTCATTGCACCCGTCCTGCTATATGGTGCAGAAGCGTGGACACTAGCAACATCTGATGAGAGGCGGCTCTGGGAGTATTCGAGAGAAAGGTTCTTCGAAAGATTTGTGGACCTCTACGCGTTGGCGACGGCGAGTACCGAAGAAGATTTAATGATGAGCTGTATGAACTTTACGCAGACGCCGACATAGTTCAGCGAATTAAAACACAGCGGCTTCGCTGGCTAGGCCACGTAGTGCGAATGAGCGAAGATGCTCCATCCCAGAAGGTATTCTTATCGGCACCCGCCGGTGGAAGCAGAGGAAGAGGGAGGCCACCACTCCGATGGAAGGACCAAGTGGAGACCGATTTGCGATCCCGCGGTGTTTCCAATTGGCGCCAGTTGGCGCAACGAAGAAACGACTGGCGAGCTATGTTGGACGGTCAAAATCGCCCAGGCGGTAAGATGACCATTTAAAGAAGAAGAGAGTTTTTCTAGCCGGTATTACTTTTAGAAGCAGGGACTTTTTGTAACTACTTAGTGAATTTGTTGTTACCAGCAACTTGTTTGGAACCAATGGGTGTTTTGTAACCAGATAAATTTTTGAAACAAGTAATATATTTTGTCACCCGTGACTTTTTCGATTCACTATTTTTTTTTAAACCAGTAATTATTTTGTCACCAGTGACTTTTTTGATTCAGTATCTTTTTTGGGACCAGTAGTTCTTTTGGAAAAAGTAGGACTTTTCCTAACCAGTGAAATTTAGTTACTAGTGACTTTTTTGGAACCAATGGGTTTTTATAATCAGATGCATTTTTGTTACTTTTTGGAACCTGTTATTTTTTTGGAAAGAGTTATTTTTTTGGCACCGTTACTTTTTTGGTACCATTAAGGTTTTTTGTAACCAGATACATTTTTTTAATAAGTGATTTTTTTGGAACCAGTTAGGCAACAGTAGCGTTTGTGAAACAAGAGCTTTTTTGTAGCCGCTAAAATTTTTGTAGCTAGTGTGTTTTTTAAACCAATCAGTTTTTTGTAATCAGATAAATTTTTGGAACAAGTGACTTTTTTTAACCAGTGATTTTGTTCCACAAAAGACTTTTTATGAAAAAGTGATATTTTGAAAAAGTGATTATTTTGGTATCAGTGACTTGTTTTTGGAACAATTGTTTTTTTTAGAACCAACCGGTTTTTCAAAACAAAAATTTTTTGTAACCAGTGACTTTTTTGGAATCTCTAGAATTATTTACCTTTTTGAAAGCTTTGCCTATTTAAATAAGTAAAGTCACGGTTTGGCAACTGGTTTTGTCGAAGTAGTCCTAAAAATAGTCCCGAAATAATTCAAAAACCTTCCCAAAAAATTTCGAAATGATTTAGGATCAGTCTTGATATATTTCGAGAGCTTACCTAACTTGTCTTGAAAACGGACTAGATGTGCTAAAGAAATTGTTTCAGAAATAATATGAATTATTATTTTTAAAGCAAATGACTTATATAAAACCATAAACCGAAATGTTTTTGAAATGTGCAGAAAACATTCAGAAATTTTGTTTAGAATAGATTCAGAAACTGTCCTGCCCTAATTCTGAGCTGATAGCAAAATTGAACTGGCCTGATACTGCAAACAATCTCTATATGATCCTAGAGATTGTCGCCAAATTTCTTTTAATCCGTTACTTATTTATCCGGGTTTTAGAAACTATTCCAAAAACACCCAAAAAATTATTCGCAAGTGGTCCTACATGATCCCAAAATGGCGCAGTATTGAAAACAATTTCGATATGACTTCAAAAATATATTATGTAGCCATATCAAAATATAAAAAGGAAGTAATTTTATTTAGTTCATTGCTGCCAAAGAACAAAGCCTAGAAAAGTTCGATCACCTTAGGGAACCACTTAACAGGAGCTCTCTCTGCCTTGGAAACTTCAGATGGAGAAAGACTTGGCAATTTTTGCTGTTTTTAGTAATTAAAAGAAATTTTGAAAAATATTTTTTTGTAACCACTTACCGACTTATGAATAAAATAACTAATTAAACTTTTTTCAAACTTTGAAGTTTGTTTTGAAAATCAAATGTGAACTTGCCGCTCGAGCTAGTAACCATATAATTTTTTCAATTCAAAAATTTATTTAGGCAAGCAGAAAAACTGTTATCTATCATCGCAGTGACGAATAAACAACGGCCGTAATTTATTTGTTCTCAATGCACCCACTAGCTATTATCTGAAAGTTAAGTCACAAAGCTTTTAAGCTCCAACAGTTAGCCAAACTAATTCACCAAATTCCATATTTACAAAAATTGGTTTAACAAATTAAAAATACTTGAGTTTGGTAGCCATAGAAGCAGAATAATATCAAGTCAACCTACCCATTTCCTAATAGACACTCGCACACACACACACACATCGTGGCCAACATTGCACGAAAATTCTTCAACGCAAATAACAAAAGACCCAGCTTATCAATGAACTAAGTGAAAGCACTTTTGACTTAATAAGCTAAATGAATGTGAATAATTGCAAGAATGTCAGAAAGATTTTTCATATTTTAAATAAAATAAACGCATTTACTTACATAGCCTAGAGGAGCAGATTAAAAGGATGGCGGCATATAAAGTTAAAGAAGACGATTTAAGTAAGCATGAGATAAAAGTTGGATGGATATATTGAGAGAAAACAAAAAGGATTCCTTTAGAAAATGTTTAATAAATGGCAGACGCCTGCCAGACGCTGATAAGTTCAACGTATTTACTGATGAATGCCGACAAATGTGAAGCCAAACAACGAAGGCGCACATGGGACGCACGCATAGACAAACACACAAATGTGCAAGCCTGCCCAATAAGCCAAACGGAAATCGCGCCGAGCTCGCTATCTGTGATAATATTATCGCGGCAATAATTCGCGTCGATAGATCGACAAATCCCTTTTGACAGTCACTTATCAGTAGCTATTCATGAATTCTTACTTTCTCGGATCGTCGGCAATTCGAGCTTTAAGCTCTTTGGCAGTTTGAGTATTTTGTATTCCTCGGGTTTTAAAAAAATTAATATTTGCCACGGTATACCACCGAGGATATTAAGTCCTAGCTCCTCTACCAATTTCTGGTGTGCTACTTCTAATTATTTTTGACCAGGTTTTGCCTTATAAGGATGCGGTATTAGCATATCGCTAAAATTGTTATTCTCGAGCTTCTTTAGAACTCGACATGAGTCGGAAAAATTTCATTCGTTATCATCTCTGTTGCTGTTGCCAATAGTCGGTGATATTGCCAGATTTCGCTCTATAAATAACCTAGAAAGGTCGCGGAGGTAACTCTTCATCCTTATACAGAGTATATCAGTGGAGGGGTCTTTCCTTGTTGCCATAATCGTGCAGTGGTCGGCATGGGTAACAATGAAGACTTCAAAATGACGCAGAGAATAGTCTTGATAAGAATAAATAAAACAGAGTGGGGGATAGGACATCACCCTGTATCATACTCTGTCTAATTCGTTTAGGTCTGAATGCCTCTGGAAAAACTACTCTCGCGAATGTGCTGCTAATTCGACGCAAGTCTGAGATATTACCCTCCAGAAAAACTACTTTCACGAATCTGCCTCGAATCGCTCGCGATATCATCTTGGAAGAGCTTAGATTAACAAATAAACTTTTATTTTTCGTTGAAAGATATTTCAGTCAGAAAAATTGTTCTCGAGAGAAGCGCCTTTCGCCTCAAATTTAAGACGATATCATCATACGCTTCATGTTTACTGGGTTCTATTGAAGGTGAGACCAGTGAAGCGCACAGCACGGCACACAACAAAAGGACGGAAAGTCCAAATGAGTGTTGATGAGACAGTATTTGAACGTGTGTGTGTGTGCGTGTGCGCTGGTGTGTATTGACGAAATTGTGAAAGTTTATGTGCATACCGCAAATCCCTTATTACCTTGGCAAAAACAGAAACTCAAGAAAGCACACACGCACGCAACAAAAGCAAATGACGCACGTCAACCAGTTAACTAACGAACTTTGACGTTGCTGCATTCAAATGAAATTAACTCATATCATAATTTCTGTTTTGTCAAATTTTTGAGGATAACATACACCTACAGCTGTGTTCAATATAATAGTAGTGAAATTAAATGTGATATTAATTTTTTTCATTTAAAATATAGCGAATTGCTTAACAGAAACCACATAAAAGAGAGTTTAAAGTTTAGAAAAAGTTCAGGAAAGTTTATGAAACTTGAAACAACGGCCATCAAAATCTTCAAATTTTTTAGCAGAGTTTCTAAGAAAATTTCTAATTACGCAGTTTTGTAGACTAATCAATTTTAGTACAATATTGTGCAAGTTAGAGCTCGTTTAAAATTTTTTCTGAATTTTCAGAATTTTTTCGTCAAAGGTGTTAGTGATTTCTTCCGTGTAACGCATGAAGAAAAATTAATTTGGTATGTAAAAAATACCCAACATACTTGACAAAAAAAAAATCCTAAAAATTCAGGGAAAATTTTTGGGTACTACATTATGGTGCTAAAATTTAATGAGCTATAAAACTGCCATCTTAAACAGTTTCTAGAAATTCTGCCCAAAAATATTGAAATTTTGTTGTAAATTTTTAAAAGTTTAATTCACTTTCTGGAACTTTGTGCAAACTTTGAAATTTCTTTTTATGTGGTTTCTGTTATGGAATTCGCTATATTTTTAATGAATTAAGAGCACAGCTTCTTTTTATTTCGTCGAAAGATATCCAATTTGATTACACTATTATTATATTGAACACAACTGTACATAAATCCATACATGCAGTTGCTGCAGTCTTGCAATCTGATAAAATAACACAAAAGATGCCTATGAATATATTGACGACAGACGCTTGAAAGTAGACTTCTCATTTTATGGTGGAATTTCAAAATTGCATTGCAGCTGCATTTTAAAATATAATTCAATATTCTTGATGAAAGCTTTAATTACGAAAATTCATCAGAAAACAAAAACTTTTGTTACGTGCCTAGCGGGTGATGGCGCAGTGGGTGCCATGTAACACAGCAGGCTGCGTACAACACAGGCATGTTGTAGGTATAACACCGTGCTACACAAAACAACTTTTGCTTATTAACTCTCCGAATAAAAAGTATGGTGAGGTTCTTTACTAGGATGTTCGTTATAAGAGATTTAGTACTATGCAGTACTTCCCCCTGGCTAACGGGCAGTCCATACCAAGACCATAGCAGTTCTCAATCTCTTCTAACGAACATCCTGGAACCTAGAAATTTCAACAGAGTAAGAGTGCAATGAGCTTGCTATTGAAAGGGCCTGATCAGTTCAGCAGTTAGAACGATGATTTGTGTAGTGAATGGCTCACCGCATTCGCGACATGAAGCGGGTATGTCCGGGCTTACAGCAAAATTTATAAAGAAGGCAGTAATAATTTTTCGTATTTTTGGGTTATTATTGGTTTACGGTATTTGGGCCACAGATCTGCGGAGTGTCTCCCTGCGATTGTCCAGCTCTACCGCAGCTAAAGCTAGTGAATTTGGTGGGGGTAAAAGTGAAAATACAACTTCAATATTTCATTACCCCTTAGGTGCTGTGGTATACAGGATAGTATACTGGCGTAACATAGTGAAGACCTCAAATCCAGGAACAGCTAACACCAAAAATTCTTAAGACAGCAACCCTGTAGTCCGCTTAAAATATGCAGATCAAGCCAATTTGTAGTAACAAGGTAAAGTAGCACACCGCAAATTGCAAGAAAAGCTCAGCCAAAAGCTTCTTGAAGGTATATATAGAGGCAGACTATTATTTTTACTGTTTGTGTTAGTAAAATGTAGTGATGCCGGAAGACCTAGGGTATTCCTGGATGCAGTTCAGTTATGGAGGAAATACGTGTCCCCATAAGTAAATAATGACGGAGATGATCCAACCCTTGTTAATGGAAAATACTTTCTATTAGTCAACTATGTGAATAGTGGGAATGGAAATATCACTGCTGGAAAACAATTACACACATCGATATCTCGGGATACCAGGCAAGCTGTTCCAAATTGAAGTAATAATATGATTTCCAAAAGATGATCCGGCGAGCAGATGCCTCCTGATTCGACTTATAGGTAAATTCTGTAAGCGGTATCTAGTCGCTAATAGCGAAATTTTGTGGTCAATTTCAATTTTGAAACAAATTTGGTATTCAGTTAGCTGTCTCACATCTCTAGTCTCAAAAATATAGTCACTAATTTGTCAGCTGGTTCTAGGCAGGTCACAAACAGTAAAATATTGGGTTGAAAATTAACGAAATTAAATAAATTATAAATTTTAAATGTAGAAACATTGAAATATTTAAAAAAGTAATATTTAATTAACGAAAAATAAAATAAAAGTAGGTAGTAGTAACCTTTTCGCCATCCTGGGTTCGAACTTCCGTCTCACACGTTGTACTCGACACGCTTACTACCCAATAAGCAAAATACGTTTACTATAAGCTTACGGTAAACTTACTTTAGCAAGCTTTTAGTTTGGAAAACGTATACTATAATCATTGTTAGACGTTTGGAAAAAATTGTCGAATCAACGAAATTGATCCCTTTTTAAACAATTGCGTTTGAGGATTGGAAAACCATTTTTAATTAAAGTTTTATTCAACGTACGATAAGGGTTTGTTGAAAACTGATTGATAAAACTCCAATTTAGGCAACGAAAGTGAAAACGGGCCAGTAGCCTAATGAATATGTACTAGAACTTTGCTTTGAAGGTTACTAGTTCGAATACCGACAATTTCCTCAACTTTTTTTTATTAAATTAATTATTAGAATTATTTTAAAATATGTTTTTTAGTTACTTCAGTTGCTTTTATTATTTTTTTTACTAGTCAATTATAACAAAAAAAAAAAATTTAAAAAAATTTGGGCGCGAGCTTTTTCACCAATTTGTGGCTTGCTGCTCCCTATTTTTGATAAAAATTGTTGGGAGCTACTGTTTTTTGCCGACTCCTAAGAAGCCTAACATGGCAGAAATACCTTCGGACCCCTCATTGAAATACGTTTTTCGAACCACTTTTGATGTTACCTGGCCTAGGACTCCAACCTTGGGCCTTTTGGTGTGGTAGGCCGCCAACACTACCGCTACACCACTTCTGCCATATAAAAAAGTTCATATAAATCAATTAGGTAAATTATTTAGCATTATTTTTTTAAACTGCCAAACTGTTCACCTCGCAGAAAGTTCACCTCAAGTTAATTCCCCAAAGCTACCATGCAATTGTGAAAACAAATTTAAACGTTTGTGAAATTTTTTAGTTACAAACTCGTTTGGAAAACATTGATTTCAACGTTTGGAAAATATTGTTTAATAAACTAGCTAACTTCATTGTTTATTGGGTACCTAGGCTATCGCGATATGTACACATGCACTGTCAAATGCTGTACTTGAGATGTATGTAAGTGTGTTTTCACCACACATATCATTGGTGAACGTTTTTTGATTTTCTCTTATAGAATACCGAAATCATCTGAAGTCACAAAAATTGTCTCTAATGAAAAATCTCAAATATAGTGAGTTGAGAGACAGATACAGAATACAACTATTAAAGTGTGCTCCGTCAAACCCAACAGATTAGAGACATCGTAGACACAGCCGAAGACAGCGCTCTCATTATTTGTGTCAACTTGGTGGCGTATATAATAATCTCAACATAGCAGCTTAACTTTCTGGGGTTCGGTGATAATGTTGATACTATCGGCCTTAAGGATCAAGCTCTTAAGATCTATTTTCCCCACTGAAAAAAAGAAACAATGAAAGCTTAAAAAAACAAAGGATAACCACTATTGAAGTAGGTAATTGAAACTGGAACTCTTCTCTCGTCGTAGAAGATACATTCGGTGTAAGATGACTATCCCATCATCCAGTATTGAGCTTGTGCCATGCGGTTGAAATGTTTTCCAAAGCTTATTAAGGGGCGGTTCAAGAAAGTGTTTCTACCAAAAATGGCGGAAGATTAAGTGGAGACTTCCATAGCGTTGCTAGATGTACCGCAACTGGCCTGAAGTTTCGAAAGACAGAAAATGCTGCCGATGTTTGCTGATTTTCGAAAAATAAGCTCACGTAACGTTGAAAGCCCATAAAGGGAGGTGAAAGTGTTAAAATACCGAAAATTTAATTTGAGGTTGTCTACATTTTATTGGATATTTTCTACTGTAGCACGGTGTAACTCCTATACATATATACTTGCATTCAGTCATTCTCCTTTTATGAGTATAAGTAGCTATATATGTAACGCCATTGTTTTCGTGCAACAAATGAGTGCTCATGTAAGGGTGCATGTTTCATGAAGAAGCTGCAAGCGCAACAACACTGACAAAAAAGTAGCAACAACACTGAAAGCAACAGCAGCACAGCAGCAGACAGCAACAAGCGAATAGTTGTGAGTTAAATGCTCAACGGCTTTATGCTCAACAATTTTCAGCAGCAACAAAAATTGGAACATCAAATCACTTCAACGACGACAACATCACTGGGGACATGCCAAAGTAAAATAGCGAGCGAAAGTCAACATAGCAACAACAAGCGAATTGTAGGAGTTAAAGTCAAGTTGTTGAGGGTGTTAAGTGCCCGTCGCACATTCAAATAGCTCCCTTCTAGCCTCTTGCTCTCCCAACAGCGTGCATCACTTGTAGGACTATCGGAATTTAGCCTTTTACAGTTTCGTAATCCAAAAACAGCAACCAACCTTTCTACAAAATTTTTCGCTTGTTGCATGCTGCCAATCTTATTGCATATGTATCACATACATGCACATAGGGTTAATTTGCAAAATTTTGTTTTTGTTCAAAGCGTATATGAATTAGTTGGTTGTCGTTTTGCATACATACATTTGTGCATCTGGCTATTGTCTTGATTGGCTATTAAATTTGCTGAAAATTGGTTATTCTCCCTTTCTGTTTTTAGATAAACTTGTAAAAGAATGTAGAAAGGGTAAACAAATAACTGTCAGTGCGTCTAAATATGTATGCTTGCATATTAGACTGGGCCAAAAAAAATGTATATACCTTTCATGAACATTAAATGGCATTATAACTTTAGCCCGATGTTTGTAAGTAAGATAAGAAGAAGTGATAAATCGAACAATTAGAATACCAAAACGTTCACTGCGATAAAATTAGTTGATTTAGCCTAGTACGGCTGTCCTTCTGTATGTTTGAACGCAAAGTAGTCCCTCAGTTTTAGAGATATCTGGGTGAATTTTGTTTGGGGGCGCCACATCTTAATATATTAATCATCTGTCGGAACCAACAAGATCCGACCAATACAACGCATAATCCCCATACAATCCATTGTTCCGAAAAACGGGTTTTCGGCTAGGGTTAGGCCGTAAAATTTTCTAGAGTTTGTACTTATTGTAAGTAAGGATCGGGGACCGTGATGCGTATTCGCGAACGGTTTACAGCACAGCCTAAGATAGCGCTCTCCTTACTTCTTTCACTTCAATTATTCGGCAGATTCAAAATTATTATAAATTTCTAAAACTTTTGCAGTTTAACATAACTTCAAAAAAAAAAAAAATATTTCTAAATGAGTTGATTTGACTTTCTGTTTTTCCGACAGGGTGGACATAAGGTGTATATTGGACCGGGATGACGAAAAATCGTTCCAATATACATCTAATATTTCTAATCTTTTTTGATTTTTGGGCCAAATTTTGAAAATAGTGTTCGCTGGGTTGAACTGTTTCTGTTTTTTATAACGCATTTAAAGTTGGACATTAGATAATATTTAAGAAAGATGAAAATAGAAACTTAAATTCTGTAGGAAATAAAGGTATAGTTGAAAAAGTATTTATTCATCCATATCGGATTTTGACATTTGAAAATTGTTAATATTGTTAATCAATGCATCAACTATTGGGGAAGTGGACTTTGTTTTTATATTAAATAAATATCTTTGCATATATATCCATACACTTGAACATTCGTCAGGATATTTTAAGTTTAGTACAAACATTAATTTAAAACTATATTGAACCGCCTCTATATAAGAGTTAAATACGTACTTAATGCCATCTAAAGTGACATAAAAATCTTTAAAATTAGAATCGTCACCCACAACAATAACAAATGGTTGCAGAGTTGAACTATTTTCAATACAATTTGACTTCTCTGCAATTACTGCATCCACTTCACTTGGCTGCCTGACTTGTATTTACTTGTGTGGCGCCCATTTACAATTTTTCCACTTGGCAATAAAATCGAATGCAACAGCATCATAACATGTATGATGAAATTGTATTAAGTGTTCCAAAAAAAAAGGTATATACTTTAAAATTTGACTGTACCTGTACTTAAAATGTCTCTCTTTTCAAACACGTACTTCTTGAGGAGCTTGCATTGCGGGTCCTTAATCCTTGTTACAAAGAGATTTGAAGAAATTGAGCATAAATTGTCCCTTTTGGAAAAATTGAGCTCATTTTCTGGGAAGCTGTGATGAAAATCAATATCCACCTTAAATAAATTATTTTAATATACTATTATAACACAAGTTTATCCGAGTTTTTATATAAAAAAACATACCAGTTCAGGAGCTTTTAAATATTTGTACAGAATTTGAATCACTAAAAATTTATAAATTTACCGCGCTGTGACTTTTTGTTTTGAGTTGAAAACACAGAATGACGAAAAATAGCGTGAGCCTCACCTAATTTGAAATTTTACAAATACTTTATTAGATCAAATAAGTTTCTTAGGTAATATAGCAAGTTACGTAAGATAAATTCGTAAAAATAACCATCAACTTTGTTAGGTTAACCAAGGTTCTTATGTGTTTGTACAAGTTACCTAAGCTAGCATTGTATACATTGCTCAGCTAAAAAAGTACTTGGCTGATGACACAAAACACCCAAGTTATTACTGTTAAGATTCCTAGGCACTTCGTTGGATTAAATTATAAAAGGTGCCAACACGTTTTACATAAGATAACTTTGACAGATTAACTAATCTTCGTTCCCTCTAATCAAGTGCAAGTTTCCCTGAAACCTTGTTGATTTACACATAGTTTTTAAAGTCCATATAAAAAAAAATTACCTAGGATAACTTAGAGAAAGCAACCTCGTTTCGTGTTAGCCAAAGGGCTTAGGTACAAAATTACCTAAGCTTTGTTTTCCATGGGAGAGCATACAAAATTCTTTAACCAAGTCAACTTTGTGGTATTAACAATTGTTTTTTCTCTTTGTGTACGAATTATATCCCTTGATATTCGAATACACGAACTATTCGAATAAGACGAAATTTGAATAACAAAATATGAGAATAATCGTGCGTGGTCGAGTATTCGGTGCTGTTTGAATACTCGTTTCTGTTCGATTAGTCGACGTAGACTTAGTACACGTCTATTGAAGATTTAATGATGATGAGGGGTACGGGTATAGTGTAGTCCGGGTAAGATAAAGCGTACCACAGCTCTTTTGAGAATATTCCCAAAGCCAAATTATTTTTTCCGCGCATTTTGAAATTTGAAAAGTATTAACTAAGTGTGACAAGTGTTTCCCAACCAACGCAACTATCCAACGTTAAAGATATAACAAGTATTCGAAAAATCGAACTAGATCGCATATTTGCAGTCAGAGCTGGGGAGGTTAGGATTACGATTACATGTTGATTACTTATGATTACGATTACTGTAAATGTAATCATAAAAATTTTACGATTACGATTACTGTAATCGTAATCCAAACTTGCATGAATACGATTACTGTAATTGTAATTATAAAAACTTTACGATTACGATTACTGTAGTTTTAGTCGTAAAGTTTTTATAATTACAATTACAGTAATCGTATTCATGCAAATTTTGGATTACGATTACAGTAATCGTGATCGTAAAATTTTTATGATTACAATTACAGTAATCGTATTTATGAAAATGTTGATTACGATTAGAATAATTGTAATTCTATATACATACATATCTATGTACATTCAAATATTAATAGTAATATTAGTTCTGAGTAAATATGAATTTTTATACAACAAAATGATCCTAGGCTAGGAATATGCGTTGACTTATTGTAATATGCTAATATAATACTTTGAATTTCGATCTGAATTAAAAATAGTACCTGAAGTTCCATCTAATTGGAGAAAGCACTTTTTATTACATAAATTATAATTGAATGATTCAGATCTAAAAACAACTGAATAATTTGTTAGTTTCAAATGGTCATTATAACAAATTTTGAGCTGTATGCATTATAGGTGTTGCGGATTTATTTCATAGGTCTGTATGTTTCATACTGAGTTCCAAATATACCGCCGCAATGATAACCTGAAATCGTAATCACAATTTGCATGATTACGATTACAGTAATCGTAATCCTCCACATTTCACGATTACAATTACTGTAATCGCAATCGAAGAAAAAACCTGATTACGATTACTGTAATCGTAATCGTATGTTTGTAGGGATTACAATTGCAGTAATCGTAATTGAAATGTAATCGTAATCCTAAGTTCCCTAGCTCTGTTTGCAGTTTATCGAATATTTGAATAATAGTAGCTCATAAAATATTTGAATAGTAACAATCGAAGCTTTGAATATACGAATATTCTTGCTACTCGAATAATTTTAAGAGCCCTAATAAGAATTAGACGGTTTGGTTGGTTGCTTGGTTAGTAAGTTGAAGTTCTTTTTCAGCTCATATACTTGTAGTACGAAGATGGAAATTTTATCAAAATAGTAGTTTCGTTGACAAACAATCCAGCGTTCTGATAGAACCTGCAAAAATTTTGCTAATGCAGAAGTCTAGCAGCTATTGAAATGGATCTAAGAAAAGAAATGCCGTTAGACTTGGAATTTTACTTTTCTTTTCAAATAAAAAATTTCAAAGACAAAAAAATTCCCACAGGGGGCAGATAATTGCTTAATTCGTAGTATAAAACCGCTTCTAGCTTCGAAAAATGGGTACACGATTTTTTAGCTAGGTTGAAATTATGCGCCATTCTCTGAGAATTTCGCTAAAGTTTCCAGACACTATTCCTCACTAGATTTTAGCACTCAAGCGCACTCTGCTCATTGCATTCGTCTTCAGAGTGGACTTCATATGTTCACCGGTGCTTAGTTGCTTATTTAGCGACGGTACGGAGTTCTCCCGAGATATATTTGACTTTTTCAATCTCATGCGACTGCAACCTTTCAACGGCCAGCTTTCCTTGTGTTCTTTGAAGCACCTTTTCCTCAAACATTTTGGCTGCGACTAGATAGTAAGTAGTCCGAATAGAAATTGGATCCGTGAATCGCGCTAACATCTTAAGCGCTGGGTGCATACCGCACTTTGTGGCACTGTAGCCGATTTATTTTTATGATCGAGAAACTTACATTAAGCTGGATGGATCTTTTAATCTGTAGCACTAACATTGCCCACGTTTTGGATAAGTGGCTTAGAATTCATCCACCATTTATTGCAATAGGTGACTAAACTCAACGACCCAAATGTTCGAGAGATCTAACAAGTAACGAACCCGAGACAGTAGGGGTTTTACAAGAAAGTTCCAACAGCTTATCGTACCGTATCCATTCCTGCAAAGGCAACTCATTTCCCAAACTTTCTGGGAGTGCTATGTGGCTACAAACAACAGCAACATACATGTGTCGGAGATAAGCGATGTAGGTTAACCAATTATTGAAATCTCGTCGTGCAGGCCAAACTTTCCAACTATGGGGGCAAAGACAGCTACTTTATGAACATTATATTAATCTCACAAAGTACGACCTTGAAATTATGACTTGGGAAACTCTCGTATGGTAGTAAGAAGTACTGACAAATTTAACACTCGTGCTTTTTGAGGAAAATTCTTCTTCAACCACAAATCTAACTCCGAATTTTTTCTATATCACCAATTCCGTAGACGTCGAAAAATTTAAATTTATATGACTTTGCTCGTCGGATAACGTTAATTTTAGCCTTAGCTGATGGCATCAAGTAGCTGGATGGAGGTACCTTCCCATTTTAGTGGCCTGAAATTCCAGACCCATGCCCCTTACTTGTTGTTGTTGTTGTGGTAACGACAAAAATACTCCCCGAAGGTTTTGGGGAGTGTTGTCGAATTAACAGTCCTTGGCCGGACTTGAACCCAGTACACTTCGGTACTCCCTTGCGGTACTGCCCGACTGTCGTGGTAGCAATTTATGACCAGTGAAACCTTCTAGGTCATGTCACCTCTCCTTCCGTAAGGAAGGAGAGAATGGGTAATGAGAGGTGAGAGGCATCATATCTGTAGATCAACCATCGAGTTGCAAGTCATTATTACCTTTGTGCATATTAGTCGCCTCTTACGACCGGTATGCCTACCTCGGGCATATTCTAAGCCCCTAACCCGCAGGTGGATAGCTGGATGGAGGTACCTTCCCATTTTAATAGCCTGAAAATCCAGACCCATGACCCTTCGTCATAGTCCTCAACATATTTGTAATGGTTGATATTATTTCTTTGGAACATGGTTCGCTGAGAATTGTTTCAGCTGCTTAAACCGATTATGTCGGAGTGCTCTAAGCGGGTTTTCAAATTAGCTAGCCGCCAGTTTGGTAAAACTTAAGTGGACCTCTACATATAGTGCAACCTTCCACAGCAGAACTTTGTCTCGTGGAGATATATGTCAGTGTAGGGCGTTTTAATGCTTTCACTTCAAAGTACTAGTTCATGAGCGGCACATTGAGTAGCACCCCAAGTTTGATTATCGCAAAAATATTTTCACGCTTCATACCTTCAATGTGCGTACCGATAAATTAAAATTCACCAGAGTTTATCAAAAATTCTTGAAACAACCCTTTGGAGCGTCATAAATGCAGCGCATAATCTTATCGGCGAGGTGTGCACCATTAAACACCATCAAGGCTAAAACCGCAACGCCAATGGACTAAGCACCCAAATTGCTCAAAAACAACTTTCCAATGCCGGTTGCTGCACCAACTGATTGCCACAAGATTTTTGACAAATTACGAAGTGCGTATGTTGACCCCCATCCTAAAAAATACCCCCAACTCCAAGTGCTGCTAACAATAATTCGAAGGCTGAATTTGGCTTGAAACGAATTATCACCAACAACAGTCGGATATGAAATCCTCAGTCGAAAGTGTACACCCCATTTACCAAAAAACACAATTCAAAAGCTGGAAGCCAATGCGCCCACCTCCCTCATTATTGGTCATAATATCCATTAGTGTGTGTTGTTGGGTTTGCGGGTGAGCGTCTGTGTATGTTGCAAATAATGCGTTGCATGCCGCACGTGTGCACCATTAGATTCGTTTTACTTGATGTTCAGCTTGCCATCACACGCAGCGTTATCGATATCATGTTGCACGCGTCAACTATGAAACCAAAACAACAACAACAACAAGAGGAAGATGAACCATTGTGCCGACCTGCCTTGCTGACTGAATGTGTGCACTTTTGATTATGCGCTAATGCCACATTAAACGGGGAATGCGTTGCAACTCCAATCAGTCGAAAGTGCGAGAATGGTGGCGATTCAAGAAATAAAGTGTGAGGTCTTAATTTGCCCTTCAACTAATCTCTTTGCTTTGTTCATGTGTGGTCTTTCAGGTGGAGTATAAAGTTAACCTTCCACCTTCTCAAGGAGTTTGTGGTTTAGGTTGTTATAATTTTAAATGTAAATTTTTTCCACTTTCGATTCATCTTATAATTTGTATACCCAGCTGCACTTTTAACATGAGCAAATACTATAGCTTTGTTCCGTGAAGAGTTTTATATGTTTACCTAAGGTTACCATTGGCTCTTGGTAACTTACACGAATATTTATAGAGATATCATACTGAAATGTTTTTCCAAAATATTCCAACACCGACATAGCTGGAAACTTTTTTTTATGAGTTATCATTTTGGTAGCATCAGAAGGAAAATGGTTATTCAGCAGACGGTCCTAGGGAAGTGAAGGAATGCAGAGAAGATAAAAATACATATGGGTCTTTGTCAAATCGTCAGATAGTGGAATAGACTTATTCCAAATTAAACGCAATTTGGTAGCGAGTTTTCTCTTATCATAAAACGAAGTTCTACGAAAGAAAAATATTAAAGATTTTTTTTTTCAACAGTTGTGCAAATTCGAAATTGAATTTTTCCCATTTTTCGTAACGTTTACTAAGCAGTTTGGCACTTTCAAACGAGTACCCCTATGAGGCGTTTAAAAAAAGTTTATATAAAAAAAAAAATTTTTTAATTTCTAATTTTAGAAAATTTTATATTTTTCCAAATCGAAAAAACTAAAGTTCACCATTAAATTTTTGTCCACATTTTTTTTTATTATATCAGAGGTATATCTGAATATATGCTGAAATTTTCAACACGGTGTTTAAAGTTTTTTCAAATATATGAATTTTGGAATGTTGAACAAACTTTCTTTTTTAATTTTTTTTTGTACTCTCTAGTCTAGTTCAATTAGCTAAATACAATATTATTAGAATTTTGATCACTGAAAATTTTCTTTCGTACAAGTGAAATCTAAAAACAACAAGTAAAAAAGTCTAAGTTCGGGTGGAATCGAACATTATATACCTAGTAGTGATTTATTATGTCATCCCAATTTGCGCAGGTCTATTTTAATACTTTCAGTTCGTATTTGCGTTCAAATAGACCGACGAACAGACAGACAGACGTATCGAAAGACGGATGGCTACATCGACTCAGCTCATCCTCCTGATCATTTCAGTATACGTACAAACATTTCATGTTCATGAAAGGAATGAATATCAAAAAAGATATACAACTTCGCTTTTGCAGTGGGGTATTAACTACTTGCACGGATATTTTACTTTTCATCCTGAAGGGTTTGATGTTGATGTGATTAATAAATATATATCTCGAATCGTTTATGCCGAATGAAGTTATATACCTTGTGTGCGTAACAAAAATAAATATAAAAAAGGGTGTCTTTCATAGGCGCCAAAGAACTCAACCGATCTTTATGAAATTTTCACAATATATACTTGGGTTCACTGGGTACAGCATAGAGAATATATAGTATTGTAAAAGTAGGCGCAGCCACGCCCCCAGGCTATATAAAGTTTGAATTCGTCATAATTCCGAACTTTTTTGCTCTAAATTAATGAAATTTGGATATATGTGTCACTTAGTCCATATCTACATCATTTTTCAAAAGTGGGCTGTGCCACGCTCACATATTTTGTGCGTTGTTTTGCTCTTGAACTTTCACGATGTAGACCTTAACCGATCCCGCCCATTTTTTCCTAGAACATTCCTTGCATATATGAAAACCTGCGTGCTGAATTTCGTTTCGATATCTTGAACGGTTTCTGATTTATGATTAATAACATTTCTGAATTTGACTTAATCAAAAGTGGGCGGTGCCACGCCCATTTTCAAAGATTTCTTGAAACATTTATTTTATGCCTTAATCTCAATGTATTAACCAAATTTTATCCTTATAGGTGTATTATGTACTGAGTAATCACTTTTTTTGTGTTTTCGAAAATATTCTATATATAAAAAGTGGGCGTGGCTATCATCAATTTTCGCCCATTTTAAATAGCGCTCGGAGATGAGTACCAAGGAACCCGCATACCAAATTTCATTAAGATATCTCAAAATTTACTCAAGTTATCGTGTTCACAGACGGACGGACGGACGGACATGGCTTAATCAATTTCCTTTTTCGTCCTGAACATTTTGATATATATAAGTCAATATCTATCTCGATCCGTTAATGCCGTTACGCACTGCCGTTAGGCGACTAAAGTTAATATACCTTGTGTGCGTAGCACTACTAGGTATAAAAATGTTATAAAAAAAATTTAAATTTTTTTGTCCAAAATTTAGTGTAAAGCTTAACTTTTTTCAGTTTTACAAATTTTTAAATATTCTCAAATTAGAAAAAAAAAAATTTTTTACACCTCTGAGTACCCCTTTGAAACTGCCGGAGCTTATTTATTTAACTAAAGTGGTTTCGAAAATATTGGAAAAACAAACTTTACAAAACAGGAAAAAGTGAAATTTTGATTTTACACAGCTTCTAAAAAAAATTTAATTTAATTTTTTTATACACAAAGCTTTGTTTTCTGATAACAGGAAACTCCTCACCAAATTTCATTCAAATCAGAGGCGGTCGATTCCAGCTATCGGAGGATATGACATGTAACGAGGTTGCACAGAGAAAGAGAAGAAAAGTTAGTCGTAATAAAAATATACCCATGGATAGTAACAGATAGGGGGAACTGTTCTTGAAAACCGAAATGTTTATAATGGGTGATAGCGTAAAAAAGACAATGAGGGATAAATATATTGGCAGATATAGTTGCTTAGTAAGATAAGATTATATACACGAAGTAAGAATAATAGTAAATAGAAGGGTTTCCGTTGTCAGAGTTGAGAATATGGAAATAAAGGCGGGCATAAAAAAAGCAGTATATGCATGGATTTCAACATAGACCTTCAACAAAAAAATTTGTGAAAAAATCATAAGAAAGCTAAAGAATTTTGTATTTGGATTCTTAAATGACCAGCAAACTTCTGTTATTTACGTCATATCTTTTGTGGAAAAGATCGGTTTGACACTATTTGGCTATATGTATAAAAAATTAGAGAGCTTTTTTTATGGCCACCACTATAAGGCATTTAAACTTTAAGTTAGACATCTGGCAATACTTTTGTGAAAATTTCATTCATTTCGATGAAACAGTGTTTGAGTGATACGAGTTCAAACTTATAGACAGACAGACAAAAATTCTGTAAACAGTTAGGACCTTATTTGGGGGACCTTTATTAGAGTAATTGTGGATCTGTATTAATTTTCTTTTGATGTCTATTATGTACAAACATCGTCATGCTTTCTAAAACTCTCAATATCTAAAATATAAGGAAGAGATAAAAGTCTACAGAAACACTGGAAAAAGTTCAGACGCATACTTCTTACAAGGTACAATTTTGTGTGTAACCGGTAATTTTGTACCTGGAAGATTATCTAACCGAAAATCGTAACCGTTGTCAATGCAGTTCATGAAGACTCGATTCTAGCGTACATGGCAACGCTCTCAAAAACAAACAATGCGCAATCTATTTATATAAAATTCAAATTATGTATGTATCTTTAGACCGACTTGCGTCCTAAACGTATAAACCGATCGTAACCAAATTTCAAACACGTACTGGATATCTACATAGGGGGCGTGGCACCTCCCATAAAACTGGAATTTTTCATAGTCCATATCTCTGGAAGTATTTGGGCTAGACAACTGAAATTTTGTAAGGGGTTATATGAGATTAATCCCTACCACCTGCATGAAAAGTGGTGATAACTAAAAAGGGGGTGTGGCACCTTCCATACAACTTATACTTATATATATAGATAGAAATGTGGGGTGAAACCCACAGCTATAAGCTAGTTAGTAGAGAATAAAATGAAAATGCGAACGAAACTTCGTGTAAAAAAGTGCTTATATTGTGTTAAATTCAAAAGTTGATTTAATTTCAATGTGAAATTCAATATATAAAGTTTAGTCAACTTTGGTCTTAGCCTAACAATGTTTACATTCATTTAGTTTAATTCAGTTCAAAAAGTATTCCAATTTATAGAAACGGTAAGCATAGAAAATGTGTGATCAATGTGATTAGCTACTTATGGCGAGAGCGGTGTGTGATAATTAGCGATTTGTTGTATTTGTAGAATTCCACGATGTTGAGGGAGATGATCCGTCTCGTTGCTTGAGAAAGTGTTGTAAAATGAAAGAAGAGTATGTTCAGGGCGCCCAGTGCATTTATAGGCCGCGAAACTGGAAGCCAGTTGAAAACAAATGCTGCTTCTTTTCATGAGCGTGAGTCATGGAAGAGTACTTTAAGGGCTGCAAGTCGCTTAAACATATTGTTTATTAATTCTTGTGAACTAGTATGTGTACAAAATTTTGAGGTATTTTCTGTCCCCAAAAATATTGACAAACCACGTGGAATTTTTAGCGGTTACGCGAAGCAACCACCTGTTTTGGTGGTTACGAAATTGAAGTGCAACTTAAGCCGGCAGAATACCAAAAGAGTGTAAAAGTTTCCAAACTCTTTATTTGCCGGCAAAACGAATGTTGTCACCACACTAGAATTAGGGCGTTAAAGGCAATTTGGGTGACTAATGAATTAATAACACATGCCGAGTTCAGTTAATTAATCAGAGAATTGTCATTACCGATCAATTGACCGATATTTTCATTTTGATGAATTAAAATCTAACTTTCTCAACTCTACGGAAAAATGAGAGGCTACTACCGGTTTTATTATAAAATTTAAATGTTTAACACATTTATTTTTCTATTACTTATTTCAATACCTTTTTTTTTTTTTAAGTTTTCAAAAGAAATGCGCAAGCTTACTCCGCTCTCAATTATTTATTTTGGAGCTAACTTTAATTATTCATTTCATCGATTAATCGCACATCTCTATTAAAAGCAACGCTCACCTGACCTAAACACGCTTAAAATTACTTATGCCCCTTTTTATAATAACCTTTCTTTTTAGTGAATTCTTCGATCTTTTCTAATTGCGGAGTAGTGCTATCTGAATTCTGAAGAAGCGCTATAGGTATAGGCTGACTGAGGACGAAGAAGGTCAGAGTACTCTCTGAAATTATAAATTAGTTTAATATAGTTGATTGCAGGACCCATAACAAGATGAATATAATTGATATTACCAAAATTTGTTTGACGATGACTATCCAGAGTTAGTTAAATAATAAACTAGTAAATTTGATACATTGATAGATGTTGGCTCATAAAAGGGACATCGATTTGAAGAACCACATGATCATGAGTAATGATTGTATACAAATGAAAAGATTGTCTGAAAAATTATTTAAAAGTTTTGTATATGCTAAAAAACGTTGCATACATTAATGGAAGAAGGAGCATAAAACAGAAAATATGAGCTGCTTGTACATTCATATTCAAGCAAATACTTCTCCATTTCCATTTGAGTGTATATATACATGTAGCCCAGCCTGAGGCGTCATAACGCCTAAAAGTGTGCCTCACAAGCGTTCCATTGAATTTTTACACGCCCGATGGCGTTCTATCAATATTTTTATATTCTATTTTCTAACTTTTGCTCACTTCGTCACCACAATTCATTTCATATACACATCTCCGCGCAGTTATGAACTCTTGTTCATATCATACGTTTGGCACATCCTCAGTAATAATATCACACTTCTGAGTCATTTTATTTGTCCACCCTTTCCTAAGGCCATCAGCTTCACTGCGTGTGGCCTTGTGTTTGCGCGTGCCCCAGATAAAAAATATGCGACTTGCTGAGGTCTCTTCTTATTTTCTTTTCACTTTTTTTTTAAATATTTATTGCCACGAGCGAGCTATGGCGCTTTGATCAATACTTATTTTAGATAATGAATGTATTGGTTAACGAGCTGCAATCGGATTTTGACGCGCTTACATATTCGTAAATATTAGAACATAGTTCAGGCAGAGAGAAATATTTGCAGGGGATTTCATATTTTCTTTTAATTCTTTTCATAATACGGAACGTCACTTAGATCAAAAAGTTATTTAAAGTGCATAAGGAGCACAATTTTTCATAAAACTTGGTGAATAGTAAAATGTTTTCTTTTTAAAAATATAAGTTAGCCGAAGAACGAAAAATAGCATTCTAGATTGTATAAAACCGAGTATCAGTAGCAACTACATACACCAGCCATCGCACATCCTTGTGACATATTAATCTTTGCGGTTCAATTCTGCAACTTCAATTACAGGGTGGCGCAAAAGTCATCCTCCTATCAGAAAATGCTGTAAATTTTGCGATTGGCCCCTAAAGTCAGTTTTGTTTTGACATTTGTGTAGTAAACACATGCGAAATACACGTTAATAAACAATGTTACGCTATACTGCTCCAGAACGCGGAATATTGCTGACTATTTATTTGACCAATAATCGGTCGGGGCCAAACGGTTACTGTGAATGGTGAGCGCTACAGAGCAATGATCAACGAGTTCTTTTTGCCGCAACTTGATGAATTGGGATTGGGAAACATGTGGTTCCAACAAGACGGTGCAACAGCACACACTGCACGTGCCACAACCGATATGCTGAACATCGGAAGCTTACTTTTGCGCCACCTTGTATCTTCTCAAGCATCAGTTCAGGGAAACCGCCTTTGGATCCCTTAGTGTTACGACTGCCTTTAAGAGGTCCTTGAAAATGCTGTTGGTTTTCATAAACTTAATCTGACTTAGCTGTAAATGTTTCCAAGTAAGTCAAAGTAAAGAATGTCAGCATACAGATAGCTCCTTTATGCGTTGCCTAAAGATATTTTGAAGTCTACAAAAGGAGATGATTTCCTATGCCTTTACTAGAAAATCCGGCCACGTTTCGCTGCGTCTCAGAACTTATAACCCTGCAAAAAATCGTGCAAACTGATCGCTAAAGAGACTGATCCGGGATCAGTACCTTTCTTCTAAAGTAAACCACAATTGATCCCAACTATTCCGCAATAGGCATAGTTGGGATAAGTCGATTTTAATTTCTGTCGTTTACTTTTGAGTGTTGAAATTAAACTTGGCTGACCGTACCCGTAGGGGAACAAAGGGTACCTATCCGACACTACCCTCTTGGGCATAAAAGTAATTAATAAGCCTCTACTTAGGAGATGTTCAAACAAAAGAGATCACTTCAACCCATACAAGGAGATCAAAATTGGCATTGGTCGCATGCTCCTTTGTGACTCATCCCGGATTCATCCAGACCAATCGCATTTTAGCAGGGAATAGACTGACCGCGATGTCTATACAAATCTACGACACCAGTTGAGATATGGAACTTAATCACATCGCTTATCGCAGCACTCATTAGCACCTTTCGTTGGATACCCATGCTGTACTAACACATTTTAGGTCACCATAGTCCACTACCCTAGTAACTCTGAAACCAGTAGAGTTATCGAAGTAAGGGATATCTTAAATTTTGAAAGTTCCATTCAAATCCATTCAATAGTTTTTGAGTGATGTGTGCCCAAACAAACAGATAGAAAGACAGTAAAATTTAAAAAGCTGTTGATTTGGATTCTCTTGATCTTTCCTATAAATTTTTCTTGAATAACTGCAATGTACAGAAATCGAGCTGTTAAAATTTAGTTATATGTAGAGATTGTGGGTGTTCTTCAATATTTGGCGCATCAGTAGATCTGGAATTTAAGAGACACTTCTTCCTCGCTCTCCGATATTTTTTCTCTGTCTTGATTGCGTTAGCTGATGTGTGTCATATCTTCTTTGGCGGTTGATCAATTTCACGGACACACTGACCCGTGAACTAGAAATTTGGTCTCCTTGTACGGCAAAGCATACCTGATTTATTTTATGGACTGCGGTCTCTCTCGCAATACTAAGCTGACTGATTCCACTGTAATAGATGTGCTTAACAGGAGCACTTATTCCGTTGTGTTGATCTTCCGACAGGGTAGTAAGCTAATTTTTGTTGGAACGATTTTCCGGCATTGAAAATGGCAGAACGCCGAAACCGGTTTGTCATAAAACCAAACTTGACAAGGGATGACGGAAAATCGTTCCAACAAAAATCAGCACTTATTCCCTTTTAAACCACTTGATTTCCCAAACGAACTTTAGAAGTAAGTACTCGACACTTGTATTTTTTGACTCTAGAATTCAATATGCTGCAAAGCTGCATAGTCTAGCAGAAAGTGTAGAAGGAGCATGCTACTCAAAGTAAGTCTAACTCTATTTCAAAATGTCCCCTCTTTTCATTGAAGAATGCCTTATCCGTGTCTTTTTTTAAAACACGGTGGTTCAGAATTATTTTATTTAACAAGCTTTCCCACGATTTTTTTTTTTTTCAAAAGCTCGCCATCTCAAAATTTTTGTATTCTAAAAAGCTCTGTATACAACTATTTTATTTAAGAAAGCTCCATCTCTGAAGTTTTTATTCAGAAAGTTTTTATCTCAGATTATTTTTACTTAAAAGAGTCTTTTCAGAAGTTCTTTCGAAAGCTTGCTTTTAAAAGCTTTTTGGTTCAATAAAAGCCTGTCGCAGAATTCTTCAATTCAAAAAAGCCCTGCCTCAGACTTTTTCCATGCTAAGAAATTTTTTTTGTTCCAAAAAGATTTTTATGGCTTTCATGAACATGAAATGGTATTATAACTTTGGTACGGTGTTCCTAAGTATGAAAAGAAGAAGAAATAGACCCACAAGTAAGTATACCCAAAGTCATCAGGACAATGAGCTTATCCGATTTAGCGATGCCCTTCCGTTTGTTTGTATGTTTTAATATAAAATATTCTCTCAGTTTAAAAATATCTGGCTCAAATTTTATATGCGGCCGCCATTTTGTAACAAATTAATCGTTAGTTGAAACCAACCAGATCGGATCAACAGCCACCATACAATCGATTGTTCCAATAAGCGAGTTTTGGATAATTACTATTACAATTGAATAGATAGCAAGTTAAAATTGTGAAGCTTTAGTAGTTATTGTAAATAGAAACCGGACAGTATTCATGAAAGGTATCGACCCTTCGATAGAGCCGTAGACAGCGCTATCCTTACTCGTTTTATAAGAATTTAAGAAACGAATTTTAGTTAGCCACTTTATATTAAATGTTATTAAACATGTATTGTAGGCCATATGGAAATAAGGTCCGGCGGAAGATTCAAGTTTTCCAAATTTTTCTACCACTAATATGAAATTACATATCGTCGCTCTCTTTTGCTAGACGCATAAAAATGTAGGTCCTCCGTTTTTGAGTTATCGTACATACAAGGAAACCTCAATATCTGTTTCAATAAGCAGGAACTGCCAAAGTCAAGTTTAGTAGAAATTGAGTTAGTACTTGTAATTGTAAATTGTGGATTTTATGGACAAAATCCATATCTCAATACCATATATTTACACTACAATTTAAACTTTAAAAGCGCTCTGCTGAAAATTCAAAAAAATTTAATCATGGAAATTATTTTTCCAATATGTATTTCAATTCTAGCTTATTCATGTTTCTATCAAGAGAGTGACGATATCTATTTCATTCAAGCAAAAATTATTAATTATTTTATCATTTCTACCGCACCGCTTTTCTGACTTAACCAACTACAAAAAATATTAAATATTGACAATAATCGCTTTGATAACAAAATTTCTATTTACATAAAACATTTTTTGCGTTGAAGTCATAAATGGCTTCGAATTCGATAATTGCATAATTAATTGCGCCGGAAATTACTTTTACTAACAGATTCACTTCAAGCATAAATAAAATTTCGATTTCAATTAACATTCACATTCCCTTACGAATGCCGACAATTTTAATCCCTTGTTTTTTGTTTTAAACCCATCGAGGGCTTACACACAAATACTTGGATGTTTTATAAGCGTATACAGTCTTGGAAAATATAATGGTAGTAAAATTGCGAAATACAAAATTTTGTGAAACTGTTGGGTGATAATACTGATAGATAGATAGATAGATAATATTAGGTTTGTGTGTAGAGAAGGTATACCAATTATGTCGGCGTCATCAGAGCTGGGTTGTAATCATTACTTTAAAAATCAAATAACTCTCAATTCCCAATTACTACTACTTGGAAACGTAATCAAATCATTTGCGTCACGCAAAAAGAATTGATTACATTTCAATTTCTCAAAAAAAAAAAAACAAAAAATACCAAAAGTAATTTCCTCGTTTTGAGGCTCGAGTACATGGATTTTTCTTCTTTTTACTGAACAAATATATTGAACGAAATTGTAATTTCTTTCAGAGATTTCAACTACATTTGCAAATCCTTGGGAAGAAAGTACTGGGGAAAAAGTTACATTCGCGCATAGTATATTTTTTCAGTAACAAAAAAAACGAGGAAATTACTTTTTGTAATTTTTTTAGGAATTGAAATGTAGTCAATTAATTTTATGGGAGCTACAGGAATTAACTACTTTTCCCAATTACTGAGCAATGTAATTGTAATGGAAGTGAATTTACCCCGCTCTGGGCGTCATCAACACTTCGTATAATCGGTGAAAGAAATAAGCAATTACCGAATGCGCCAGTTATCCTATTTAGTATTATCCCGTGATACTGCGACCTGTAATAAAGAATTTCAAATTTACTGAAGAAAAAAACATTATCCATTTTGTCTAAATCAGCTTTCTGGTTAAGTTGAGCCTTCTAAGAAGTAAATAAAACCAAATCGTTACCAGTACCGAAACTCAATTAATTGATGAACGAAATTATAATCATTTTGTTTAAATTTGAAATCGATTTAACTCCTTCTAGCAAACAGTTAGACATATTCCCAAAGGTCCTTCGCAATCATGGCGGAGCTGCATGGAGGTTATTCGGCAAATTCGCATAAACTTTTGCATGGAAGTTACAACTATTTCACTGTCCATGAGTGTACATATATGTTAACAAATATCTGGGCGAAACATAAACTTTTTCCTGACTCAAATAAATTCAAGTGCTTTTTTATAATTAAATTTTCGACAGTAAAAAATATAAATAAACTTTCACATACATTTTTCTATTTTTTTTGGCAAATGTTTAAATTCAATATTTCAATAAATAAAGAAATTTGAATAAAATTCATTAACAGCAAATAAATTTGATCGAAATGCTTAAACGAATAATAAATTTGTAATCTTATTTTATTGCTTTACTTTTATTTATTCATTTCACTTTTGCGTTGGTGTGGCCAATCCTTGCCATATGTACATATGTAATGTGAGCAACTATCATCGACGTCTTCTCTACTTTTTTGTAGTTGTAAAGTTCGTATTACTCAGGAACTGCAATTTTTATTTTCGCTTTATCGATGCGGAAATTGCTCCGTATGGTGACGGAAATGCCGGCAAACATAACCGGCGGCGTATTTCGTCGCATTCGAGCGCGATTGCGAGTAAGTCGGTAACACAGCTGCATTCGCGTTGCCGCGTGCGTGTTGACTTATAACCGACTGTGTGGGTCTATTGGTTTTTTTTTTTTTGAGTTTTCAAGAGGGTCAATTGGAAATATATACAATTCTTTTATTTACCAGAAGTTGGTCAATCACTAGGTACTTTTTCCAACGGGAACTAAGGTGGGGTCTGAAAAGTTATTATTTTTTCCTTGAGAATCTGTTTATGATTTTTACTCAAACGGAAAATGAAAATAAAAAAATTTATGAGACATTTTGGGGTTACCAACTCCCTTTTTAAATAATTAAATAATAGGGGTTTTGATCCAAAATCGTAAAAAGAAAATCAAAATAATGTCTAATGTTATACTTAATTTTAATACATATACTTTTTTAATTTATAATAAATACAACTTTATTGTAAATAAATTAATACTTGATTGTAATACAAATGAAAGTGCATCTTATTTTTTGATCTTTTACTTGAAATACAAATTTAATAGGAATATTTTTTGAACAGTTCTAAGCCTCCTTTGGCTTTCAGGGGTTTCCCTACCGATTCTAGAACACTACTAAAATGTTTCTTTTTTCGTTTGATTATAGTCCGAGTGGCTATTTGACCAAACCAATTTTTTTAAAAGGTTGAGTCAAAATCTTTTTTGAGTAAACAACATCATATTGACCTAATACTGATGCCCAGTGTACCAGGTTAGCTTTTTCGAGGCTAGATTTAGTCTTTTTTGTTGTCCTCTACCCTCATAACTTTGGTTTTAGCTTCGTGGGTTTTTCTAGCCTTTTTATACTCCAAACCTTTTATGGTCCCAACACCATATTTTTCATACAACTTTGAGGAATATATAAATTTAAAGTTAAATGAAGCTAGTATTGAGGACGAAATACAGAAAATTATTCGTAAAAATGGTCAAGTATTTTTATTGATAACCCAATTGCGACATCTCCTATCTGATAATATGAACTCTTTACAAAAGATAAATTTTTTTTCAGTTGATAATACTTTACAAAGCCGGATGTACTTTCTCACTTTCAAGAAGAAAAATCTAGGTATTCTCCAAGTCAAGTAGCATTGATTGAGCTCCAGTGGCGAAAGCTAATAACCGTACAGTGGACAAGTGTGACCTCTATCATTGAATTTTGGGCGGAAGTTCGAGAACATAAAAATTCATTAAACGCACCCCCTTTTTTAGAACTAATCGAATTTCGGTATTACTCGTCAGTAATGCGGAGGTTGAAAGAATTTTTAGTGCCACAAATATTTTAAAAACTAGGTTAAGGAACAGCAACAAAACAACAGCGGAAAAACAACAAAACAAAATAAAACAGATTAAAAATTAAAATGCTTAACTCGCTGCTTAATATTAGATATTCGTTAAAAAGCTTATCCAAATGTTGCACTAATTTTAAAATTACCGTGATCTTATCTCTATGATACATACACAAACTTTGTACGCAGACTCAAGCTCTTTTGATTCATCAGACGAAGAAAATATTATAAAATTAATTAGTTTGTAGTGATTTTTTTATAGTACGTTTTTCTTTGAAAAATCTCCTAGTCAAGGAAAATGTGCCTGATATGTGTTGAGCCAAGAAAAGTCCCTTCCATTATGTCTACAGCTCTATATACAAATAGTTCAAACTAAAATAAAAAATTTGAAATGGATTTCGTAAAAAAATTGCTGACTTATTTTCTTTTTTTCTTAATTTTAGCCTTTTCTAACCTTTCCTGGTCACACTGCTGATGCCAAGGACTGTGAATAATAAATCTTTATTTTTTTTATTTATTTTTTAATATAAGTAGAGTACAGATTTGTCTTCATTTCACCACTACCTACAGATCAATTCTGTAAGCAGTATTTAGCCACTAATAGAGAGCCCTAATGTGGTCAATTTCAATTTTGATATAATAAGGTATTCAGTAAGCTGTCTCACATCTGCAGTCTCAAAAAAAAAAAAATCTCAAAATTATCAGCTGGTTCTAGGCGGCTCACTAACAAAATAATATTGGGTTAGAATTAAATAAATAAAAAAAAAATAAAGTTTGTGTTTATGAAAATTTATATATTTTAAAAAATAATATTTAATTAAAAAATAAAAATAACAAGTAAGGAAGTCTAAGTTCGGGCGGAACCGAACATTATATACCTAGTAGTGATCTATTATGGCATCCAAATTTACGCAGGTCTATTTTAATACTTTCGGTTCGTATTTGCGTTCAAATAGACATATGGACATACAGATAGACGTATCGAGAGACGGACATGGCCACATCGACTCAGCTCCTCCTCCTGATCATTTCAGTATATTTTTTGATGGGACTATCTCTTTTTCTTCTCATACGTACAAACATTTCATGTTCATGAAAGGTATGAAAATCAAAAAAGATATACAACTTCGCTTTTGCAGTGGGATTTTAACTACTTGCTCAGATATTTCGCTTTTCATCCTGAACGTTTTGATATACATTAATAAATATATATCTCGATTCGTTTATGCCGAATAAATGAAATATACCTTGTGTGCGTAACAAAAATAAATATAAAAAAGGGTGTCTTTCATAGGCGCCAAAGAACTCAACCGATCTTTATGAAATTTTCACAATATATACTTGGGTTCACTGGGTACAGGATAGAGAATATATAGTATTGGAAAAGTAGGCGCAGCCACGCCCCCAGGCTATATAAAGTTTCAATTCGTTAGAACTTCGAACTTTTTTGGTCTAAATTAATGAAATTTGGATATATGTGTCACTTAGTCAATATCAACATAATTTGGGAAAAGTGGGCGGTGCCACGCCCAAATATTTGTTGTTTTGTTTTTGCTCTTGAACTTTCACGATTCAGGAATTCGCTGGGCACGACACAGTCTGCATATAGCTTTTGGAAAAGCCCCCAGGTTATATAAAGGTGCAGTTCGGTATAGTTAGGAGTTTATTTGATTCAAGTTAATGACATTTTATATATGTGTTTATATGATGTGTTTATATGATGTGTTGTATGTATCAAAACGTCAAAACAACGTCTACCGGGTTTGCTAGTATATTATAAAACGGCGAAAGCAAACAACGAATTTCAGCATTCTTTTGTAGAACTCAGAGACTAGTTTGCGTTCAAATAGACAGACGGACAGACAGAGAGACGGACGGAGAAATCGACTCCGCTCATCGTGCTGATCATTTTAATGAACTTTTATTGTCTTCTTCTCATACTTACATACATTTAATGTTTATGAAAGGTATGAAAATCAAAAAAGATATATAACTTCGCTATTGCAGTGGGCTATTAACTACGTGCGCGAATATTTTGCTTATGTGTTTTCCGACTTGGCAAATTTTTGGCAGGATTGTAATACATACCACTGAGAAGCAGCTGACCAATTTTCATTGAAATATCGAATTTAAATTATAAAAGCCTTTGAAAATAGCAGACATTTTTTTCTGACAAATTTTAGGCTTCAAAATTGACAAAATTTTTTTGCGGTCGAGTTTTTCTTAAAAAGCTTATTATGTGTGCAAAAACTGATTGATATAACTTCCTTAAATCTAGAAATATCATTTTTTAAATTTTCCGAAAAAATTTTTAAGAAAAAACTGGGCGGTTTCGCCCATTTGTACAACAAACAGTTACCTTTATATATTGAACACTATCACCAATTTTTGTTTCGGCAAATCAATTTTTGGCAGAGTTATAGCATAAAAAGTTTTGTGGGATAATCCACTATAAAAGGGGCGAGGCCACGCCCATTTTCGAAAATTTTAAGTTTTTGGATTTCTTTGCTTACGGAAACTTTAAAAGTGAAATATAAATGATGTAAAGCTATTTTACGCAAAGTTATTGCCTCGGAGATAAGTGCCAAGGAACCCGCATACCAAATTTCATTAAGATATCTCAAAATTTTCTCAAGTTATCGTGTTAACAGACGGATGGACGGACATGACTTAATCAATTTCTCTTTTCGTCCTGAACATTTTGATATACATAAGATAATTGATAAGATATTGATCTATCTCGATCAGTTTATGCTGTTACATACTGCAGTTAGGCTATAAAGTTAGTATACATTGTGGGCAAAGCACTACTTAAAAACCAAATTTTCTCCCTGGGTATATGAGAAGTTACTCTGCGCCTCTTCAAAACAACAGCATGTGAGTACTCCCACTGTTGGCGATAAGATTTCTCAAAATAAGGAGAGAGAGTACGATAAAGCTTGCATATACTACACAAGCACATAGCTATTCAGAAATTAAAAGCAAATATTTCAATTAAAAACTTTTTCAACTACTTGGATAAATATAATGACCGCTTATAGTGGTCATAGGTCACAAATAATATATCAAAACATATTACTACAAATTAAAAAGGAATCTTTACAAAAAACTGTAGTTGCAATTAAAGTTAGTGGAAAAACTCTTGTAGTACTTCGTGATTTAATAAATTTCTTTGTCATTTGAAGGCATAGGAAAATTGTAAAAATATTTTCCAAGAAATCCTGACTAATTGGCTAGCAGCAGTTACACATTAATGGGTGATGCTTGGAGATTGTGATTGTAATCGAAGCATTTCCGGTTGTTTTGCCAGCATAAACTGCGAGTTGATGCGAATAGTTGCGAAGCGGACACATATGGGGAAGTCCAATAAACCTTTAACTTTTTAGTCAATCGACCTATGCACATGAAGACTGAATTAATTGATTATCTGAAAAAGGAAACAAGTCGATAAATATTTTTGAACAGTGGAAAATAAAAAAAGGCAAAATAATAATTAATTTCTTTTTATTGTGACAATTAATGGAAATTTTTAATTTTTCGGAAAAACTAAATTTTGGAATTTAGTATGCTGTTACAAACTTTAAACGCAAACGTGTTTTTGCTTTCATTCGTTGATATAAATTTTAAATAAATACAATTTTTTATTCAAAAATTTGCGTCGAATCAATTACTATTGGGATGTGTATATACAGTGGGTCACAGTCCAAATTAGCCACCATAAAAAATGCTAGAATTAATTCTTTTTAATAATTTTGAGAATTTCCTATGAAAGTGTACTTAAAAATACAATAAGAATACTGCAAGTTAAAGCTTAGGACTTTGTGAAAAGTTCAGAAAAATTCGACGAATTTTTATCAAAATTTAAAACTTTTTACCAAGAATTTTTAGATTTTTTTCAAGTATGCAGTTTCATAACTCATTTAATTTTAGTACAGTGCGACACTAATCTAAAGCCGCTGAAAGAATTAACTGATTTTTGGGAATTTTTTTTTTCTAGCACACCTGACCATTTTCTTTGATACAAATTTATAAGCGCAGCAACTTTTTTGGCAGTTTCTAGAAAACTTTTGATTAGGCAGTTTTGTAGACCAATCAACTTGAGTACAATTATGTGCAAGCTAGAACTTGTTCAAAATTTTTTTTGAATTTTCAGAATTTGTGGAAGAACATTTTGAACAGCCTGTGCAATAAAAATTCTACCATTTCAGGAAAAAAAATGTTTAAAAAATTGCGTAAAATTTAGGCTAAAATTATAAGCCGTGGAGCACTTCCATATCTGGGTCAGAGATGAAGATGCTAGCAGAGAAAGTGCACAGTGAATAAGACTGAGTTAAGAGAAGAAGTGGAGGGGTCCCTTGACCCCTCTTGGTATTTCCAATTGTCGTCAGCTCTTAGTGTGGCTTCGTGGAATTCCCCATGGAAACAAACATATCCACATGAGGTAGTAAGCAATATGATTTTATGTTATTACGCCCTGCCATTTCGATTGCAATTATCCCTCAATATCCGTTCATTGGATGAGTTTTTTACACACTTTCGTATTCACTACAACTGCGCAATTCGTGAACATTTCAATCTCATTTCAACCCGTGTAAAGCTACTAATTGTTTTGCGAGAAATCAACTTTTTTCCAGCTTTTCAAAATTTTCAACTGGCTCAGTTTCATGTCCTTTTAAGAAAGTGCTTTGTGTGTAACTACATTTCCCACTTTGGTAGCTGAATGGGTTCACAATTATATCCAATTCGTTTAAAGATTGTAACAGATTTGTATTTTTTGTTTAATAGTTCAAACTCGGAGGTCACTGTCAATATTAGCCCATTTTTATTCGCAAGCACTAAGCAACCTGTGTATAAAATAAGAGTCTTATTCGTTTTTACTAAGCATCCTTTGAAAATCACATGTGAACTTGTCGCTTTCAAGTGAGCAACCAATATTGTGGGCGCCTTTAACTTTTGATGATTGCTTAAAATTTAAAACAACAACAAATTAAATTGGTTTTTAAACAAGCAGAAAAAATGTTATCTAGCATCGAAGTGACGAAGAAAATCGGTCATTAAATTAACTGTTTTTTTAAATATTTTTATATCCACTGTTTTCTCGAAAATGGCTCAAGTGATCTGTATGAAATAGTTTACCCCATTATTCGAGTTTCTACCAACCAGTTGCTACTGAGTATGGTTTCGCAAACTTGAAATTTTTAAAAATCACGGCATATATACCAACATTAGTATCATATGAAAAGTATTTAACGTCGTATGTTAACAAAAGGTTCAGGTGGGGTTGCCACCTAACCTATTTTATCTATCTTTTGTATATCTGGAATTAAATCGAAAATGTCTAGATCTTTACCCTTGGCTGTAATATTGAATAAAGGTAATATTGTTCAGTTCGCTGTTAGCACTTCAGATTTTTTCCGGAGTTGCCACTTTTTTGAAATATTTTAATTTTTTGTTAAATAAATAAGAATTTTCTATAAGAAAAATATACAACTTCAAGGAATTAGTAAATAAATGTCTAAACACTTAAATTCCGAGATCTCTATAATAATGAAACACCCTATATATGATTTTATACTTTAGTTTTTCGACCCGAACTTCCCTTTTCGGGATCGCTTTCCATAATATTTCATCTTTATATCCTCTTAACCTTTAAAAACAGGCTTGCTGTGACACGTGTCAGCAAATAGCTTCCCATCAACTCTGGAAAACATCTCGTTTATGGGTATAGAAAGAAAGGTATTTTACTTCGTATTTTAACGAAAATATGTGGGGAAGGTTGCCACCTCATTCAATTGCGCATATATTTCCCTTTTCTACTATTATTCCGAAAAGGGCCTGACTCATTTGGTTGTAGTTTTAGATATAGACATGCCATGCTTTCCTATTTTTGACGAAAAATAATATTATAACAATTTTGTTTTACTTTTGAAAAGTAATCTTAAGAAAAAATGTAGGAAAACGGTTTTGGAAGTGGCAATGGCCCTTATTTTGAACAAGTCTCCTTTAAGCGACATAAACTGTAATTATTTCTTTCGTTTATATTATTTTCATTGCATGTTATTGTAATTCGCAACCAGGTTATGAAATATTCCAAAGATATAGTTTATGTTTGCAATTCCAAATCTGGGGTTTTCACCGCGAAAATGAGGATATGATGCCTCAGAGCCACAAGTGCTCGCCTACAATGAATACATACAAAGTGTTACAGGCTGAAATGAAAAGATTATATTTAAATAATTTTTGAGTGGACTTGAACTCATAATTGCTATTTTCCCTGCTATCAACACAATGTTGATTTTTCCTTAAGTTATAAATCCAGTCTCATGAAAATGGGCGGGGGTGTTTCCCATACTTTTAGCTATCAAACTGTAATATTTAACTTAATCGATCCGTAACCACGCCCACATACGATAAAAAGTTATAAAGATCAGGACGTAAAACACACTCAGGCAAAGTAGATACCAAAGTGATTTAGATTCGTTTTTGTTGTACGCGTAAAGAGAATTGTGAGAAAAAATAAACCTTGGAAAGCGGATGAGCGACAAAGTTCAATTATATGAATATTTAAGGCATTTTCGGAGGCTTTTTTATTTTAACTAACAGAACTTAAGGATTATTATTTTTTGAATGTTTATCAATAGTCGCCTAAACAAGCATTTTTATTTAAAATTTGTTTTCAATAAAGGACTAATAGCATTAGATTTTCAGAATTATGTCAATAAAACTTTATAACAAAAATCTTTCCCTCTGGTTAGTTTAAAGCTTCATAAAAATGCCGATAAAAGCCTCTAATATGACTCTAACAAGACTCCAAATAAACTTCAGAAAAGCATCAATAAAAGCCTTACATTCGGAGTCATTTCGGATTCTTTTTTATGACTCCGTTTAGTGTGGCCGCGTAGAACGATTTTTCGCTCCTTTTGTGCTCCGAAAAGTGTGCAGTTTCGAGAAATGTGCGTTTTATTTCTCCGAATGAAGTCTTTTTTCCTACTTTTGGTTAGCTGGGCTGACTCCCACTCACATAAATATAGAATTTTGTGGCATGCCACTTGCAACACTTTCAAACTAAATACAAAATTCTTAATCGAAGTCATCTTTATTCCAGCTATACCAGACATATTCATGTTTGCTGCTGCCAATACGAGTTTGTTTCATGCTCAGACATTTTTATATGGATGCCAGTGGCAGGCGTCTCTGCTACTACTAAAATACGAAGCATTACAACAAAAAAACCGTAACAATCATAAGCAGCAATATTTAGAACCCGTTTATATTTGCCACCTCAACATGTCGCATAAAAATTATTCGAATCGGTGAAGAACATAAATATGTATAAACGTTTATTTTCTTGGATTTTTTCTTACACTTCAGCTTTTGCCACTTACCATCCACCTACCTTTTACACACACTCACCGCGTGCCGTATTGTACATATTTTTTTTTTTTTGTATTTCATCCGTTGATCCTAAAACGATTATGACCTGCCATTTTGCGTGCTTTAATATCATCAATATGTATGTCTATGTGTGTAGGGGTTTGTCTACTGCCTTCAACTTGTCGTAAAGTGTTCCAGGTGCTTTTCATACAAAGTAATATCATAAAGCTATGAAAAGCTCCGATTGCTCGTCAGTAGCTGTTTAGTTACTTGAGTCTGTTGTTGATCCGCCTTCAACGTGTGAAAATCATTATTTTGAACGCTTTAATATGGAAAAATATATTTTTTTTCAGGTGTCAAGGTAAGTTTTATGGTTATGTGCAGCAGTCGCGCTATTGGATTTATTCATAGTCAGGGCACATCGTTTGACAAAAATGTGTTGTTAAGTGTGGGTTCAAGTATTTAGGTATGCCTTTTAAAGAAATAAAGCAACATTTTTTTGAGTTGAGGTTACAATGCCGAAAAACTATTTAAAGTAAATTTTAGTATTAAATTTTAGAACTCGCTCAAGAATTTTTCTGAATCTTTTTCTCATGGGTGTTGAGTAGGCATGGGACTATTCGAATAAAAATTCCACTTATACAAAATTCGGATAATATTTATTCGAATAATTTATACTTTTATTCGAATAGTATTATTCGAATAAATGACAACTATTCGAATAATAGGTATTTATCTAGGACTGCTAAATATTTCATAGAACAAAACTTTCTATGGGAGAGCGACTGGTCGCATGGAAATTGCTTCAGAGGATTATTGTAGAGAGTTTTTCTGGTTTTGCAACTGAAACAAAAGTACACTTATTAATGGGGGTACGAGATATTTCTGGCAACGCCACTCATTCAGTACAATGCATTAAGGCATAGTTATACCCGATAATTAGTGAAACTTTGGGTAATATTGTGTCGTTATTTGGCACCGAGCTTTGCTAGGCGACTTATGATTCAAAGAACATCACGATTATAATCGTAATTTTAAAAAGCTAAAATTGGAGGTAGCCAAATTAACAATAAAAATTTTTGAAAACAATTTAAATAACTACTTAAGTAATCGTAATAGTAAACTTAATCGTAGATGCAAACGAAAAACTCTTCCTCGCAAGTTTTACCAAGTTACAAAGAAAAGCTGCTGAATAAATCACTCTTAACATCTGTTACGAGTCACGTTTTTGCTAAATTATTACTTATTGCTATTATGCCTACATATTTCCGCTTTAAAACAAACCTTGATTTCCAGTTCATATTATTTTCCAATAGATTTTCCTTTTCAACAGCTGGGCATTTATGATTCATTAAAGCATAAATCATTCAAAACGAGCACATTTTACGTTAAAGGTTTTATTTATTTAAAGGCTTTAAATGTAAATCAAAATCCTTATATCTCTAAGCCATTCTATGACATATCAAATTATAGGCGCACACATACATATAAATCCGTGTATTTTATTTTTTCTTCTTTTCGGATATTTCCCTAACACTTACGTGAAGAATTTTTGTTTCCCATATGTTTAGTAACGCCAAAAAAGGTCATAAAACAAAGGGACAAATATTATAATTGCCTACTCATCACTTGCATACATGATTTGTTGAGCGGATTTCCTTGCATACGATATTAGACGTTTCGCCACAAGCCTGAAGAGGTTGCCAGATTTACATGATTTGTAAAAAGCAAGAATAATCTTAGAAAATTATGATTAAGGCTAAAGGTAAAAAATAACTCGGAAATGACTCATAAGAAATATTTAAAGTACGGTTTAATTACATATTTCATTCATATATTAAAAAAAAAAAAAAATTGGTTTCAAAATCTGGCAACCACATAATCAACAAATATTGCCTCCGAACTAGGCTTTTTTTTTGTTCCTACTAACCTTTTTGCGTACACTTTCACAATATATAAATGTTTTTGTGGTGACAAAATTCGGTTTCAACAAAAACGTGATAGGATTATGAAATAAATAGACCCGCATTATACTACGAAAGTACAGGAAGACGTGCATTATGAGCCCGCAACCCCAACCATGACTCCAACAGTCAAACGACCAACGCTAACATTTGTTGTATTAAACGAAAAAAATTGATAGGAAATTTATTTATTTTTCCTGTATTTTTATGCATACAAAATTTATGTACAAACACCCTCTATTTTGCATCAACACATATGTACGAGTGTATAGTATGCATGTATGAAAAAGTGGAAAAAATGTTAATTCAATGCGGGTGTAAATACCCAAATACCAATAATAAATGCATACGAATAAAGAAAAGAGCACACTTAGGAGCATTAGGGGGGGTTGATAAATCGCAATAATAATATGCCGCCGTGGCATGGTGGTAGTGTTTTTGATTACCGTTCTTAAGGTCCCAGACTAAAGTCTCGTGAAGAAAGTGGTCGGCAATACCCCGGCCCTATCGGAAATAATTAATCTGTCAAAAAATCAGAATTGGTATGATATTCTACTCAAATATTCGATTCGAAAAGGAAATGGTAATGATCACGTCTCTTAAAGTATATTCTTTCCTATTTAAAATCTTTATAACGGTTAGTTGGTTGGAGTGGAGAGCACGTGCTGATACTTCTGCTTGTAAATAAACCAGTCAATGGCATTGTAAGAAAAGTAACGATTCCTTAAGGCCACGTTGGTAGTCCGGTCCCACTATAACCATCAATTTAAAAATAAATATTGGAGTATATACCAAAGACTAGTATTCTTGGGTTCAAGAAAGCTCTTGACAATTTGTTTTGGATGAGTTCGTCTACCGTCTGGCGCATATCTTAAAGCGGGTGTAGGCAAAGTTCCTGACCCGCTGTAGTTTCTAATAATTTTGGCTCTGATGAGACTTCGTACTTTTTTGGACTTTAGCGATTCAGACAAACCTTTAGGAGCTCCAATAACTTCAAACTATTGTTGAAGGATCGTATTCGCTTTTGAAATTCCCGGTGACCTAAGCATCACCTTTTTCGGTATGTTGAGATGGCATGCCATGCAAATTCTTTGGTAAATTAACTGCACTGACTCGACGTCGTGGTGGTTATACTGAGAGCCTGCAGAGCCACATACCTGTCTATCCTATTGCCACTGATGATCGTCTCTTGCCTTCTTCCTGCACAGCGTACAACTCGAAACCTTCTAGCTGAGTCCAGAATATGGACATGGTGACATCTTTAGAATCCTACCTAGAGGAAAAAAATAATCCTAGAGCATGTATGGCTTTGATGTAGAGATCGACGAATATCATGTTCAGAGTCTCTGCAATACATGATCGAATCGATTTTGTGATCACACCACAACCGGCTTGTGGAATTTTTCCCAGCATGTCTTGATCATGTTCCACCTCACTATTTCTCCGTAGGTCCCTATCGAACACATTTATATGTCGGGTTGACTATACTCTATACCTGCGGGTTAGGGGTTTAGAATATAAAAACCGGTCGTAAGAGGCGACTAATATGCACAAAGGTAATGACGTGCAACTCGATGGTTGATCTACGGATATGATGCCTCTGACCTCTCATTACCCATCTTATCTTCCTTACGGAAGGAGGGGCGCCATGACCTAGAAGGTTTCACTGGTCATAAATCGCTACCACGACAGTCGCAAGGTAGTACCGGAGCGTACCGGGCTTAAATCCGTCCAAGGACTGTTAGTTCGAAAACAGTCCCCAAAACCTTCGGGGAGTGTTTTTGTCGTTACCGCAACAACAACAACAACAACAACAACATACTCTATATTAAGCTTCCAGTTCAAATTAGGTGCCAAAAAGACGCTAGGCGTTACACAATCGCAAGAACAAACTTTAGACCATTAAGGCAGTTTAAAACTTTGGTTGTCGTTGTAGTGGTAAATAGCACTGGCGCTTTCTTCAAGAGGCTCTCGTTAAGCGACGAGATCTCCGCTTAACTACTCTGCTACTTCAGTGCTCCCTGCACGATGCTATTTATCATGTTCATGCACAGACAAGATGCTAGTGATACTACTTCATCCAGCTGGGCAACCACTCTAACTCCCTTTCTGTTTCTTGAGGAAGTTGTTTGGTTATGACATAAAGGCGGATTAGTGGCGATGGGATACTTTCCTGTGGAGGCTGGTTAACAACTGGGTTCATGATACCAAAACAATAGAGAGCATATTCTGTTTCTTCCAATGAAACATTATTGAAGGCTCCGTCTCTGTCCCAAGAATGCAGCCACTTTACTTAGAGCAATCCTTGAGATAGGCATGCGAACTATCCAAAAGCTTTGGAATGTTGAGGTCTTCTTTTCTACACAAAGAGTTGCCTTCCTACTACAATTTTTGAATTCGTTTACCTGGGAACTGAGTTGACCTTTTTTATTATATTGCTTAATCAGAGGACAGCTTATTGTAAAATAAACTTGCAAAAATACGGTAGAATTGACAAACGCTCGCAGGGAACGATTATATCCAGAACAGAAAACGCCATACGACAAAAGTCGCAATATGTTTCCCTTTATGTAACGATCCACCTTAATGTAACTTCGTGTCAAGCATAGAACCATATGCCCATATTTAAACGAGTAAGCATATCTACTCACATCATAATTCTAAGCAGAGAAAAACTGCTAAAGAGAGAGAAGAATGTTTGTATTGAGGTGCCCGCAGGAGGTTTGACCCAAGACGTGCGTTACCTAGCACTGGAAACTAATAAATTTTTTTGGAGCCAAAGGCATCACTGCAGGTGTCAGATGTTCATCAGTTGCACGTCTCTTTGACAAGCTTTGTTTGTGCGTGTTTTACGATCAGCGGAAACAAGTGTAAATGCGGTGTTTAAGCAGCATTTTATTGAATTTAAATAGCCATCGAAAAGGAAATTTTCTTGTGAGAAAATGTTGCCGCCAACGAAAGGCTTCTGTTTATTGGGGCACCACTTGTCAGAATGCTTGAGAAAGAGATAATAAAAAAGTTATGATTCTAATAAAAAAAAAATAATAATAATAATAAATAAATGAAAGCATTGCGATTTCCTGAGTTTATTAATTTACAAGTAGTAATAATTTACATTCATAAAGATTTATAAAATAATCGAATTGTATTTTCCATAAATATTTACGCGGCATTTTTTATTCTTTCCATTCATCTCTCGCATATTTAGCATTATTTAACTTACTTATTGTTGCTTAGCAAGCCTTGCTGTAAATTCTTTGAAAAATTACTTAAAGTAAGCTTGCTATTATAAGCGATATATAAGCGTTTTCAATATTACATTTATTTTAGTTTCAGAGAACGTATTTTAATACACCGTCGTTCAGATAGCCTGATGGTTAAAAGAACGTGCGAAAATGTATCTTATGAAAAAGTCTGGCAGCTTCCAAGCTGTATCAATAAGAAAAGTTTTTGCGCTCGTCTTTAAATTTTACTTTTCTTTTGAAGTAAAAACTTTTAGAAATAACAAAAATATAGCTTTTAAAAAAACTTTTATAATCAAGGTGCTGTTTCGTTTATTTAACGCTCAATAAGTCAATCCTAATAGTTGTATAACAGCTAACGCAGAAGTTTTGTCTTATTTCCATATTAGCATGCCATATCTAACATATACAGATTTAACATGGCAGCATCCTACGAAATAGACCCCTGCACAAGGCAAATTTATACCAGGTGATATCACGGCGAATTTGTTGCTGTATACACACACATTAGGGTGGGTCGATTTGTATGGACGAAAGTTAACCGATATCGCGCCTTCGATTTTTCGAAAGGTTTTGGCTCAGGAAAACAAAGTTCCACTACGCATACCCAAAAAAAATAATTTTCGAGCCTGCGAAATTTTATTTTTTTGACTTTTTTCGACTTTGATTTTTAAGGTTTTTTTCTTGACCTACTAAAAAAAATTTCATTTGATTTTAAAATTTTCATTTTTCAAAAATCTCCGCTAAAAAGTTGGCGATAACAGTTTTTTGAAAAAAAAAATAATTTTTGGGTTTTGGGGAGAGTTTTGGTCAAAAAATTGACCCTTTCGGCCTTGGAAAAGTCGTGTGTTCGAGCAACGCGGAAATAAACTGCTCATTTTTATATATATTATTATTATTTAATTTTTATTTATTTTGAATATTTGTTTATTTGCTTTTTCAAAAATTCGTTCTCAAAAATATTTTTGTTTGTCAAATCTTGTTCAAATATGACAGAAAAAGGAGGATTTTCGTCAATATTAATTGGTAGCATGAAATGTCACAATCTCTTTAATTGTCAGGTGGCCAACATGGCGACCAAAATTTGACAATGGAACTACATCCTGTTTTCTGCCATGGGTTTTCATTTGGCAGCTTCTCCTGTCAGATTGCATATAATTTTTTATTTTGACAGAAGAAGCCTCTGCTCATATGTGCGTATGAGATCACCTTTAAGAGATATCGCCTTGCCCCTGCTTGAATCCAAACGGCAAATGAATCATTCATATTGAATTTGAACGAATCAGATTGGCTCTGATTTTTTCTGAATTTGAATAAATATATGTCTGATATGATTGCCGAAGTTTATGTATTCAAAAATGTGAAAACAAATTGAATAAATATGACACACATTTTTGTTATGAATCCAGGCAGATATCCCAACAAGCATTTCTGTGAAAGTTTTTAAAAATAAATGCTAGATTTCTAAAAAACCAAAACATAAAAAATTCATATATTCATTTCAATAATTGCATGCAGAAACATTATTTATTTACATTGTCATTTATTCAGATTATTTTGTTTGAATTTTAAAACCTTTAACTCTGTGAATATTCATTATATAAAGATTCTGAAAACAGGGTTTTTTGTATATCAATTGGAATATTCAAGTCTACTGTATTCTATTAAGCTCAAAGTTTGAATCAATTCATGTAGGGTTCTACTACGAAATCATTGCCAGCCTCTGCATCAGTATGAAACCAGTTGACATACTAGTCAGTATTTGCGTTAGGTTCATATTAGACAGCCCATGCATCAGTATCATACCAGTTACTGTACCACTTCATAGTCGGTTGTTGTTGTTGTTGTTGTTGTTGTTGTTGTTGTAACGACAAAAACACTCCCCGAAGGTTTTGGGGAGTGCTGTCGAACTGACAGTCCTTGGCCGGATATGAATCCGGTACGCTCCGGTACTCCCTTGCGGTACTGCCCGACTGTCGTGGTTGCGATTTATGACCAGTGGAACCTTCTAGGTCATGTCACCCCTCCTTCCGTAAGGAAGGAGAGATGGGTAATGAGAGGTGAGAGGCATCATATCCGCAGATCAACCATCGAGTTGCACGTCATTACCTTTGTGCATATTAGTCGCCTCTTACGACCGGTATGCCTACCTCGGGCATATTCTAAACCCCTAACCCGCAGGGCAGTCATAGTCGGTTAATCCAATTTGGGTTGAAAAATATATGAAAATTGTCCAAAATAGATTACAACTATTTTTATTGAAAATTCAGTCATCACTTTTTTTTTTACTATACTTTACTTTACTATACTTACCAATTGAAACAAATTTCAATAAAAATTTGTATTTTCTCAGACCTGTAAATTAATGATTACTAATCGTAATGATTACCGATTTGATTAATTATTTACTTAAGAAAATATTTAATGATGGATTACCAATACATTAAATTTTTAATGATTATTTTCCAAATAATTAAGAAAATAATCCAAAAAAATTATGATTTTTTACTACTGTTAAAAAAAATTAAAAGTAATCAAAAATAGTCAAAGCAAGTAGGGCTGTCTTCGACTGGGCAGAAGACTTTATGCTTTTCATGAATACGCCTCACGGTTTTAAGTGCCCGATCCTTACTCACGAGTAGTACAAACTCTGCAAACTGTTAATTTAAATATAAATTTAAATAAAATCAAACCCCATTTATCGGAAAAATCAATTGTATGGGAGCTATATGTTATGTAGGCCCGATCTTGGTGATTTTCACTACACACATTACATATATAATATGTACCAACTGTCTAATTAATGGAGTACTAATTACTGCTAAAATTTAACTAACTTGTTTTCTATGTAAAGCAATTTTACCCTTGGGAAACATTCATAAAATTCAATTGTACTCTATTTTTGATAATAGTCCAATTTTGAATGAGTTTTGTTATTGATTTAACATGTATAAATTTTTATATTTTCCTGAAACATTTTGGAAACATTTCAAAATTTTAAAGTAATATTAATCCGAGAATATCCTCCATTCTTGTAAATATATCTTTACGAAAAATGAAGCAAATTCAAGCAAAGACTAAATTGATATCGTGGAAATTATAACTTTCAGACCTTTTTGCAAACTATGCATATAAATAATGCTCAAGTTTCTAGTAACTAAATTTTTTAAAAATGGCTATTAGTATCAACCCTGTTATCGTATGTGTGTCTGCTCATCGTTTTCGTTGCTGCAGCTTCCAGCGATTTCGTTGGAGGTTCGCTGTGTTTGAGTTCAGGGCCTTTACTCTGTAGTTCTATTCGAAAGGCTATTCTACTCGAAAGCAAAAAGCGATTCTAATACACATAGGCACTCTGTAGTTCGTTAGAATTTACTTTAGAAAATATTCTATAATAGTAGGCATCACTGTTTCACAAATTTCAAGCGCAAAGCAAAATACAAAAACACTTTGCATAAATCTCAAGTGCAGTATTAGGCAGCGCAGTTTAAAGTGTCGCAGTAGCGTAGGTGATAAGAATCTCGACTACCACGCGTGCGGTTGCAGGTTCGAAAGTAAGTGCTTGCACAAGTAATTTTAATTCTTTTATTTTATTTTTATTAAATAAAATAAATTTTTTTTAAATATGTAAATAATTCTAATCTGTAAAAATTTTGTTTTCTTGAATTTTTCCAAATTTTTACCTAGAATCCTTTAATTATTTTCTGTCGACAACGATTGCTTAACTCTTTCTGCTATACAAATTACTTCTTGATGAAAAAAATACTAATTGTTTTATTATAATCATAAGAAAATGCATTTTTGTGAATTTCCGTTTGCTAAATTGTTGTCGAATAGAATTTTCTAAGTTTCGACCATTGTGGCATATGTTTTCGAAGTAGTGAGTACCAAATTTTCTACAATAGAAAGGGGCATAAACCAAATCCGAAAGGAACAGAATAGAACTCGAACAACGAATGCGTTCTACTCGAAAATTCCTTACAGAGTTCGAATCACTCGAAAGCGAACAACTTTTGTTTCGAATAGAACTACAGAGTGAGGGCCCAGGTTCCGTAGTAAATATTTTTCGATTTTATATTTTATATATTAAAACTGCATTTCACCACCACAATTAGTCAAACCTGCTAAAAAAGCAATATTCTAAAAATAAATTTTTGCTTACACAATTGCTTCGACAAAAGTGGCAAACCCGATTCGTTTTCACTTTGCCTTGGACACTGCTTACCCGTTTTTGCGTCGTTCCCACGCCGATGTTTGAGAATATTAGTTAAGCAGAAAATTAAAATGCAAGTTGGCGTTGTTAACTGAACGATTGCTGTCCAAATACTGAATTGTTTTTTTCTTCGCTCGTGTATTTATGAAAGTGGAAACGTTGCAGTTGGTCAGACTGGTATCAATAAGACCACGAAATTCTAGTTAATGAACTAGAATGTTTGCTGACTGGTTTGGCAGTTGAATACAGGGTGTGAGATTACTATTTTCCTCTCCACACACCAAATCATCACTCTTCAATTCAACTCATTTCCCATTTTCACAACCTCTCCAATGTTCTTTGACATAATTTTCATATAAAAAGTCAGCATACATAATATATTTATTGCTAATGTTCTGTGCTGACTTGGTGACATTTGCATTTGATAGCATTTTGAAAAGTAATTTTGGTTGTGTGTTTTTAAAGCGAGAAAGACTTAAAACATCATATGATGATGTGAGCAATTCGGTGGCATTCAAAACGCCATTAAGCCCCACTGTTCGGCATTATTTTCGAATTTAAATATTGGTTTAAATACGTTTGATATGACTTAAGGGGATATCAAAGTGCTCAGCTTAAGCCAATTTCGTTTCTGCAAGATTACAGAGGAGTTTCAGGATTTTGCTGATTTTGTGACAATAGACTTCAATATTTCGTTTTAACAATAATGGTTTAGCGGAAAGGGAATACATCGTAGAGAGGGATGAAGAAGGATAGTTAAGAATAAAGAGGTTAAATGAGATTTTCAAAAGAAGACAGAATAATGCCGAGAGAAGAAAGAACGGAAGAATAAAGGGAGGTATGAATTCGAGGAAGGAAGTAAGGAAATGGGTTATTGAAATATGAAGGAAGAAGATGAATGTAAGAGAGAAACAGCATAAAGGATTGGCGAAAAAGATGAAATCAAATATATGAGAAAAGGCTAAGGAAAATAAAATAAAAACCATGAGAACATGATTTATGAAAAGAATAAAAATGGAGGACGAACAAGAAAAGTATCAAAGAGGTAATACAAGGTGGCGCAAAAGTAAGCTTCCGATGTTCAGAATATCGGTTGTGGCACGTGCAGTGTGTGTTGTTGCACCGTCTTGTTGGAACCACATGTTTTCCAATCCCAATTCATCAATTTGCAGCAAAAAGAACTCGTTGATCATTGCTCTGTAGCGCTCACCATTCACAGTAACCGTTTGGCCCCGACCGATTATTGGTCAAATAAATAGTCAGCAATATTCCGCGTTCTGGAGCAGTGTAGCGTAACATTGTTTATTAACGTGTATTTCGCATGTGTTTACTACACAAATGTCAAAACAGAACTGACTTTAGGGGCCAATCGCAAAATTTATAGCATTTTCTGATAGGAGAATTACTTTTGCGCCACCCTGTATAAAGAAACTATAAGGGAAGAGGGTTAGGGGTTTAGAATATGCCCGAGGTAGGCATACCGGTCGTAAGAGGCGACTAATATGCACAAAGGTAATGACGTGCAACTCGATGGTTGATCTACGGATATGATGCCTCTCACCTCTCATTACCCATCTTATCCTTCCTTACGGAAGGTTTCACTGGTCATAAATCGCTACCACGACAGTAGGGCAGTACTGCAAGCGAGTACCGGAGCGTACCGGGTTCAAATCCGGCCAAGGACTGTTAATTCGGCAACACTCTCCAAAACCTTCGGGGAGTGTTTTTGTCGTTACCACAACAACAACAACAACAAGGAGCAGGCATAGATAGGATAATAGCCGCAATGCAATAAAAATAAATAAAAAAGAACACATAAAACAAAGGAAAACACAGAGAAACAATGAGAGTAGGCACGAAAATTCCGGAAAGTGCTGCTACAATAATGAGGTAATGCTAGCTTAACGCAGAAGCTAACTCCTGCGTCGACAATTACTTCTCACAGCATATTAAATTTATGATGTTTACTGAAGAAGATGCAATGATGAGTTGTATGAACTCGACGCAGGTATCGACATAGCCCAAAAAATTAAAACCCAGCGGCTACGTTGGCTTGACGATGTTATGCGAATGGAAGAAGATGCTCCGCCCGGCAAGGTATTATTTTCGTAACCTGCCTATAGAAGCAAAGTAAGAGAGAGACCCCCAACTCGTTGGAACGATAAGGCGGAGAGCGATGTGCGATTCGATGGCGTTTCTAATTGGCGTCAGCTCGCGAAGTTTTCCGACTATTGGACTTCGAAGTGCAAGGTACTATATTTTACCAATGTGAGGACAACGACTTTAAAATTATTCACGCCCTCTTAGAAGGAAAAGTGAGCTCCGCATATATGATAAAAAATACTTATTAATTTAAACTCGTTATCTAATCTACAGAAGCTAAAACTTTCGGACTTCTCCCACAAACTTCTTTCAAGTTCTGACTAACGAATAATTTAATAGTAATACGAGCAGCTTTTGAAAGCATATTCAGCTGTCTTGAATAACCCATATTCAATTTTAGGTATAATCTAATACAAAACCTCGTGCCTGTGAACTTGAATATAGGATTAGTTTCAAACAGACCTGGATAATACTGAGTAGTAATTGGACTATTACGTACCGATATACTTTATATTTTAATCCTGAAGTAATTAGTCCGTACTAAGTACTTTTAGAATATTCAAGTACAAGTACAAGTACAAGTAATTGCAAAATAATTGTAGTTTTAGCAAATACTTCAAAGTATTTGAAAAGAATTGAAAAATGTACTTGAATCGATTTTTTAATTCTTCAAATATTTTGCAATTACTTGTACTTGTACTTAAAAATTTTGGGAATGCCAGTACCAGTACCAGTACAATTCCTTTAAAATGTACTTGTCACAAGCCGTACTGGTACTTGATATTACCCAGGTCTGGTTTCAAATTACCTGGAGTCCTAAGAATGATTTTCTATGAGTTCCTTATTACATTAAAGTCTACTACGGCGCTAGCTTAACATGACACAAGTAAGGACGGCGCTGTCTTCGGCTGCGCCCAAGGCTTTATACCTTTCATTAATACGTGCAAACTTAAATACGAATTGCTTAAAGTTCTCTAAAACTTTGTCAGCATGAACGATCGGTTGTATGGGATATATACTATATAGAGCTCCGATCTTGGTGATTTTTTTACGAAATCTTTTGCTATCCATAAGAAAATATCTCACCAAGTTTCAAGTTTTAATTTTTTAAAATGAGGGAGAAATGACCATAATCCTCTTATCTGAACGATCGGTTGTATAGGATATATACTATATATATCTCCGCTCTTAGCGATTTTTTACCAAATTTTTTATTATCTGTAAGCAAATATCTCACAAAATTTCAAGTTTTAATCTTCCAAAATAAGGGATAAATGGCCATAATCCTCTTATCTGAACGATCGGTTGTATGGGATATATACTATATATAGCTCCGATCTTGGTCATTTTTTTACGAAATCTTTTGCTATCCATAAGAAAATATCTCACCAAGTTTCAAGTTTTAATCTTTTAAAATGAGGGAGAAATGATCATAATCCTCTTATCTGAACGATCGGTTGTATGGGATATATACTATATATAGCTCCGCTCTTAGCGATTTTTTACCAAATTTTTTATTATCTGTAAGCAAATATCTCACCAAGTATCAAGTTTTAATCTTTAAAAATGAGGGAGAAATGGGCATAAACCTCTTATTTGAACGATCGGTTATATGGGAGACATATGCTATAGTGACCCGATTATACCGGATCCGACAAATGTCTAATATAATACAAAAATACATCCGTGGGCCAAATTTCATCGAGATATCTCAAAAATTGAGGGACTAGTTTGCGTACAAACAGACGGACGGACGGACATGGCTGTATAAACTCAGTTCATCGTCCTGATCAATTTGGTATACTTAATGGTGGGTCTATCTATCTCTTATATTTCTAAACGTTACAAACATCGGACCAAAGTTAATATACCATTTCATGTTCATGAAAGGTATAAAAAGTAAGGAAAGGGCTGTCTTCGACTGAATGAATACGCATCACGGTTTTAAGTGTCCGATCCTTACTCACATTTAGTAAAAACTCTGCAAAACTGATAATTTAAAGATGCATAGCCCAAAACCCCATTTATCGGAACAATCGATTGTATGGCAGCTATGCGTTGTATTACTCCGATCTTGCTGATTCCGACAAATGATTAATCTAATGCAAAATGGCGGCCCCATACCAAATTTCATCAAGACATCTCAAAAACTGAGGGACTTGTTTGCGTACAAACAGACAAACGGACAGACGGACATAGCTAAATCGACTCGGCTCATCGCCCTGATCATTTCGGTATACTTATTGGTGGGTATGTCTCCTCTTCTTCTCATACTTACAAGCATCGGACCAAAGTTAGAATACCATTTCATGTTCATGAAAGGTATAATAAAACTATTAAGATCCCGCAGCGCGAAGATGCTTCCAACACCTCAGGTAAGCAGTTTATCTTCAGATATTAACATTTTTATTCCCGCAAACACATGCACATATGCAAATATTGAACAGCTTATGGCAATTTGCCACACCAACAAATCACTCAACCAAACTACCGAACTACTAAAATTGTGGCGGCATGAAAATTATCTCAGTTTTGTTAGTAAATGTGCAACACCTTATTTGCATTAATTTTCAAAGCTGCTCACACAAGCCGAGTAACTCGAAGCAACCAAACAACAAATGAAGGCAAAGTGGTGCAACCGCTGCTATGTCAACTTGTTTTGCAAATTAATTGCATGCCACTTGAAATGTAATGAAATGCATTTCATTGGCAAATTAGCACCAAAACCGAATGCCATGGCGCTGAGGCGTGCAGTAGCGTTGCGCCCAGCTATAAACACTTGCCCGCCTTCGTTTCCGTTTTCATGACCACCACATTTTCCGTGTGTTCCATACGTTTATTATTTTCTTGTTGTTAACAGTCGCCGTTTGAAGCTTCACTGCAAAAAATGCGATTAATCTAGGATGGATCCGGGATGAGTAGCAAAGAAGCATGCGACCAATGCCAGTTTTGATCTCTTTGTATGGGTTGGAGTGATCGCTTTTGTTTGAGCACGTCCTATGAAGCGACTAATTGGTCCCTTTCATGCCCAAACGGGTACGGTCGGACAAGTTTACTTTCAATACCTAAAAGTAGTCTACAGAAATTAAAATCGAGCTACCCCAACTATGCCTTAACGGAATAGTGGGGATCAATTGTAGACCACTGTAGACGAAAGGTACTGATCGCGGACCACTCTCTTTAGAGATCAGTCGCTCGATTTTTTGCTGGGTTATGGCAACATGCTTGCTTGTGGGTTGCAGCATGCAGCATGCAGCAGTTATGACAAAACAAGTTTGAGCAGTATTCATTTAGTCAATATAACTGTCCTAATGATAATCTCGTGCCTGATGAGATGCAAAGAAGGGAGAGCTAAGTAGCAGCGGCATGCAAACATATAGCTGAGTGAGCACACTAGTGCAGTATACATGGCGCACTATGGGCTAGGCTGCATAATTTGGTGGCAAAATGGTTTAAAAGGATAGATGCCCTTGGATACGAGTTGAAGTTTTCGAACTTTTTTCAAGTATTAAAAGACTGGTATTTTATTCCTGAACCCAAACCCGTTGATTATTGCCGTAACCGTCTGAGGTTAATTTTTGTACATTTCATGAATATGGAGTCCGGTGTTTGTAAGTATGGAAAGAAGGAAAGATAGACCCATCATTATCATATACTAGCAGACCCGGTCGCCGTTGTCCTGCCTAAAATTTGAGTTGCCTATATTTAACAAATTGCACTCTCTTCCCTCCCCACTTGTTATTTATTCCTACATCTTAATTTGTATACCTTTCATGAATATGAAATGGTATTATAACTTTGTCCGATGCTTGTAAGTATGAGAAGAAGAAGAGAGAGACCCACCAATAAGTATACCGAAATGATCAGGGCGATGAGCTGAGTCGATTTAGCCATGTCCGTCTCTCTATTTGAACGCAACATTTTTTTAAACATAAAATGTGCATGTATTGGTATTTTGAAGGTAGGGAGATTATTTGTATACAAATAAATGAATTAACTCCTCAAAACTCATGACAAGTGTTTTTATTGAAAACAATCAGGTGGCTTTATAATACGAACTGAAAAGTTTTAAGATAGAACTGCGTTTGCCATAATAGATCACTACTAGGTATATAATGTTCGAAGCCACACGCACTTACACTTCCTTACTTGTTTATGAACAAGGGGGTTAGAGAATGCCACTACTAGTCCGCATTTTAGTTGTTTTCTCCCAACATTTTTGTTTTCAGAAAATGAAAACCAGTTCTAGAAAATTTAGTAGAGTGCTGCTGAGGTTTAAGGATGCCTACCGGTGTAGACAGTGCTTTGCTGGGTATGGATATAGGTTCTGAGCTAGCCCGATGGCTGTGTCAAACAACTAGAAGTAGGTTGCTGATATAAAGTTTTGAAAGGCGTCATATCGGTATGAGCATGAGTTGCACATTACTCTCATTTATAGCATCTCGTCACACCTGTCAACCACATTGTTCACGTACAGCGCCACCTGTTGAAGATTTTTCCACTTCTTAATTTCTTTTAATATTTTCATTTTTATATTTGAACAAAAAGTTGAGCCGTCCAGCTCACAGTGCGTTGACGTGGCATGCAAGGTACGCGTGTTGCAACTATGTACAAACGATCGCCACATTTACATATCTACTAACAGTTGCAGTTGGGTATTCTATTCTTGCGCTTCCTTTTTCATTTTCAAAACTTCTTTATTGCACCTTGAGCCGCTGCGCCTCCTTGACGCTGACATGCTCGTTTGTTGAAAACTCAAATAAAATTCATGTATTTACAACCTGCCATGCAATAAATACCGGAATTAGTGTAGTAATTTGGCATTTTCATTGCGTTAATGTGGCAAATGCATTCGTGATGCAGAGCAGGGCGGTGTTGCATGCCACAAGTTGCACAAATAGCTTTCGCATTGTTGTAAAACAGCAAAGCATGTGAAACGCGCTCAGAATGCGCCGATGCGGATTAAAATTGCTTAAATTGTTACTTAGCTGTAAGCACTAAGTATTGGCAGTAACCAGCAAAGCAACAACAACAACAACATCGGATGTTGCCATTGATGAGTGTTAAATTAATTTGGTGAGATTAAGTCGCTGATGCTGCTGTGGCTCCGACTGTTCGCGCTGATAATGACTGGGATGAGACAACTAAGTCGGCATAGAGCGCGTTAAATCGCATCCATTTGTGTTCAAATTCGCATCTTACCCGCCAGAAAATGCATTTGTGCGCCTGCGTGAGTATGAAAATTGGTGCAATTCCGTTGTGATATTTAGCACGCAAACGTATTCAAAATTTTATGCCAGCAATCGGAAGTGATAACACGCAATTTAAAGCAAAGAGGATTTCTGGTTTTTAGAAGTTTGTAGTAATCAAAACTCAGAGTACCACTTTTCAGTGCACTGCAATGTGAGGGAAGTTAAAGTGGGTTCAGTTATGGAATCTGCAAGTTTTCGTGGCATCAAATGCAATGTAAATGCTCAACAACACTGATTCTATAATGCTGAATAGGAGCTCGACATAAGATTGTGTGCTCGATGTTGCTGATGTAAGGACTCGTGGGAAACAAAATCTTTTCAATACTAAACATAAATCGGAGATAACGAAGTTAGTTAGATCTTTATAAATTATCCCCAAAAGTATACTACACAGTTTGGTTTTACAGAGCGAAAAGTTATGTTAGGTTATGTACGCCCGCACTTCGGTTGAACAGTAAAGACACACGAGTTGATACTACGAGAGATTTATTCAGACTAATTGATAAACAGGAAATAGTTTAAAGAATAGAAATGCTAAGGTGAATACAAGTGGGTTGCCAGATTTCTTACAATTCTCCCTCTCAACCCAATTGTTTCTTTTTTACCTATTAATGTTACAAATCATTGAATTTTAATTACATTTTTAGACCCAGCAATTTACAACCAATTTCATGTTTCGTTTTCTTCAAACATTTAGTCATTACATCAGCTGCATTTGCTTCAGTGCTTACAAAATCCACTTGGATTTCTCCCTTTTCATATACATCTCAAACATAATGGAATCTCAAATCAATATGTTTACTGCGTTTGTGTACCATAGGGTTCTTCAACAAGAACTGTGCGCTTTGATTATCACAAAACATCTCCGTAGGTTCGTTTACACAATCGACGTACCCCATTTCACGCAGCAATGCACGAATAAAAATTACATTTTTTGCCCCTTGGCATAGAGCTACATACTCTGCCTCCATTGTACTGAGGGCAACAATGGACTGCTTTTTCGATTCACAAGATATTAAACCGTTGGACATAAAAACTACGTAACCGGTGTGAGATTTTCGATCAGCTACGTCGCCTGCCCAATGAGAGTCAGTAAAACAAATCAAACTGCTGTCTGTAGGACCATAGGTGATTTTCGTCGCCACCGTCCGCTTTAAATAGCGTAAAACATGTTTGGCTGCCGTAAAATGTTCTTCGTGTGGATGGTTATTGAACTGAGACAACTTTGACACAACGTGAGCGATGTCTGGTCTAGAAATTACGGCTAAATACATTAACCCTCCGATCAAACTTTGATAACGCTTAGAATCGATGTCGTCACACTGTTTACTGCATTTGGCTAACACGGTACCATCCACCCACGGTGTAGCTGCAGGTTTGCAGAACTCCATGCCCCATGTCTTTAATAGTTGTGTCACATAACGCTCTTGATGTATTGATATAACACCAGTTGATTCATCTCGTTCTATTTGCATACCCAAATAGAAGGATGCCGGCCCACGATCCACAACCTCGACATATTTGCTTAACTCTTGTAAAACTTGTTCTGTTTCTTTAATGTCAGAGCTAGCTATAAGTATGTCATCCACATACAAACCAATAAGACACATACGGTCACACTCCCTCTTAAAATATACACAACTATCCGCTTGGCACCGCTTGAAGCCCATAGTTGCCAAAATATCGGAGACCTTTTTGTTCCACTCACGTCCTGCTTGCTTTAGGCCATAGAGGGGTTTACGTAGCTTACACACCTTATTTGGGTGCTTTGCATTCTTAAACGTATGTGGTTGCACCATATAAATTTCATCAGCCAAATCACCATTTAAATACGCCGCTACTACATCTACGTGGTTTACTGTAAGCTTGTATTTTGCTGCTAGGGCCAACAAAAGCCGAATTGTTGCATGCCGTACAACTGGAGCATATGTTTCGCTATAATCGACGTTTGGCTTTTGCGAGCACCCCTGAGCTACCAATCGGGCCTTATATTTTTCAATTTCACCACTTGAGTTGCGTTTTACGGTGAACACCCATCTGCACCCGATAACGTTTTTATGCTTCGGCCTATCAACTAATACCCACGTACCATTTTTGGAAAGAGAATTTAACTCAGCTTGCATAGCGTTTTTCCAATGTTCGCTCTCTTCTGATGACAACGCCTCATCTACCGTTTCTGGATTCTCTCCAATAAAATTTAATACCTCTGTTTGCTTATATTGTTTTTTCGGTCGACCGATGCTACCATCTCGCACCAATTTTGGTCTGCCTCGACCTCTTTTTCGAGTAACCACTGGATCGCTCTCCTCATCTAACGAATACACTTCACCATCGTCGACTTCAAGCTGAGGCTCAACAGCAACTTCAGCTTCATCGGCATTTACATTATGCACTTCATCACCTGATTCTGATGTCTCTTTTGGATCATAATAAAAATGCACCTATTCACTTGAGTCTTTTTCTATTATTCGCTCAAATGAGTTTTCAAAAAATATACAGTCACGAGCAATAACAATGTTTCGCTTGGTTGGATCGTAAAGTCTGTAGCCCTTAGAATTTTCGGCATAACCAACAAATTTTAACTTTACACCCTTTGCATCGAACTCGCCACCTTTATGTGGACCCTTCTTTAACGCCACCACATCACAACCAAACACTTTTAAATGTGCCACTGAAGGTGTTTTACCATACCATACTTTATATGGAGTTAAGTCACTTAACACTTTTGTTATTGTTCTGTTTCGCAGGTAAACAGCAGTATTTATAGCTTCTCCCCATAAGCACTGTGACATTCCGGAACCCTTTATCAAACAACGCGCCATTTCTACGAGAGTTCTATTCGCTCTCTCAGCCACGCCATTCTGCTGTGGGGAGTAGCCCACCGACGTTTGGTGAACAATACCCTTCTCACTAAAAAATTGTTTAAACGCCACATTGGTAAACTCTTTACCATTGTCACTTCTCATACACTTTATTTTTCGGCCTATCTGTGTCTCCGCGGTCACAGCAAAATGTTTAAACGCATCGAACGCTTCCGATTTATTTTTAAGGAAATACGTGGTGTGTTCAAAAAGTATCGCGAATTTTGTGTTTTTTCAAAAATTATTTATTTATTCATGAATATCTATTTTGTCCCCTTCAAAGTAATCCCCATGAGATATTATACACTTGTGCCAACGGTTTTTCTAATCTTCGAAGCACTTCAAAAAATCATTTTTTTGTATCTTGTTCAGCTCCTCCTTCGATGCCGTCTTTATCTCGTCAAGAGAAGCGTAACGTCGTCGTTTCATGGGCCTCTTCAGTTTAGGGAACAAGAAAAAGTCACAGGGGGCCAGATCTGGGGAATACGGTGGCTGCGGCATCATTAGTGTGTTGTTTTTGGCCAAAAAGTCGCGCACAAGCAACGATGCGTGAGCAGGGGCGTTATCGTGGTGCAAAATCCAATTTTTGTTCTTCCACAAATCCGGGCGTTTCTGGCGGATTGCTTCGCGCAAATTGCGCATAACTTGCAGGTAATATTCTTTATTGACCGTTCTTCCCTGTGGCAAGAACTCATGATGCACCACGCCCCTGCAATCGAAGAAAACTGTCAGCAAAACTTTCACATTCGACCGAACTTGGCGCGCTTTTTTCGGTCTTGGTTCGTGCGGCAGCTTCCATTGAGATGATTGAGCTTTGGTGTCCACGTCATAACGATAAACCCACGATTCGTCACCAGTTATGACCCTCTGGAGCAAATTTGGGTCGTCGCGGACAGAGTTTAACATCTCATTAGCAATGTTCATGCGATGCTGTTTTTGGTCACAATTGAGCAATTTTGGTAAAAAAATAGGTAAAAATCGAAGACGATCCAAAACACGTGCAAGCAAAGCAGCTGTCAACAATTAACTGAACATTCAAAATGGCCGAGCTTGTCGGCATAAGTGAGAGACATGAGTACCAACATAACGCCACAAATAATTCGAAATTCGAATATACGTAACCAGCGAAAATTCAAAATTCGCGATACTTTTTGAACACACCTCGTATACAGTCATATACCGCGAAAAATCATCAACAAAAGTCATGAAATAAAACGCACCACCTAAGGATTTTACTCTCATCGGACCACAAAGGTCAGTATGAATCAGATCCAATACTTGTTTGGAAGTCACTTTTTTATAAGAACTATATGGCAAGCTGTGTATCTTACATACGGCACAAGTCATGCACTCAAAATTTTGCATTTCACTCCCGTTTATTCCACGCACTAAATTTTTGTTGGACAAAGTACGTAAATCGTTCATGTTGACGTGCCCGAATCTCTTATGCCATTTTTCCGAGTTTTTTGTTTCCACTATCGCGTTTATATTCTCCGTTGTTGTTCTCAGTCTCATTTCAACAACAAATACACCGCCGACAAGCTTCGCTCTCAACATGTCGTCACCTTTACCGGTTTTCATTATCGCACCATATTTTGAGAATTTTACCGTATGCCCATATTCAAGGGCTTTTTCAATCGAAAAAAAATTTGAGGTTAATACCGGAACATACCACACGTTATGCAATTTGAGATTCATAAAGTCACTTTTTAAACTTATAGAGCCTATTCCTTCTGCAAAAATCGTTTTACCCGACGCAAGCACTATTTCCTGCCTTCTTGGCTCAATTTCGTTGAAATAACTTTTATGCATACACATGTGCGAACTAGCACCACTGTCCAAAATCCACATTTCGCTGTTATGCGTTTCTTCAAATAAGCAACACGCTTTTTCATTTACGTTCTCTTTGAACACGGAAACTTTGCACTGCGACCGTATATGGCCCTTTTTGCCACATTTATAACACATTATATTCGATCGAGTATTTTCATTTTGCTTTCCACTGGACTTTTTATATTTATTTTTTGCTAGAAAAACTTTTTCGTCACCACCCGCCACGGATTTATCATTATGACGAATTTCGGTCTCTAAAATTTTTGATACTAGCTCATCGATTTTTGGTAAACTGTCACGGCTTTCAATAGCTACCACAAAGCTCTCCATCTCCTCGGGGAGACTACAAAGCAATAGTATGGATGCAAAATCGGCTGGTACTATGACACCGACTTCTTTTAGTTCATCAACGATAGTACAAAACTCATTCATACGCAAAGCAAATTTGTCCTGCACTGTAACCTTAAAATGTACCAACTTTTTAAACAAAGCAACTTTACGCCCGGCACTGTCTTTACGATAAATCGAACTAAGGACCCGCCAAGCTTCCTTTGAGGTTACACAACCTTTTATATGAATAATTTCACTAGGTTTTATACATAATGTTATTGTTGCCAGCGCTTTCTGGTCAACCTTTATCCAAAGGGCCTTTGCCCTTTCCTCATCAGGGCAATCACTGATGACCACATCCCACAAATCGAGTGTAATTAAAAGGCTTTTAACCTGTACCGACCACGTCGCGAAATTATCCGCCGTAAGCTTTTCAATATTAGCAATAGCACTCATTTTGTCTGATTCTTTACTGAATTTACCGAGAATAAATTTGACATGCCCACGTGTACTGGGCCCATAACCAATGTTAGGTTATATCACTTACATGTACGCCCGCACTTCGGTTGAACAGTAAAGACACACGAGTTGATACTACGAGAGATTTATTCAGACTAATTGATAAACAGGAAATAGTTTAAAGAATAGAAATGCTAAGGTGAATACAAGTGGGTTGCCAGATTTCTTACAAGTTATTATAAGTGTACTTGAAGAGAAGCTCGAGGTAGTGCTAGGCTTACTCACTCATCCAAACTAAAACAGCATACTCGTATATAGTAGCAACGAAAAGTGTATTCTGTATTTCAATCTCAATCTCCAGCAATAAATTGGTGAAGAAAAAGTTTGTTGCCATATAGCAGTTATTTAGTGAAGCATGTGCAAACATACATACTGAAAGACCCGAGAAGATTCAAAGAATTTTCCTGATGGCTTCTCTTATTAAGACTATCCACTGCAATTTTATGGAGTATCAATTGTATGCAGACATCGTTCTTGTCCAATTGCACTACAAGCAGTGTTGGGCAAATTATAATTGTTAAAACAATTAATAATTAACAATTAATTAATTGTTAATTGCAACTTCTACAATTAACAATTTTTAACAGTTAATTGCAACTTCTACAATTAACAATTTTGAATTGTAATTGCAAAAATGTACAACTAACAATTAATTAATTGCAATGCTCGCAATTAACAATTGACTGTGTTTCTCTATAATTAACAATTTGTGAATTACAATTGTTTTATAAATTTAGCAATAAACACGCTACCCTGACGCTATCTAGTATATTATTAGCTGGGTACCGTGGTGTTTTATTGCGACAAACTTCTACTGCAAGAACACGTAGGTTACATATATAGGAAAAAATTGCTTGATTTATTTCAAATATCACTTTCGTGAAAATTCTGTGCCTCTGATAAATAGTATTGAATATTTGAATGAAATCAATCAAAAAAATCAAAAAATTAAATACAATTTTTTCAATTGTAACTAATTTAATTTTCAATAATTTAGTTGCAACAAGCAATTAAAATTTTAATTGCAATTACTTTCTTAATCAATTAATAAATCAATTAAAAAATTTAATTGATTAACGCTCAACACTGACTACAAGTCTAAACTATTTTGAGCCAACTTTTGTTGCCACCAATGTGTACAGTTTAAATAAAACATTAAAGTACACTAAAATGGACACTAAACTTCAACTTGGAAATGTAGCAACTCAGAGGTGAACTAGCACTTAATTATTTACGGCGGGTTTCGTGTGATGAACGAACAAACTTATAGACAGACAAACAAACATTCAAAAAATTATTATTTCGACTTCAATTAATTGAAGTTATGCATTTTTTTCTTCAGAGCTATCAACAAATTTCTAAGAAACCTAGGGCTTAATACCGAGCAGGAAATTCGACAGTAAGTCGCTGCTTGGTCATACCTAGTTTCGCAATCATGAGGTGTCCATCGAAGGCTGATTGATCAAAATTTCTAAGTGCAAATACGAGGTTAGTTTCATCAGTCAGCAATGCCTTGGCATTCCTACTTCAGGGAAAACTACATATCGGGGCGGTTAGCATTTTACCCGGCCAAGGACGAGGATTTCAATTAAACACTATTTAATCTGTGGGCGTGACGCCTAGGCAAAGGTAACTTATATGGAAAACAAGCTTCTGTGAGACTTATAGTTCGACGATTCATAACTTGGGCTAGCATAATTAAAACATTCGACAGATGGACTTTCCCCACAGGGAAATTCTCTATAAGAAGCAGGTTAAAAAGCATTGGTCGGGTTGCCCCATAACAATCTTCTATTAATCACCCCTATTGTGAGTGTCGAACAAGAATAGATAAGCGACTATTAAGCGATAAGCGATCATCGAGCAATTTAGAGTGTCGAAACGAACGCTTAATGAGCAACATTGAATACTTAAGCGATCATCTTTCTACTACCATTTTGCAATCGCTGGCATGTCGATGTGATTTGAAAAGAGCTAATAAAATGGATAAAAATTAAATCATTAAAAAAATGAATTAGAATGTTCAGTTTTTGTTCGATCAATTGACACAATACCAAAATTAAATGCGATCGATTCAATCGAAATATGTCTATTCTACTGCAAATCGACACTCGCAATAGGGGTGAATATTTCCTCTCCCCTAATTCTCACCTCTCTGCAGCAGCTTTGTGACTAGCTTCCAACCAAAGCATATATTTTCCTTCTCCTCTAAACTCCCTTTTCATACATCCCTGGGCTTTTCCCTCTCTTTCTTAACTTTCGATTTTTTCCAAATTGTCATATGTTCCTTTCTCTCTCTTTTATTCTTCCGCTTCTTCCAAACTTCCACCACCAGCAGTTTTCTTATTGATTTTCTTGCTTTTTCCATAATATTCACTCCTTTATTTTTATCTTTATGTCACTCCCTCTTTATTCTACACTCTTTCCACGGGTGCGAACCTATTCCAGTGGCAATCGACTTCATAGAAAATATAATTTTGAGTGACTTCCAATTGATTTGTTCTTTTCCTTTTCATCTCACTTTTCTTAATTCACTGTCTAAATTCTGCTTTCTATACTTTTTGCTGTCTCCCCAATTCATTATTTAGCTCTGGGGCGATCACCTCTTCCACTTTTACCACCACTTCTCCTCATTCTTGCTGTTCTTACTATTCTTCTTATTGCCGTCCCTCTCTCCGTATTTGTTATAAATATTACACTTAAATAACTCACTATATCCTATATCCTTGTGTGGCGTGAACATGCTCTCTTGAAGTTTGAACTCGAGAAACCTTGCTACCAGTTTGGCTAATTTGGTATGGCGAAAATTTTAGTTAAAATTTAATAAATATAGTATACGTATAAATATGCATATAAATGTATATGTAGCGACGTACGCCTCTACAATTCTGTATGTGAGGTCAGCTTAATATGTAAATTGCAATGCAAATCATTAATGCCTAATCAGCTGAGTGAATTCGCCGTGCACTGGACATTGAACATCAAAGTCTCTATTCGGTTTCTAACTTTCTGTCTCTCGCTCTCTTCTTGGCGAACATTCATCAGCGACGGACACGTTTTTAATTGACAGCTGCAAACTCCCCAACTAATTTGGTAAAATCAGTATTTTTATATTGGCATAAATTTAGCTGTGATTTTTATACTAAAATAAATATTATACCAACGAATCATCTTCATTTGTACATTTTGCATTCATCGATTGGTAAGTCGCCCTTCATATCTCTACACTGGTGACCCCGACGTGATGCTTTAAAGCATTTACGTACAAGATTTTAGTATTGCGACTCACCATAACCTGCATTTGCAAATTCATCAAATTGTCACCCGGGATCAGCAAACACATTTCTACGAACATAATTACTTTTTGAAGGAATAGCAAAATTTTTATTCGCATTCATCGTTTCGCACTTTACGCTTCTTTCCATAAATTTTTTTGTTCTGGATTTGCTAAAATACGCACGCAATCAATATGACTAACGAAACCAACACGGCGCCTGAGGTCAAACCTATATTTGCCCAATCCGTAATAAGGCAAATTCAATTCAATCCGGATAAGCCGTCACTTTGGTTTGCACAAATCGAAGCTCAATTTATTATTTTAAACGTCTCAAAAGAGGTGGATAAATTCTACTATGCAATTTCGGTAATTGATGGCCGCTACGCCGCTGAAGTGGAAGACATCATTGTGCAACCCCCATCGGCGAAGCCATATTCTGCGTTGAAAACAGCACTCATAACACGGTTTTCGAAATCCAAGGAGGCAAAGCTGCAACAACTCCTTGATGGTGAAGCTATAGGTGACCGAACTCCTTCTCAATTTTTGCGCCACCTCAAATCGTTAGTGACTGGTGTAGGTGAAGATGTAATTAAGGCAAAGTGGTTGTCTGCACTTCCAAAAGATACTCGAGCCATGCTTGCTTTACAAGCTACCTCTACTTTAGATGAGCTAGGTGCCAGTGCTGATAAGTTGCACGAAATTCTTCAAAACAGGCAGACAGCTGCAGTTTCTTTAAGCGCAAATGACATGAGTACCCAGATATTAGATCTAACCAAGCAAGTGGCAGCTTTGACCACCACTATTAATAACCAACGGTCCAGGCAAAGTAGCCGAAAACGATATCAGCCACGACATAGGTCACGTAGTTACTCTAAGCCTCGCAAGCTAAATTCAAGCGGAATTTGCTACTACCATGCAAAGTTTGGCAAAGATGCTAAACGGTGTACCGAGGGTTGTAAGTTTTCGGGAAACGCAAAAGAGAATCACTAGTGGCGGATAGCGATTCCCAACCTGACTCTCGCCGCCTCTTTGTCAGGGATCGCACCTCTGGTACATCATATTTGGTGGACACTGGCTCCGATTTGTCTGTTTTTCCTAGAACGCAGCTGAGAACCCAGCTATCTCCGGTGAATTACCAGCTTTACGCTGCGAACGGTACCGTGATCCAAACCTACGGTACAAAAACACTTTCTTTAAACCTTGGGCTTAGGCGAGATCTAACATGGAATTTTATAGTTGCGGATGTAACAAAACCCATCATTGGGGCCGATTTTTTGAGCCATTTTGACTTACTTGTCGACCTCAAAAGAAAATACTTGCGTGATGGACTCACAGGGTTTACTTCGCCAGCATATTTTGCCACCGCAATCGGCACTTCATCAGTTAAATCCATCGAAGGCGATACAGTTTTCCACAGATTGCTTAGTAGGTACTCTGAAATCACCAAACCAGACGGTGTTACGAAACCTAAGAAGCACGCCACACAGCACCATATTCAAACTACGAAAGGGCCTCCAGTAACTTGTAAGGCGCGCCGACTTGCTCCGGATAAGTTGAACATCGCTCGCGAAGAGTTCAATAAAATGATAAAATTAGGCATTGCTCGACCTTCGAACAGCCCCTGGTCATCACCTCTGCATCTGCAACCTAAACATTCTGGCGAGTGGCGACCTTGCGGTGATTACCGTGGCTTAAACGCTCGCACTATCTCGGATAAGTACCCAGTACGTTATTTAGAAGATTTTACGGCAACTCTTTGTGGTAAAGAAATATTTTCCACTATCGACTTAGTTCGCGCGTTTAATCAGATCCCAGTAGCGCCACAGGACATTTGCAAAACCGCCATTATTACACCGTTTGGGCTTTTCGAATTTCCGTACATGACGTTCGGGCTTCGAAACGCCGCTCAAACCTTTCAAAGGTTCATCGACGAGGTGACCCGTGACCTGCCATTCATTTTTTCTTATATAGATGATATTCTCGTTGCGTCAAACAACGAGGCAGAACATCTCAAGCATATGGAGGTTTTGTTCAAACGACTTCAGGACTACGGCCTCGTAATCAACCCTTCGAAGTCCGTTTTTGGTCAGCAAGAAGTTCGTTTTTTAGGCCATACGGTAACCAAGCAAGGCATCAAGCCATTAACTGACAAGGTCGACGCTATTTTAAACATCGAATTACCTTCCACGATTAAATTTTTGAGAGGATTTCTCGGAACAATAAACTTCTACAGGAAGTTCATCAAGAACGCCGCTGAGATTTTGGCACCTCTTAACAAACTATTGGAGGGACCTGACGTCAAAGGTTCGCAAAAGATTGACTGGACCGACGAACGAAAAGCTGCTTTCCAGCTAGCCAAAAGCGCTCTTGCGCAAGCCACACTTCTGGCACATCCAAACATCAATGCGCAGTGGGCCATTTTCACGGACGCATCAGATTACGGTGTTGGGGCTGTTCTGCAACAATTTGTTAACCGAACCTGGCAACCATTGGCATTCTTCAGCAGAAAAATGCCGCCATCAATTCAAAAACTGTCAGCTTATGATCGCGAGCTGCATGCAGTGTACGAGGCAGTGAAGCATTTCCGGCACATTTTCGAAGGCCGTGATGTGATCATTTACACAGATCACAAACCTCTGCAGCACGCCTTTCAACAACGCACCGAGAGAGCTTCACCATGGCAGTTCAGACGACTGGATTTCGTGGGCCAGTTTACGTCTGATATCAGACATCTATCTGGGCGTGACAACATAGTAGCCGATACTCTTTCGCGCGTAGAAGCTATCTCACCCACAGTATCGACGCAACAGCTTGCAGATGCACAAAATAGTGACACTGAGCTCCAGCAGCTAATCAATAACACCAGCACCGCTTTGAATTTGCAGCAACTTCATATGGACATCAACGAGCCTCCATTGTACTGCGACATATCCGCCGGTACCATTAGACCATACGTCCCTGCACCTTTGAGAAAAAGAATCTTTGATTCGCTTCATTCTCTTGCTCATCCAGGCATCAAGGCATCCCAAAAACTCATTAGTCAGCGTTACGTGTGGCCTTCTTTAAACAAAGATTGCCGAACATGGGCCAAAGCGTGCATTAATTGCCAGCGCAACAAGATACAGCGCCATGTGTCTTCGCCAATAGGAACTTTCACGCCGAGTTCGCAGCGCTTCGAACACATCCATATAGACTTGGTCTCATTGCCACCATCAAGAGGTTTCAACCAATGCCTTACCATAGTCGACCGCTTTACTAGATTTCCAGAAGCGATACCGCTGGAAAATGGCACCGCTGAGACGGTAGGCCGTGAACTAATACGACACTGGATTGCACGCTATGGAGTTCCGAAAAGAATTACATCCGATCAAGGCCGCCAGTTTGAGTCCAAACTGTTTCACACACTTTCGCAAGTTTTTGGCATAAGGCACCTAAGAACGACACCGTATCACCCTCAATCAAATGGCTTAGTTGAACGTCTTCACAGACAACTTAAGTCATCACTTTTATGCCACAATGAAACATGGTACGACGCTTTGCCCGTGGTGCTACTAGGTCTTCGTGCTGCCTGGAAAGAAGACATCGCGACAACTCCTGCCGAACTGGTATATGGTGAGCCGATACGCCTTCCAGGTGAGTTTATCGCTCCGTCTAATTCTCATATCACAACCAGCGAGCTTCTACGCTCGTTAAAGGACTTTTTCAACACTTTGGCGCCAACAGAAATGTCTCGTCATGGCAAACGCTCAATATTTTATTTTAAGGCACTCAATACATGTTCACACGTCTTGGTAAGAAACGATCACATCGAGATATCATTTTCTCCACCTTACGAGGGTCCATTTCGAGTCATCTCGCGCCACGACAAATATTTCATCGTGGATCAAAAAGGAAAACATAACGCGATATCAGTGGACAGGTTAAAACCAGTCTATGTAGCAGATGACGATCTACAAACTCAAAACACATCATCCTCTACACCGGCTGCAACTCAACAGCACGCAGCAGTTTCATTTCAAAATTAACTTTTCATAATTTCTTGCTAAAAGTAGCTTTAACGATTAAAATCAGAATTTTGTTTCTCAGAATTGTTATCTCTTTTTCAAAACTTTTTGTATTGCAACCTAACAATTTCATATCAAATATCATATTAATTTAAAATATCGTAAGTTTTTTTAAAACAAGGGGAGTGTGTAGCGACGTACGCCTCTACAATTCTGTATGTGAGGTCAGCTTAATATGTAAATTGCAATGCAAATCATTAATGCCTAATCAGCTGAGTGAATTCGCCGTGCACTGGACATTGAACATCAAAGTCTCTATTCGGTTTCTAACTTTCTGTCTCTCGCTCTCTTCTTGGCGAACATTCATCAGCGACGGACACGTTTTTAATTGACAGCTGCAAACTCCCCAACTAATTTGGTAAAATCAGTATTTTTATATTGGCATAAATTTAGCTGTGATTTTTATACTAAAATAAATATTATACCAACGAATCATCTTCATTTGTACATTTTGCATTCATCGATTGGTAAGTCGCCCTTCATATCTCTACATATACTTTATTGTGCCGACAAGAAACCCCAATTTACAATAAGGACATCCCTCTGTCAGTTTGTCACGCCATCTCACCGAAAGCGAAGATTAATTGCAACAACCTTTTGTTGCAAGCAGCATCCTTCAGTAAATATGTCACAAAAGCCATCAAGAAAATACGCGGAAATAGCACATACTCACATATACATACATACATATATACCCTGCAGTCAAACCAACTAGTTGCAAACTACTTTACAACTAGTATATGCACCAAGCCCAACTAGTCAGCCAACTGTCATATTTCCATATAAGCGACTTATATTTTTAACATGGCGATGTTCTACGAGATGTTAATTGACAGATTTCGACCAGAACATTCCAGTCTTCTATTACTCATGTACACTAGTTTGTATAAAGTGGAAATATACTAGTATCATACTGGTCGTAAAATACCAGTTTCATAGTAGTTCAAAATGAAAGAAAATGAATACTAGTCCAAATGTGGGCCAAAACCTCTAGCGAGGATTAAAATAAGAAAATGGACTCATCAATACATCATTTTCATTGTTCATTATTTTCGCTGTGAAAAATCCCGATGTGGGATTTGCAAAATATAACCTATATGTTTAGAATATTATATAAGCTGGTTGCGAATTACAATAGCATGCAATGCAAATTAAATAAACGAAATAAATAATTACCGCTTATGTCGCTTAAACACATAATATGAAAATTGTAGTCGTATACTAGTATGGATTGAACTTTTTCTGACTAGTATGATTTAAAATAGAAAATTAGAGTTGGATACTAGTATTAAGGTCTACTGACGCGTTTGATATTTCACTGCAGGGTAGGTATGTATTGTATATGCATAGAAAATATCTCAAGTGTGGCATCTAAGCTCATTGCTGAGTAATTCTGATAAGAAATTTTCACGGCGCGCATTCTAAGCACACGTGGATGAGAGTGAAGTGAGTGCATGTGTATGTATATGTGTGTGAAGAAGCCCAGCCACTAATTCTAATGCCACATATTTCCTGCGGCCAACCTCATTCAGCTAATGCTACTTATAGTTATTGCTATGTGCTGCTCAGCCTGACCCTTTAGGTATGCTCTTTGAAGTCGACACTTAAGTGCGTGAGTGCGTTGCACGGTTGCATGAATGCAGCGCTGTACGGCTGTTAGCTGCCAGCCGTAGGTGTCACCATATCGTGGCGATTAAACAATAAATTTTCAAGATAACATTTGCGTTTACCACGCAGTACTTACTCACACCACTCACTTACAGTAGTTGAAAGTAGAGTGCCATATGGAAGAGCAAACGGTGTGGCAAAAAGAAGTTGCCCCAATGAATCAAGCCCTTTTTTTGAGCTGTCACATGGCATTTTTGGAACGTAGATTAAAATTAGGATTGCGCCATGCACTCGGAACTACGTAAAGACACACACGCATACTACTATGACTTTTGGATTTGTAGGAAATAGTGCAGCAGGCAATTAGCCCAAGTAGCCGCATAAATTTCAGGTTCTTGTTCAAATTGGTTTTGGCTTTCGTATTGTCATTAGTCATTAAGTTTGTTACGCTTGTTTCCAAAATCAAATTTTTTGTTAGTTCAGTTATGGTTCGTATACCCAGTTGTGCCAGTACACATACACACTTTTTCTATTAAAGATGGAGGTCTTTTAAAGATCTAAAATAATCACGATGGATAGCTAATTTTTTTTTTGTTGGAATGACCTCTTAATAGTCATCGCTGTCTTAATTCCCATCAGTGCTTTTTTGCTATCTTCTTTTCCTTCAGAAAAGTAGCAATTCATCGAATACATTAAGCAGTAGGAGTTTGATATTTCTTCAAGAATATATTGCATGGGTTTATGTCGATCTCGCACAAATCACATGTACCCAATCGTGGCAAGAAATTCTTGCAATAGTTGCTCATAATATTTCTAGGCCCCGATAGCCAGATGATAGGTATTGTCAAATAGCTAGAGACAAATGAGAGAGTTTAGGGATTCTCAGACCACTGCGCCTGCACCACGATTGAGCGCAGCGTGTTTATAGAGAGTTCGTTGTATGAGTAGACGTTGAATTTGCTAAGCAGCCTTTGTTTTCTCAGCATGGAATACGCTTCAATGATCACAAACTTGCGGATTAAATTAAGCTCCTTACAGAAAACTCTCTCGACTTCCAAAATTCCTTTCCACTTCGTTCAATTAAACCCTCGAAACATTCCTCCCTCAATGTAATGCAGTAACCGGCATACATTAGTGTTTACAACTCAGGATAAAATCGAAGACAATAATAATGTTAAAGTATCCGTACCTCACGACCCAGTCGAAGGCAGTGATATTATTAAATCTTCTCTCAAAAAGTATAAGTTTCGCTTTGTTGGGGTTGAAAACAGTCCTTGAAACTCTGGGGATCTAGTCTTATGGCTCTACAGGTTTTCAATCTCATCAGCGTGTGCAACCACTCGGCTGCTACTCAAGGTTAAGCAAATGTTCGTTATAAACACAACCCATAGAAGTGTACCCCTGTTCATCTTCCACTCGCACTGAGGTCCCATGCCACTCCCTTTGACAGCTCTTGTCAACGAGTTAAGCAAATGCCCCTTTGACTACTTAACCAATCGGGGCGCTTTCGACATATCCACCTGAGATGTTCTAGCACACCCATTAGCTATCCATAAGGCGAAGATACCTGCTCATCTAGAGGTCCTTTATTTATTTTACAATCGAGAGTAGAGCACTTTTCTTCGACCAGCTCTAAACAGTCCTTGAAATTTACATGATACGAGTAGGGGAGAGCAACAAAAGAATGTAGATGATGTGGAGGGACACAGAAATTCGAAGAGAGATATTTATAAGGAAGGGGAAATTAAAATTTTTCAAATGCAAGCAAGTCAGGGCATTGAAAATTATGCAAAACTTACATCAGGGTATATATTTATCGATTTCAGTAGAACTTTATCTAGCTTAGATGTTTTATCATATTCCTCTCTCTTTCCATGGTCCATAGTTGTTTTTTTCTTTCGATTATTATGCTGCTGCCGTGATACAACGGAATTTCGATTGTTTGTGAACTGAAAAGCGAAACAAAGCAAAAACTCGCAAGTTATTTGTGATTTGTCAAAGCATTTTTCTATTGAATGACCGAATTTCGTACTTTTTTTGTTGGTTCCTAAAACCTTTTGACTCATATTTTTCTATTTGGTTTTAATTGGAATTTTGTCAAAGCTAATTAAAAGCGGATATACTTGCTGTCTCTTGTATGATGATTAATGAGTCTTGGCGCTTGTAAGCTTAACAATGCCTATTTTGCTTTATTGTTTAATAAGCGTTTCTTTCGATTTATCTGTTAACGGTAGAAGTAGGTAGTTTTTGAGACATATGTAGGTATGTATGTATGTATGTTTAGCTCTTTCTTACCAAAGTTTTTTTCCTAGACAAAAGTTAGCAATCCAAAGATAAACGCAAAACAAATCATTAATTCTTAATACAAAGATCTTAGAGTGATTGATCAATTATTGTGCAGTTGAAGTGGGAGTTTCTATGTCGTTAAGTTTTGAAAGTGTAACGAATGCAAACAGTAGCGGAAGTAAGCACAATCACAAATATTCAAACATGTTTTTGAGTTTAATTTTTCTCACAAACAGTAGTAGCGATTTGACAAAAAGTAGAAAGCTTGAATAATCAAACTTGTTGATCTAGCTTACAGGCAGTCTAGTCCAGTTTCAGCGAATGTGGGTCATATGTTCACCTTATCAAAGAGTGAGTGGTAGATCATATTTTTGAAGAACTCAGTATTTCAGAATTTTTGTTCAAAAATGTGCAGCTGAAAATGTAGTGAACTTGCGAGATAGAGCACCTTCCCATTAGTCGTCGTTAAGTGTTTATATGTTGAGCCGAAAAATCACCGTAGGTAGTTTAGACTATCATGATTTTTCAGATAAGAGAGCTATTCTCCTACATCGAACTTCCAGAAAGAGTAAGAAAGACTTCGAGGTCTGCAATCCACTTGCTGTCTACTCTTGGAGGTAGGAATTGGGCTCAGCGAAGTAAGGAAAAAGCTTGTAGCAAAGTGCTGATGATTTGTAATAATTGCAAAGGCCGATCAACCGAAATATATCTCGATTCTTGTGTAAAACTTATAGAGAGGTCCTTTGAGAACAGATAATTTGTGCTTGGGGTGCTTCTGGACATCGAAGGCGCATTCAATAATGTCTTGCCAGTGGATATCGAAAGAGGCATGCTAAGTTTGGGAGTCGAACCGAGTTTGATAATATTTATCAACACACTGCTTGGTGGCAGGTTTGTCTGACGGAGGGGCGGAGTGCTGGAGTTGAGAGAAGGGTGAGAAGGGGACACGCCGTAAGGAGGTGTTCTTTCTCCCCTTCTCTGTGCCATAGTCGTTAACGACTTGTACTAGGACCTCGAACGCAGTGACTATCCAGTGCTGGCCTATGCTAATGACCTGGCTATCCTGCTCAGGCGAAAGTTTCTAGGTACCTTGAGAGATGTTCTACAAGGATACCTTGGTATTGTGAGTGAGTGGAATCTCGAGCACTAGTTTCCAACGCAAGTAAAACGAGGTTAGTTGGTACTGGTACTTTCTGACAGGTTTAAATAAATAGAAATTATTCCCGATAGAAAGCTCTCATGGAAGCTGAATGTAAAGGAAAGAGCTAGAAAGGCCTCGGTTGCTTTGTACTGTTGTGGGTGGGCCATTGGAAAACGATTGGGACTGTCTCCAAGGGTGGTGCACTGGTTATACGAGATGGTAGTGAAACCAATTCTATTCTATTTAAATAGTAGTGGTCTGATAGAGTGAACAGCTACATTGAACGTTGAGCTGAATTTGTGCCCATTTGACATTGCAGGAAAAATAGGTGCAGCTCGGGTCGAAACTAGGTTCCGGGAAGCTGAATATTACATTATCTCTTAGGAACTCGGAGTTAGCAGGAAATTTAGGCTACCCGCCCATTGTATCTTCTTCCAAGGGGAGGTCGCAGCTATTAAGGGTGGTGTGGATGGGATATAGTCTAAGGCAGTCACTGTCAGAGGGTTTAAAATTCCCTCGGACAGTCAAGCGGCAATTAAGTGCAACCACTGTGCGATGGAGGACAGTGAGCGAATGTTTGGCTCATGGCTGCTTCTGGCTACTTCGAGATAACAATTATCTGGCTGCCAGGTCATTATGACATTCCTGGAAATTGCCATGCAGATCTCTTGGCCAGAGCGCCACTTTATGCCGCGATTGATCAAATAATTACCCCTGTGGGTTAGGGGTTTAGAATATGCCCGAGGTAGGCATACCGGTCGTAAGAGGCGACTAATATGCACAAAGGTAATTACGTGCAACTCGATGGTTGATCTACGGATATGATGCCTCTCACCTCTCAATACCCATCGTATCCTTCCTTACAGAAGGAGGGGTGACATGATCTAGAAGGTTTCACTGGTCTTAAATCGCTACCACAACAGTCGGGCAGTACTGCAAGGGAGTACCGGATTCAAATCCGGCCAAGGACTGTTAATTCGACAACACTCCCCAAAACCTTCGGGGAGTGTTTTTGTCGTTACCACAACAACAACAACATTGACCAAATAATTATACGAGGTTCCTTCCCTCCGCCACATAACTTTACCTAACCTTTGTCATGGAAACCCCGAAACTGTTTTGCAGATGAGATATAAGCTAGCCCTTGAGCTACTAATGGTACAATCAAATTGACGGGTGCCCTTAATCCTAACGGTATGACATGCCTTCCCTGGAACCGAGTCTTGTGGTAAACGAGGACGAAGAGAGACAAACTTGTTGCTTTCGTTAGTTGCGTTATTGTTGACCGTTACAAATTTGGAACTGTGAGGCATTTTATCAAAAAGTCGTTCTTTAGGGCGAGTAGGCTATTTAGAATTAAAATCCAAGCTCAAGGAACAAGAATCACAGTAAGCCTATCATGATACCGGTGCTGATGAAGCTTCGGTCAGAAGAATTTTCCATTGGCTCCCGAGTTAGCGTTTCCAACTGCCGGAAGTTATCACTAAAAAGCAATGACTTGCGGTTTCTGATGATGTCAACCTGCCTACAGCAGTTATATTTCGTGTCTCAATTCTAATGTTTGTACTATTTTGCACGACTATCATTTGACATTGAATGACCCCCAAGTTAAAGTAAGTGAAACAGTAGATTAAATATACAAAACTCTATCTGCTCTATCTATAGGTCTATTATTAAATATTTTATTGTTTTCAATTAAAGAGCTTCGAACTACTAAAAAAGGAATTTGATAACAAAGCTTATTTTTTAATAACCCAAGAGCTTTAGTGCCTTACTTAACCCCATTATGAAGCAAAAAAAGTTGCAATAAAAATAAGTAATTTACAAACCTTTCGAGCGGCTACCGAATTAAGGCGCTAACACCTATTAATAATATCATAAAAATTTATTCTTCCATTTGACTGTGTGCACTTCTGTGTTATATTAATTTAAGCAATAAAATTTCCATTTACATATTTTACGATGTCACGCGCGGTTTCGCTGTCGCTTCCACAAAACGCTTCACAATTCAGCCGTATCTAAGCACATAAAAACCTCAACACAAATAGATCATTTGAAAGGTCTGATTATCAGCTATAATAAAACACTATTTTAATGACACTTCTGAGGAAATAAGGCGTGACATGGTTGACGAGGAGAGAAGAGCTGGAACAAATTTTAAGGAAACAAAAAATGATAAAAACTAAATTTTTACGCTGAAGCGTACACAACATATTTACTCAGCGGAGAAATGTAGGGGAGACAAAGAAATAAAGAACTAAAATAAGAACGAATTATTTGGTAAACAACAAAACATAATCACTCCAACATATGTCATTAGAAGGGTTTATGTTTTAAAGTGATATATCTTTGAAGTCACCAAAAATTCTGGAATGCCTTTCAGGCATATCTTTAGCAGCTTGTTTGTTATGGTGGGCAAGTTTAAAGAAATTTTACTCAAAATAAGGCTTCTTATAATTTTGGCCATGCAACGGAGGTTCGTAGTAACTGAAAGAAATAGAGGCCGATATGTTAGCACTTAGCGACTTACGAAAAAAAGTTTTTTTATTTTCCAATATTTTAAGTTTTTTTTAAATTTTCTTGGAAATAGGATGTTATAATTTTGGCCATGCAACGGAGGTTCGTAGCAACTGAAAGAAATAGAGGCCGATATCCTAGCACTTAGCGACTTACGAAAAAAAGTTTTTTTATTTTCCAATATTTAAAGTTTGTTTTAAAATTTTCTTGGAAATTTTAAAATTAAATGTGCAGTTGTCGCTTGTAAGATAGCTATATTTTGAGTAAAATTTAGTTATGAGAATAGTAAACTTCCTTGCAATGAAATGGATCCTAAACTTTAAGTTGCATATCTAGCCAAACATAGGTGAAAGTTGCATTCAATTATATGCAGCGGTTTTTGAGTGATGCACGAACAAACATACCGACAGACAGACCAAAATTCCTAAAACTCTTGTTAACTCCTATTTCAAGTATAAGACTTCGCAAGTACATTTTTCTTTTTGATAAACGGGCATGGCACCGTCAGGCTTATGACTAAGTAAGGTTAGGTTGAGAGGAAGCTTGGCAAAACTGAACTACTAAAAAATAAAGATCTTTTTGCTTAAATGATGTTATTAGGGCCAGGCTGAGTTCAACTTTGAATAAGTCTTGCTGCCTTAGGCGGCTAAATTACACCTTGCCTTTGCACATCTAACTGTAGGTGGGTAGCGGAATTCCCAATTCTCTATTATTAACTCCCTCCAGCACATACAAGGTGGCGCAAAAGTAAGCTTCCGATGTTCAGCATATCGGTTGTGGCACGTGCAGTGTGTGCTGTTGCACCGTCTTGTTGGAACCACATGTTTTCCAATCCCAATTCATCAAGTTGCGGCAAAAAGAACTCGTTGATCATTGCTCTGTAGCGCTCACCATTCACAGTAACCGTTTGGCCCCGACCGATTATTGGTCAAATAAATAGTCAGCAATATTCCGCGTTCTGGAGCAGTGTAGCGTAACATTGTTTATTAACGTGTATTTCGCATGTGTTTACTACACAAATGTCAAAACAGAACTAACTTTAGGGGCCAATCGCAAAATTTATAGCATTTTCTGATAGGAGGATTACTTTTGCGCCACCCTGTATTAATTTTATTCCTAAAAGCGAGGGAATTGTAAGAACAAAAAATTTTATACGGAAGTTTAGCCAAAGTGACCCGAGATTTCGTACTTAAGACGCATTCTTTTTCAGCTATAATTTATTATTTTTTTTTTGTGAAATAGCCCACTGTGCGTTGCAAAGAAGAAGGCAAACTAAAATACTAAAAATTTTCTAGTAATAGTAATAATTCTGAGTTACCTGTGTGAGCAAGAGCTTTCACTGTCGGTGGCTTTCTTGGTGGTTGACAGTAATTTCGCTATAAGCAGCTAGCCCACAGCACCAGACTCCAACAAGAATTTGAAGCAAAGAATTCATAATAAAATGTTTGCCGTCAACAGAAGTGGCAATATAAGTGGATTAAAAAATTATAAAAAAAGTTATTTGCAGCAGATCATAAAAATGGTGGCTAAAACATTAAATTATATTGAGCTCTCTTACACAGGCTTGAGTGCAAAATCATTAAGAGCATGAACACATTTACGAGCTCATTTATTTGCATTTTATAGGCAAGTAAAAATTACAACAACAATTAATCCAAACTTTAGGACGTACACGCAGAGGCAAGCGCATTTCAATTAGAAGTTTAGTCTGTTGGATTATATTTGAAAACTGCAAAAACAAAACTAAACAGACACTCTCATTTCATTTTATGGCTGCTTCTTTCTTTAACATTAATTTATTTTTCTTAGTTTGTGGTTTCTTTGCTTTACTTCCATTTCCTTTCAATCCCTTTTTTTTCTTCTCTGTTTTCTTTATATTATTCTTTTTTATTATTTTTATTTTTTATTTTATTTCACTTCATTTCATTTTATTTTATTTTATTTTATTTTTTTTTATCTTATCTAATTTTTGTTTGTTTTATATTATTTTGCTTAATTTTTTATTATTTTATTTGATTTTTCTTTATTTTATCTTATCTTATTTTATTTTATATTATTTTATTATTTTATTTTATTTTAATGTATTTCATTTTATTTTATTTTATTCTATTTTATTTTATTTTATTTTGGTTTATTTTTTATTTTATATCACTTCATTTTATTTTATTTTATTTTGTTTCATTTTATTTTATTTTATTTGGTTTTATTTTATTTTATTTTATTATCTTTTATTTCATTTATTTTTTATTTTATTTCACTTCATTTTATTTTATTTTATTCTATTTTATTTTATTTTATTTTGTTTCATTTTATTTTATTTTATTTTATTTTATTTTATTTTATTTTGTTTTATTTTATTTTATTTTATTATCTTTTATTTCATTTTGTTTTATTTTTTATTTTATTTCACTTCATTTTATTTTATTTTATTTTTATTTTATCTTATCTTATCTTATCTAATTTTTTGTTTATTTTATATAACTTTATTTTATTTTACTTAATTGTTTTATTATTTTATTTTCTTTTTCTTTATTTTATCTTATCTTATTTTATTTTATATTATTTTATATTATTTTATTATTTTATTTTATTTTAATGTATTTTATTTTATTTTATTTTATTCTATTTTATTTTATTTTATTTTTGTTTATTTTATATTATTTTATTTTATTTTAATGTATTTTGTTTTCTTTTATTTGATTTTATTTTTTCTTACACTAGCTACAAAGTTATGCGAGTTCTGCCAAATCTCTCTTGCAACCCAGATATGCATAGAACCAAAATCAAAAATAAAAAATAACATCATACTCAGACACATGTTATGTTTTGTTATGCGTAAATTTGCTGGACTGCCCTATATCGACTAAAAAGTTGTTAACACATCACAAATTGTAGTAGATATTCAAGAAAGGTAGAACTCAGTAGTAAAAGTCCGACCACTGCTGCAGCGATAAACTATTTGAAGCGCAAGTGATAGCGGGTTGGTTGTGCCCGATGCATGCCTACATGCCACAAGTGCACATTTAAGCAGATTAATATTTATTGCAGCGCGAGCAACACTGCTTTCTTTGTTTTTGTAGTTATGTATGTAAATATTCTCTAAACCAGTGGTTTTCAAACTTTTTGAGGTCGCGACCCAAAAATGTCGTCCAAAAAATCTCGCGACCCACCAAAATTTCGAAAATGATGCTATTCTGATATTGAGCGGTTAAACTCGGGTTAACTCGACATGAAAATTGAAAATCAAGAGTGAAAATGGTCCTTAGAGGCAAATAAACGCAGAAAAATGTTTTCACTTTTTATTTTTCCCACATTGTGACATTCTAATAGTACCTCGGTATCATCACAATGTACTTACAAATGAATTGAATGAATGTAATATGAAAAACATATGTAAATATGTATTTTACGATATTTTAATAAAAGAATGAATTCTATTTTTGTTTAACAAAAAGATTTTGTTAAAGTTATCTTATTTAGCTCGCGACCCACCAGAGAGGGCTCCGCGACCCACCAGTGGGTCGCGACCCACAGATTGAAAACCAATGCTCTAAACAAAGGTAGATAAATGATGAGTCGCACTCCGGTTCGCAATTGTAGTTTTACGATGCAAAGCTGCAGGGATGCCCTACCGAAATCTTATGTTATGGTTTCAGTCATTTAAAGGTAGCCAGCTATAGAACTCAAGTTTATTAGGTCACCTGGAGAGGCACATAATCCAACACAAAAGGGTATAGCATATATTACCATCCCAGTTTTAAAGCTAACAAAGTCTTTATTGCCTTATGGATTTCTGTATGATGAGAAATGGTGCAGGTTTTTGTTAGCACCATGGAACATCATCGGCTGGCGTACTTTGAGTTCTATAGATATTACTCATAAGGCAATAAAAATTGGCTTGATTAATATTAATTAATTTTCATGCTGAGAGCTTTGCACATTCATTAGCTGCTTCTCCTTTCTTTTCATCAAGTTCATTGAGCTCGTCTGAAGCTTTTCATCGGTTTTATCAAGCGCATATCGTCAAGCGGAGAAAAACTATCCCTTATTCTGAATTCAAGGCAATAAATAAAACTCAACAGCTTGTCGCTTCAGAATTTTACTCAAACAATATATATCAGGCAAGTAACAGAATATGCCGGAATAATAATAAATTATAAAAAAATAAAATAAAACAAACAAATTTTCTAAAAATAATAAAAAAACAATAAAAAGTTGAAATAAAAACAAAATAAAATAAGAAAAATTAAATTAACAAAATAATAATAAAAAAAATAAAAAGAAAAATAAAATAAAGTAAAATAAAATTAAATAAATAAAAAAAATAAATAAAAAAAAAAGTAAAAAAAAAAAGTAAAATAAATAAAATAAAATAAAATAAAATAAAATAAAATAAAATAAAATAAAATAAAACAAATTAAAATAAAATAAAACAAAATAAAACAAAATAAAATAAAATAAAATAAATTAAAAGAAAATAAGAAAATTAAATAAGAAAATAAAATAAAATAGAATAAAATAAAATAAAATAAAGTAAAATAAAATAAAATAAAGTAAAATAAAATAAAATAAAATAAAACGAAATAAAATAAAATAAAATAAAATAAAATAAAACAAAATAAAACAAAATAAAATGAAATAAAAAAGTTAAATAAAATAAAATAATTTTAAATAAAATAAAATAAAATAAAATAAAACAGAATAGAATAAAATAAAAAATTAAAATGAAATAAAATAAAGCAAAAAAAAAAATAAATAAAGTAAAATAAAATGAAATAAAATAAAATAAAATGAAAAGAAAAAAATAATAAAAAAAAATTTTAATAAAATGAAATACAATAAAATAAAAAAAACAGAAAATAAATAAAATAAAATAATATTAAATTAAGTATAGGGCTTGTTGAATAAAACAGTCAGAGATAGGACTTCTTTTTGAACGAAACAAGAGTTTTTTATAGATAAAAAAATGTTTGTATACCTTTCATGCAAACACGTCCCGGTTTTCCGTGTCCGATCTTCAGTACAATTAAATTTTACTGTCTTACCCCGTTCATTGAAGGATAGATAGCCCAAGCCTACTTTTTCGGAAAAATGGGTTGCATGGGGGCTATAACATATATTAGTCCAATCGTAATGATTCTCACTACACACATTACATATGCAGACGGAAGAACATGGCGACTTAGCTCATCGCCCTGATCAATTCGGTATACTTATTGGTGGGTCTCTTCTTTTTCTTATACTTACAAACATTGGACCTAAGTTATAATACATACACGTTCATAAAGAATATAAACAATCTAAGAAAGGGCTTTTGAATTAAATAATTATGAGATTGAATTTTTCTGAATAAAAATTTTAATAAGGGAAGATTTTGAAAAAAGTTCTGAAAGGGGTTTCTTCGAATAAAGTATTTAGGCACAGGGCGTTTTTGAATAAAGGGATGTCCGGAAGGGATTTTTAGAATAAAAAATTTTGTCTTAGAAAAAAAAACTTTGGGGGTTTTGAATTAAAAAGCTCTGAGACAGGATTTTTTAAATAAATAATATTGAGATGGCTTTTTAAATAAAACTGTGGGAAAGCACTTTTTGAATAAAAACTTCTGATATAGATCTAAAGGGTGTTTTTTTTAGGGGTATAGAACTTCGAATTGAAATAAAACACAAGAAAATCGTTTTAAGGTCCATCAATTTGGCTTTATTGGAAGGATAATTTTATGCCATTAATGTTTAAATATGATTTCGGGCATGTGGCCGCCGCGGCTGGCTCGAATAAAGCCAATTCTACAGGTCCAATTTTCAACCACTTTTTCGAGCATATGGGGCCGTATGTCGGCAATAACGCCACGAATGTTGGCTTCCAATTCCCCTAACGTTTCTGGTTTGTTGGTGTAGACGAGCGATTTCACATATCCCCAAAGAAAATAATCCAATGGTGTCAAATCACACGACCTTGGTGGCCAATTGACAGGTCCATTCCGCGAAATTATGCGCTCATCGAATGTTTCCTTCAATAAATCGATTGTGACGTGCGCTGTGTGGCATGTAGCGCCGTCTTGTTGGAACCACAACTCATCCACATTCATGCCATCCAATTCGGGAACAAAATAGTCGGTTATCATGGCTCTATACCGGTCTCCATTAACGGTAGCTGCCTCTCCAGCATTATTGCGGAAGAAGTATGGCCCAATGACTCCACCAGCCCATAGAGCACACCAAACAGTCAGTTTTTGTGGATGTAATGGCGTTTCAAGGGTCTCATGTGGATTCTCTTCACTCCAAATGCGGCAATTTTGCTTGTTGACGTAGCCATTCAACCAAAAATGAGCCTCATCACTGAACAAAATTTTGCGATGAAAATCAGCATCGAAATCAATCTCATTTTCGGCCCATACACCAAAATCACGACGCATTGCATGGTCTCGCGGCTTTAATTCTTGCACAAGCTGGATCTTGTAAGGTCGCAAGCCACATCTTTGCGCAAAATCTTCCATAAAGTTGATGGACAAAGCTCCAATTGCTGTGCACGGTGGCGAATCGATTCATTCGGGTCCTCTTCAACACTTTGCTCTACAGCGGCAATTGTTTCTTCGGTGCGCACTGTTCGACGTCTCTGCGGATGCGTATTATCACATAGAGTAAACGTAGTGCGAAAACGATCCATGGTTAACCGAATTAATTGCTCTGATGGACGATTATGTCGACCATAAAATGGACGGAGCTCACGGTAAACTTCGCGAACTGAACCATTATTTTCGAAATAAATTTGCACGATTTGCAAGCGTTGTTCTTTTGTCAACCTGTTCATGATGAAATGGCAAACCAAACTGAACATAAATGACATTAGAGTTGCCAGATTTGACCACAAAATGCCAGTTTTATCTCTGTTCGAAAAACAAACCTGTAAAAAAAACACCCTGTATTTTTAATTTAAAAAATCTGAGATTTTCAAAAAATTTTCGACGTTCTTAATGAAAATATTCTGAGCAACTAGTAAGAAGTTCTAAGATAGGGCGTTTTTTAGACACAACTTTTTTAGAATAAAAAAATTCTGTGAAGGCTATTTTTTAAATAAAAACATTCTGATATATGTTATGAGATAGGGCTTTTTGAATGAAAAAGTTCTAAGATAGAGCTTGTTTGAATAAAAAAAACGAGACAGTTTGGGCTTTCTTTGAATAGAATAATTCTGAGCCATTTATGAAAAAAAAACATATAGATAAGGCTTCTTCAATGAAGAGATAAAAGATTTTTAAGCCGAGAAGTTCAGATAACAACATAAGATAAACCTTTGTAAAAAGGTGATTATAATCCACCACTTATTGCAATTCTAATGTCCGAACACTGGCCAGCTAAATACGCCTTTAACAGCTTTAACTACTTTTTCTGTGCTATTTTACACAATAAAAGCTGATGTTGATTCCACTGCTTTTTGCTTGTCATGCGATGCGTTGATGTGCTGACTGTGTTGCACTGTTGTTGTTAATGATGATGAGCGGCATGAAAATTTTATGAATGCACATTTTGATTAACATGTGAATTTTGCTTATATAATGGGTTTGCTGTTTGTTTTATGCTGAGTAATGCAGACTATGAAAACTTTTTGCTATTCGTTCACCTGCCCACACTTTCACACAATTGACTCTATAATGAAGCTGACAAGTATTATCACTCGCATTTCATCAGTTACGTGTACATACATATAGAGCTTTTTATTTTGATGGTAATGAATCGGTTCTTTGAGAGTAAGAGCTTAGTTGAGGTTAAATGATCGGTGTATGCTGCTATTTTTAGCGAGAAAATAATCTTAGCAGAAGTCAAAGCTTGGCAGTGTACACAATCGGCTCCAATAGCTATACCCCTACAGCAGAGATTTACATTCATAACAGACAAATCGAGCTCCAGAAACCATATCCTTAAAGGAACCGATGCCTACTGGCCTTACAAGGAGTGAACACAGAGCACAGGCAATAATTTGGAAGCAAAATACCCATGTTGTGATCCTGAACTTATAATTTATACTGGAAATCTATCTAACTCGAGCTTAAATCGGTTAGAAATCGGTTAGAAATATGATTGTACTCGTCATTTTCCGGTCAAGCTCTGACGACCTGAAAGCTCCATGTTGTAGTAACAGTACTTCGCCCTCTTATCAGGAATCAACTGCGTTGGTTCTGGTAAGCCCCAATTCTTAATTCCAACCTCGCCAAACATGATGTGTGCTCTTCAGAAGACTTCACGAAATTAGAAGCTTCCGAAATTCCAATGTCACCCAAATGTCGGTAATATTTTTAAGCAGAAATTTTATACACGATTTTGCAGGTTTAAATAACCAATGGAAAGGGAAGAAAATCACTTCAGACTACTCTAAGAAAAAAAAGATGACGATATACTCATAAAAACTTAATGTGCCTAAATGTGTTGTATGAGTAGAGCTTTTTATGATCGCTTTTATGTTCAACAAACACACCTAGCCACATGTTTACACACTTCGTTTGAAGGTACCGGGAGTGCCAATAAACCATAAAACACTTTGGGGACAAATTATAGTGTTTTATTGTGCATTCATCTAATTTGAGTCATTGTGTTGCATCTCCTACCTACCAAGCATTTACAAATTTATGCAAATGCATAAGTATGTAGAAGGGTGGCAAACCATTTTTGAACCAAATCGTGGCTTGAACCAACCTGGGACATTGAAAAATTGGTTGTTTATTCAAAAAGTAATTGAAAGTTATTAAAATATTTGATTCAGCTAGCTTTCAACCTATTCTATTCTATTTAATTTGATTTCATCTAATTTAATTTAATTTTATTTTATTTTGTTTTATTTTTATTCTATTTTTTTTTATTTTTTTTCGCTTAACATAATTTAATTTAATATTTATTTTTGTTGTTGGTTTTATGGTCTGTTCATTTTTACATATCTTTGTAAGTTTAACGAGCTCAAGACCAGTTGATAATAATTCTTAGTCTGACGAGAAATCGTGGCTGTTTTCGAAATAGAACTATAACTATAGCCTGTTTATGTTTTTGTTGCTTTCAATTTTTCCGCTAATTAAAAGTAATAATAATTAACCAAGAATTATTATCAACTGGTCTTTGTTTTTTTTTTTTTTTTGTGTTCGTGGGAGGCTTTATGCACTAACCGGGTTTGAGCCCTCGTTACTAGATTCTCTAGCAGCGGAACTCTCCGAGTGTGGGACTCCTTCTTATCTTGAAGTATACCGCACTAAAACCTAACCTCGCACGGCCCGCGCATTCTTCCTTACCTGGGACCGCGCTTAGCATTACTTCAGGTAAGGAAGCGCGTTACGTGAGCTCTATGGCTACTCTTACGCTAACTGGCTAGACAACCGTCTTCCCCTTTCGCAAGGAGGACATTCCTCGCGTATCGTCTGACTATGTCCCATCTAACGTTTTCGCAGGTCATCTTGCGAATGACACTGCCCGGGGAAAGTTCGCCAATTGTCTCTTCCACCCGCCTTCTTTCTTCTGCAAATTGCTCGCATTCGAAGAAGGTGTGGCGTACGTCGTCTATGGCTCCGCAGTAGGTGCAGTTCGGGGTTTGAACTTTGCCCATTCTATGGAGATATTCACGGAAATAACCGTGTCCGGTTAAGAACTGGGTCAGGTAGAAGTCGACTTCTCCATGAGGTCGGTTCAGCCATGGTTCTAGTTCGGGGATTAATACCCTGGTCCACCTTCCAGCAGCACTGCTGCTCCATTGTAGTTGCCACCGCCGGATCGAATCACCACGCGCCTGCGTTGCAGCAACGTCTCTACGTACCTCTGCACGAGTGTCGTAAGTCATTTTTCTTTCCTCAGCGAGGAGATATATCGGTATAGTCCCCGCGATGACCAGAACAGCATCTGCGGAGACCGTGCGGTATGCTGAGGCGATTCTCAGGGCCCCTCTACGTTGGACTGCGGTAATAGCGGCCCGATACTTCCCAAATTTCATTGCGTCCGCCCAGACTTCTGCACCGTACAACAGTATAGAATCTGAGGCGGACGCCAGCAGCTTTCTTATGCATGGCTTTGGTCCACCTGTATTTGCCATTAGCCGACTCAGACTTGCGATGGTCTTCACAACCTTCTCGCAGGAGCTTCTTAGATGCTTCGAGAAGGTCAGCTTGTTGTCCAATTTCACCCCTAGATATTTCGTAGAGCGGCGCGTCTCTATCTGTTGATCCCCAACATTCATGTTGGTGATTGTGGGAATCCTTCTTTTCGTTAGTATCACGATCTCTGTCTTGGCTGTAGCCAGTTGGAGGCCGTGATTATTCATCCACTCGTCTACACTGCGCATCACTTGGTTCAATTTAAGCTGTGCCAGGTCGCAGTTTCGTGCTGTTATCACCGCAGCCACGTCGTCTGCAAAAGCAACTAGAAAAGTGCTTTCTGGCATCTGCATTCGAAGGAGACTGTCATAGGTAGCATTCCAGAGATCAGGGCCGAGCAGCGACCCTTGTGCTGCCCCGCCTGTTAGCTTCACCTTTCTTTGGCCTTGCGTCGTTTCATAGATTAGCCAACGGTCTCTTAAGTAGTCCCTCAATATATCTAACAAGTATATCGGGACCTTAAAGGAGCGTTCTAATGCATCAAGCATGTCTTCCCACCTGGCAGAGTTAAAAGCGTTTTTAACATCTAACGTCACCAATAGTACCACCGGCCTTGCTTGATGGCTTGCCGTCTCGGCCTTCCGGACTGCCTCTACGACTTCTGCTATGGCGTATATTGTGGAGTGCCCTCTCCGAAAGCCATGTTGCCGGTGGGAGAGTCCACCCTCGTCTTCTATGGCTGCTGTTAGACGTTGCTTTATAAGGCTCTCCATCATTTTTCCCGCTGTGTCGAGCATACATAGTGGGCGAAAGGATGACGGAGAGCTTGGGTCCCCTTTGCCTTTCGGTATGAGGACGAGCCGTGCTGTCTTCCATCTGGCGGGGAAGACACCTGCTTCTAGACATTTGTTATACATGTGTAACAAGAGCTCTGGACAACTATTAGCAGTTAATCTGATTGCCTCCGCAGGTATTCCATCGGGTCCTGGGGCTTTACCAGCCCTCATGCTACGCAGGGCTCTTTCTAGCTCTTCTTCATTGAAAGGTACCACCTTGCGGTCATCTCGTGCTGCATGTTCCTCTTCTCTAGTAAGTTGCGTGAGGAATAGCGCTTCCACGATGTTCTTCATGTCATCTTCGTCCATCGTCTGATTTGGTGGTCGAAGTTTCTTCATAACTATTTTGTACCCTTGTCCCCAGGGGTCTTGATCCACTTCCTTACAGAGCTCTTTCCAGCATCTTAGTTTGCTTGCTTTTATGGCGGCGCCGAGAGCCTTTTTCGCCCCCTTGTACGCCTCCGCCCTTTCAAGAGCCTCGGATCTGCCACGTGAGCGCGTCGCCAGTCTTCGCATTCTGTGACATGTTTTCCGGAGTTCCGCGATTTCGCTATTCCACCAATATACCTGCTTCTTGCCTCGCCACGTTCCTATTCGTGGCATAGAGATGTTGCAAGCATGGCGCATGCATTGCATGGTTTCTTCAACCGCCGCATGTGGCGTATTGGTGCCGTCAGTTATCCGTCTGGCTTTCGCCAGCACTGTTCCGGTGAACCTGGTGGCGTCAACTTTAGCTGCATCCCATCTACGGGTTTTGACTGGTCTTGAGCTCGTTAATCTTACAAAAATATGTAAAAATTTTATTTAATCAATTTTAGTTCAGTTTAGTTTAGTTTAATTAATTTCCTTTAATTTAATTTAGCTTAGTTTTATTTTATTTTATTATATACTGTTTTATTATATTTTGTTTTATTTTATTTCATTTTATTTTATTTTATTCTATTTAATTTAATTTAATTTAATTTAATTTAGTTTTTATTTAATTTAATTTAATTTTATTTTATTCTATTTTATTTTATTTTATTTTATTTTATTTTAATTTATTTAGTTCAATTTAATTAATTGTATTTTTTTTTTATATGATATTATTTAATTTAATTTTATTTTGTTTTATTTTATTTTAGTTTATTATATTTTATTTTATGTTGTTTTATTTTATTTAATATTATTTTATTGAAAATTTCCAAATTTTTTTACGCTTCAAATTTTAATAACTTCCTTGGTTTTTCGTTATAAATTTAGGCCTTGGAATGATATGTTTTTGTTATTTTATTTTATTTTGTTTTATTTTATTTTATTTTAATTTATTTTGTTTTATATTATTTGATTTTATTTCATTTTATTTTATTTTATTTTATTTTATTTTATTTTATTTTATTTTATTATTTCGTTTTTTTATTTTTTTTTATTTTATTTTTTTTTTATTTTATTATATTTGGTTTTGTTTCATTTAATTTTATTTGTTTAATTTTATTTTATATTATTCTATTTAATTTAATTTAATTTAATTAAATTTTTATTTTATTTTATTTGGTTTTATTTTAGTTGATTTATCAAAATAAAATAAGATTTATTTTATTTTATTTTAATTTATTTTATTTAATATTATTTTTTTTGAAAATTTGAAAATTTTTTTACACTTCAAATTTGAATAACTTCCTTGGTTTTCATTATAAATTTAGGCCTTGGAATGAAATGTTTTTGAATTTATTTATTTTATTTTAATTTATTTAATTCAATTTAATTTTATTTTATGTTATTTTATTTTATTTCATTTTATTTTGTTTTATTTTATTTTATTTTATTTTATTTTATTTTATTTTATTTTATTTTAATTTATTTTATTTTATTTAAATTTATTTTATTTTATTAAAAATTTTAAAATTTTTTTGCACCTCCCTCTATTACTCGTTAAAGATGTAAGTGTATTTTTGTCAAGTTTCACAGATACGCATCACACTTGCTCTAGTACACAATGGAAGCCCGATAAAAATTTCCCCGATCTGCGCCGTTTTCCAAAGTGGTTTGCACCCCTGGTATATACCTACGCCATATAAATATTACACTATTTAATTGCTAACATTTTTACACGTTTCCATCCAATGAAAGCCATGTTGTTACAACATTCTAACGCCACCAGATTAAATTCATTTCTACTCCTTTTATTGTGTGGTTTTATTATTCAATCCGCGCGCAGTGCTACTTTAACGAGACTTTGCAAGTTTTTGTTATTCTCCCGTGAGTCCAAAAAAAATTTAATTACTTGTATTACATTGTCAATTAGAAAAGCTTTTACATTTTATTGATTTGGATAGCTACAACTTTATATCGAGATGTTTGTGATCACGATTTTTTTTACTACCCAACACCAATGGTGACAACATGGTAACATTGTTTGTATCATAGAAAAACGTAAAACTGTTATACAGTTATTATAAAAATACAAATAATAAAATCAAGTGTAGTCATTGAATAATTTTTATTGATTGCTTTTTATTCTGTTCGGTTTAGTTTTCATGAGAAATAAAAAAGGTTGTAGTACTGGAATTACTCATAAGTGGGAGCGGAGATTACCTGCTCTTTGCTGTTTATTGCTGTTAGAAAATCCGTTACAAAACGTGAGTTGCATTATATATCATCTGACTTAATGGACAAACTGTTTTATGAACTAAACAAATTCTTACTCATACAGACTCCAGAACTTCAATATGTTCAAATTTTTTAAATGCACCGTTTTGGATTAGTTTTGTTTTAATAACATCCAAATAAACGGTGGATGTTATAAACTTCCTTTGCTCGTTTCCAAGAAAATAATCAGCAGACTATTCTGGCTTTTGATGTAGGCAGCTACCGAGGTCCTGACGTTTTTAAAAAAGCTCAAGCCTTTAAAAATCCAAGGGTACTAATCAACGACGATTGGCTTAGTACTACTGCAGGCACTTCTCTTTTGGTGGGTTCTATTGCGAAGCATCAACATTGCCTTCAAACAATTTGAAAAAAGTAGAAAAGAAGTTAAAAGAAGCGAGCGCAAGCCGGTTCATGTGCCGTATTAAGTAACGGTTTTGCCTCTGTGTCCACTAATTACTTTTCTATTGAGATTTTAATGTTAAGTTATAGTCCTTTTTCTTTTAGTTTCTGTCCCATTTCCGGACTCCGTCCTGGTTTCTTTTGCTTATCTTTTCGTTATGGATTTGTTTTTTTTTTTTTTTTTCACATTTCCGTACTTTGTCTTTTCTTTGCTTCTATGTTCTGTTTCGGATTCCGTTCTGGTTCGGTTTCCTTTCTGTTAATATTCCGCATCCCGCCCCGGTTCTTTGTTTACTTTTTCGTTTCTGTTTTCGGATTTCATGCTTGATTCTTTGCCTTACTATTCTGTTCCTGTTTCGGATTCTCTTTTGGTTTCTTTTCCGTTCCTGTGCCTTATTCCATCCGGGTTTCGTTTGCTTACATTTCCTTTCTGGATTCGTTTCCGTGGTCTTTTCCTCACCTTTTTGTTCCTGTTTCGGATTCCTTACCGGTTTGTTTTCCTTGTATTTTGTTAGGAATTCCGCTCATTTGTCTTTTCCTTTCGTTTCCATTCCTGTTTAAGGCACCGCCCTTGTTTCTTTTCCTTTCCTTTCCGTTCGGGGTTCCGTTCGTTTGCTTTTCCCTCAATTTTCAGTTCCGTTCAGTTTCTTTTCCTCACCTTTTCCATTGCTTTTTTTGGTTCGGTTCTGTCTTCCTTTCAAATTCTGATGTCGGCCTTGATTTCCGGTACAATACCGATTAAGGTTTTTCGCTTATCTTCGGTTCCAGTTGCGGTTCCGTGTTAAATTCGTAGTTTTTTATACGGTTGATATTCCCCAGCTTTCGACTCCTGTTTCGGGTTCGCTTTTGTTTCCATTTTAATTTGTTTATCTCTTGGTTCAGGGCTTCGGTTCCAGTGCGAGTGCCCCTACAGGCTTCGAGTTTCTTCCATAATCTATCGGTGTCACTTGCTGTGTTTGTTTAGTGACAAAAACACCCCCTGAAGGTGTCGGAGGGTGCTGTCGATGTTGACAGTTCTTTGCCGGATATGGTCCGCTACGCTCCGGTACTAGCACCATGCGGTACTAGCTCGACTGCCGCGATAACGATTTGTAGATTGGTTATGAGAACTGCTAGGCATCGTATCCGTAGAACAACCGTCAAGTTGCACGTCATTATTCTTGGTGGATTTCAGTCGCCTCACACGACAGGCATGCCTTACCCCTGGTAAATGCTAAGCCTGTTACCCGCTGGGTTGAAATTCTACCTATAAAATACTTCCTCATATCATGAAATACGGAAAAGTTCCAGATTAACTCAAAATAAGCACTACAGACCATCAGAAGAGAAAAACTCAAGAAAACTTCCTGCGACTTTTGGCGAGTAGAGTCAAATACGTGATTAAAAATCATCCTTACTGGATAGTTTCAGTCAGCCTTCGAGTTTGTAGTCGAATACCAACGTCAGACCATAGCTAGTGGAGTTAACGAGAAATTTATGGGCCTAGCTGTTACAGGAATAAAACGAACTAAAATGCAGTTTATGATTTGCGAAGAAAAAGGTGTGAGAAAAAATAGCCAAACTACACAACCTACCCTGTCTACTTTTCAATTAACACCAAACTCTGACAAAATCCTGCTGTCAATGACATTGGGAACATTTTGACGGCAATAAGGATTAAAAATGCAAAAACAATTATCATTATAAGTATTATATGAAAAGTTATTGATGCAAAAAATTAGATATTCATTTGAACGTTAATAATAACTTGCAGAAAAAGAGTGGGAAGGAAAAAAATGTCGCGAAATTTACACAAAACCAACCGTATGCGAAAGCCAAAATATTGAAAGTTATTGAAATTTAAATGTCAAACACAAATTGACAGAGGACCAAAAGTAGATCTCGCTTCTGTGTTTAAGTATTTAAGTAAACGCGTGTGTGTGTGTTGAGGCAAATAACATCTCTACACATTTATAGAGATATAACCACAGCTTAAGTTCGACACTGATGAGAGGCTACCTGCCGAGCTGCCGTCATTATTGCCGTTGTCACTGGTAGCCGAAAGCGCTTAAATTTTGCGCAACATTGAAGATGAGCCCAGCAAAATTGTATGCCATTGAAATCGAAAAGTAGTTAACAATGAGGTGAGGAGCAGGTGGAGGTGGATTTATAGAGCAGACGCAAATAAATTAAAATCACACAAAATAAATCTTTTATTTATGGACAGCTTTAATTAATTTAATGTGGCACGCCAATGACTGTTACAAAAAGATTGCTTGGGGCCGCTCCTGATTTTGTTTTTCTCGTTCACTCTAGCTGCTAGGATTGTGAGCTGTCAATGATGATTCTTATCTGGCTGGACTGAACGGGTAATATTTCATTATTGACATTTGTACAATATGTGTGAAAAGTGAATACGTGGCTAATGAATGCATGAATTAAGGTAATGAAGGTACAGAAATAATTTCGGGAATTTTGAATTGGTTTCGTGTAGTAAAAAAACAATAGGATTTTTATGTATGTGCTAGGGATGTAAATTTTTGGATTTTTACAATCCCGGATCTCATTTTATCACTCCTGATTTCGAAAAAGTCGCTGTTCTAAACAAGTTCAGGCAGGAAAAGGTTAAATAAGCAGGTTTGAAAAATTAAAAATATATAACAAACAATTGTGTTTTTCTGAGATGAAAGTTATTTCATTAGTAACATAAGCAAATCCAACATATAATTTTTGAAATAAAACATCGTCATCAAACTTTTTCTGAAAGTGGTGTGTATTTAAATTTAAGTGAAAACAATTTGTGCTTATGAGGTTGATAGATTTCAAATGGATATGAAAAAAAATGCTCTTTTCTTAAGTTTAAAACCCGTGTAAGCTCATTTTTTAATCATAGTTTTCACAAAGAATTCATGAACATTTTGTTTTTAAATGTACTATGAAATAGACTTTAACTGGGCAAACATTACCTTTGCTCTGGTTGTGTTTGTATATAGTTTTACAGACCAACTCTGTGTATAAATTAAGTCGTTAAACTTTATTTTAAAATACGTCGTAAAATACCGTTCCTTGATACCCAAATGAGCATCTCTCACCAAATTTTTAAAAAATTTCTAATATGTGGCAGCCCTGTAAAAACTTTCCAGTGCCAACACTTAAGTAGGAGAGATTGAAATGTATTATGTTAACTATGCTCGAAAGTTCATCCAAACAAGTCAAGTCTTTTTCGAGATGATAGCGGCTATGCCAAAAAATAAATTTAATGGGATTAGGTGGCAACGCTAGACGGTAACCCTACCTAAAACAATTTTTCATGAAATGCTACCTTTTACTATTTGTTTGTCACTCATATTGGCATATCTCCTTTCAATACAAATAAACGAGATAAGTGGGAACACCGTTAAATCAGCCTGAGTGGCAGCACCTAAGTGGAAATTCTTAGAATGTTGTACTGTCAACATACCAAATTTTATCGAAAACGGATACACAAATATAGAATAGCTCGTTTAATGTTATAAGATACATATATCCAATCCCGAAAATCCGGAGAATGAAAACGCTCTAGGAAAAAACCCAAGGTTTTCGTGAGCCAAAAAGGCACGCTATCCCGGTATCACGGGATTGGCGTCTCTAATATTTACTCATGTTTGTATATGGAAAGTATTAGAAATCGAACGAAAGGCCAGCTCGGCTTCGATCTCAAAAGTGCTCATCTATTTCATATATTTTGCTTTTTCTTTAAACCTCTCCGAAAGTTTTGTGCATGAAGCAGATTCAGCCTAAGTCGGTTCGTTCTTACTTTAAAAATCGTAGCTGGATTGTTCTCTTGCATGTACTACATCAACACTCAATCTGTACCATCGGCAGACACTTATTTCGTGTAATAAATTTGCGAGCGTAAAAAGCAGGTTTTAAAAGCCCCATACCGCCAACAAACATCCAATGTCCCATAATCAATTGTCCAGTTTCAAATATTATTATTAGTATGAAATATTTTCATACCTTTAAGCTATTACTGATGTGTTCTAACAGCGACATAACTCTATGGAAGTTTTAAGAAACATTGTCGGATGCCTTGGAGTGTTCGTTTTTTCTTTATTTTTTAAAGTCGGCTTATGGGGTCTTTTTCACCATATATAATGAGCTGGTTACCTTAGTAATTATTCATTGGTATTTTACGAAGTAGTGGGGTCGTAGTTAGTCGGGAAAATATTGACCAGAAACTCTCCCAAAATGATTCCGAAAAAGTCCCACAAACTATTCCAAATGACTCCAAAAATATTAGGACAACAACCCTGAATAAATCCCTAAAAAACCCAAAGATAGTCCTGTAAATAGTTCCGAAATGATACTCAAATGATTCCGAATGAGTCCTCAAAAGATCCCGAAATGATGAAGAAAATTCTTGAAATGATCAAGGAAACAATTATGAAATAATCCAGAAAAAGTCATGAAATGGTCTGGAAAAAATGCAGACCAACCCCGAAATTATCCGGAAAGGCTCCCGAAATTATCCGCTAAAAAGTCCTGAAATAGTCCGAGCACTGCTACAATTAGCTACTTCCTAAGTTCTTCTTCTTTAAATGGCACTTACCTATATTACCTTAATTCTATTACAATACTCTGCTACAATTTTTTATTTGCAAAAAAGTTTCGATGTACTCCAAAAAATTAAAACTTCATTCTCAATCAAAACTGTGCACTGCCGCCTGAGACCTTCTATTAACTTCAAAAACTGGCTGCTGCGTGTGCATGGAGTTTACTTGGTGAAATCATGGGGCAACTTCATGGTTAGCGGTTTTGCTCTTGCCTTACTGGGTTCTCCCGGGGATTTATCCTAGCACGAGGTTAGTTTTGTGCGACATTATTTCGTTGCAAAACCGCGATTCTTAAAGTAACTAAAGACGTCACCGTTATTACATGTGAAATCACAACGGAGTGCTAACTAAGAATGCTGTCAAAGTGAGCTTTTCCTACTTGGGGTAGCTGATAGTTTACTTAACCTAACCTCACACAACGGAGGTGTGGGTATTTCTTAACGTTATTTGGCACGGCAGTATAGGCTTTGTAGGGGAGTGAAATTCAGACGAAGCTGTAAAAGTCGACTAAGCGATGGGACGGGCGGATTTTCGTTTCATTGATTTTCTCCAAAATTTGGCGTACCGTGAAGGCCTGGACAGTGGTAGAATTACTAAATGAGCTTCAGTTTTTCGCACAATACGCTAGATCAAACCTTATAACAGCGGCTGAACGGAAAATCAAACTATTTCGAAATATTTGTGAAGAATAAGCTTTCACAGAAGAGACGAGTTTTACTACTTGTAGATTTTTATTCAAATTAGTTGCTCTTGACCCCTCAGAAGTCGGGCGTTCTTTAACCAAATTCTGAGATAGGTTATGTTTGAAAAATATTTTGAAGCAAAGTGATATATGTATATATTTCACTAAAATGTTGTATATTAAGCATACCTCGGTAGTTGACGTGGTTTGCATGATCCCGCTTCTTTTTACTATGCTTGTTTTACTACTTATCCAGCAAATATTATTGAGTAGTCACATAACATACTTATGTGATGTTAAACATTGTGGATGAGCCACAGTGCGGATTAAAACATCACTAATAAAGGCATTATTCTGGTTAATATCTATTACTTGGAAGCCTTGGATTTAACTAAGCGCTTGGCCTACGAGCAGCTAATATTTCCTATTCAACCTATCCGAATAGAGTAATGCTGGGGAAGCCGGCATTGATGTGTAAAAATGCAGTCAAGCGTGTGGACATACGATCAGCCAACAGCAGCCAGCAGCAGCCAACAATATGCAAATGTGTGGGAGTCGTACAACCTCTGCAGTCAAACCTACTAGTTGTATACTAGTTGAATACGTGTTGGCACAGACAGTCCAACCACTCGAGGTTCTGTCTATATAGCAACTATATAGCTTTAACATGGCCGTGGCCCACGAAATATCAATTACCAGCCTCTTCATCAGTATCATACCAGTAAGCAGACTAGTCAGTCACTGCATCAGCATTATACCAGTAGTCCGTATACATCCCAATATCATACCAGTTGACTTACTAGTCAGCCCATGCATAAAAATCATACCAGTTGTCTTACTAGTCAGTATATGTGTCAGGTTCAGTTACTGTACCACTTCATAGTAGGTTAGTTCAATTTGGGTTGAAAAATTCACGAAAATTGAAAAATTACGTTACAAATAACTTTATTCAAAATTCAGTAAACACATATATCTATCAAAATAAATTTAACTTCACTTTATAGAAAAATTTAAACAAGTTTGTAGTAATTACATTTTTAACCTCTTCGAGTATAATGTCCACATATGTGGACAAAAGTTTTCTTTGTAAAATAACTGTCAATATTTCATTATTTTTCTCAAACAATATAACAATTTATTGGGAACATATTTGTTCGCTTTTCTACATTTTTAGTTTCTCTCTTTACTTCTTCTGTCGCGTTTATTTCATACGATATTTTCCAGTAGACTGAAATATGCAAGATTGGATCATATTTTGTCACAAGTGAGTCAATATTGTTTTTGTGTAAACACTTTTACTTTTTTTAATATATATTTATTTATTTTTAATAGAAAAACATTAAAATAGCTTTTTCTTTGAATTACATAAGAATATTTTGTTTTATTTTGCAGTTATATTAAAAATTAAAAATTTCGAAAAACTGTTTTTTAGTATTAAAAAAAAAATAACAAAAAAAATTTTGTTTGAAATAAACTCTTAAGACACCAGTTATTAAAAATTAGTCATACAAAATTATTTTTCGAGCGTATTTTCGGTGCGGGATTGAAGAGGTTAAGAATGGCTATTTTTAACCACCTTGTTCTCGTATGTGTCTCTGTTCGCCATTTTGAGCCGTGGAAAATAACAACAATTCAATAATTCTTTTATGAATTTGTTGAAAACTTTTTCTTCACAAAAAGGTTACCTTGATTATTCCAAAAAGAAATGTTATTTACTTACACAATTGATTTGGCAAATGATCGTTCCGGTTCCACTTTTCATTCGAAACTGCTTACTAGTTTTAGCGTCGCTGCTGCGCCGCTATTGCAGTGGCGAAGCGAAAACTACCGTTGATTTTGACGTGCACGTACGTACATGATCTGCAACCTAAATATATTATTTGAAGCACGAAATTTTCAAAGGTATATCTTATAATATTAAACGAGTTATTCTTGTATATTTGTATATCCACTACTATCTCAGGAACGACTTAACCGATTTGGATGAAATTTGGTATATGGGTAGTATCCTTTGTTTTAAGATTTTCTACTTTGGTGTTGCCACTTGGGTGGTTCACAGGGTTGCCACCTATATACATTTTTTTTAAATATTAAGCAATTGCCACCTGACCGCATTTTATTTATTCCTTCAGATAACGACCACTATCTCGGGAACGGCTAAACCGATTTCGATGAAATTTGGTAGATGGATAGCATGCTTCCTTCTAAGATTTTCTACTTGGATGTTGCCACTAAAGGTAGCTTAGAGGGTTGCCACCTTTCCGATTTTTTTTTAAATATTAAGCAATATATGGCAATATGGGTATCAAACGGAAGGTATTTGAGGCCGTATACCAAGCAGAATATTTTTAAGTAGGATTGCCACCTAGGGTTGCCACCGAGCAAGGCTCGATCACCCAGGTTCTTTATATATTAATTTAATAAATGTATATTTAATAAAAATGAATGTTTAAAAACTCAGAATGTTAGTTGAACAGAAAATTAAAATGTATCATGGCGTTATTCACTGAACGATTGCTGTCCGAATAATGAATTGTTTCTTCTTCGTTAATGTATGTATGTATGTAGCTATCGACAGTTCTGGAAGGTTGTTGCTGCTTTTGATAGTGGAAACGTTGCAGTCGGTTAGACTGGAATGAATAAGCGCACAAAATTCTAGTTAATGAACTAGAATGTTTACCTACTACTTTGGCAGTTGACTGCAGGGAAATTATCTACTTAAACACATACATACATATGTACATATATGATAAACTCACATGTTAGTATTTAAGTTATTTTGAAGTTGCGTGGAAAACATGATGTTTTTTCGTTCAATTTTTTATGAAATTCTTTTGGCACACAAGCCCTACGTACTGAACCGAAAATTTAGTGATGCGGAAGGCATGGACACGCAGCTAATCACCCGGAAATAATGTATTACCCTAAAAATGTCTAAATGCCGAATGCCAAAAGGCAAGCAACGGAAAAAAGGTTAAACCAATCGGGATCAATGAAGAGGATACACCACACATATGCCACTGTAACTATGGACAGAAAACGGCTGAGCATAGGCGACTGAAGCCAGCGAACTGGTTGTTAGTCCGATAGAAGCACGGCTGGCTGGCTGGCAGGCAGTAATCAGTATTGGCCTCCATTGAATTGGACTTAAATAAATTTGCTTGCGATTGTGGGACTATTGATTTTTGTTGAAGGTAATTTGGCGGATTTAGCATTTAATGGGAATTTGAGTAGGGAAGCAATGGAAGACGAAGATTATGATGAACACAAAGTTGCTAAACAATTTTGTGTGAAAATTTAATAATAAATGTCAATATCGTGAAATGAGTAATATATTTATGGAAAGAAGTTGTTGGGACGAGATTAAAAATTTGAAATGTTTTGCCTTCTGAGCATAACCAGCTTAAAAAAGTTATTCAGTTCTTGTTGTCGTTCTGTCACAGAAAAATCGCTTTTCAAGAGATTGAAGCAGTCATGCTGGTTTGCTAGAGTATACAGCCATCATTTTTTGCCGTGCATCACATTCTACTTCATCCATTTAGGCGCCTAGTGACTCTTTAATAAACTCTCGTGCTCTTACTCTACCTTTTCTTGGTAATCTTGATAAAATTCGGAACAGAATATCATCTACCTAGACTGATATTGGCATCTTAAAGTTTTATCTTTGACATTTTGTTTAAAATTAGCAATCACAAACCTTTCGACTTTCAACAAATCTCTCGAGTGTGGTGCGGTAACAATGTGGCCAATGTCTCTTACCTCGGTATGTTTGGGAGCGTTCTTTTCAAAAGTTCAGCACTTTGCATGCGCACCAAGGTGACATTGCGAGGTCTCCTGTAGCCAAGTGATAGATTTGTTAAATTTCGAGGTGGAGAACATTCTCATAGCTCACCATCTAAGCCGCCCTCCAGTGATCTTCCGTCTTCTTGTAGAAGTAGCGTCGCATTCGCACAGAACGTGATCCACAGCCTCGTTCGTATTGGCACAGAATTCGCCCAGCCTGCCTGACGAGATGCTGTATTTGTGCATGTTATTGTTGTTGTTGTAGTAGCAGTCAGTTATTTGAGGAATGAGACGTTAGACGTAGGGTAATGCGGTTACTGGCAGTCCGGATATGAGTCAATTACGCTCCGGTACTATCACTAGCCCGATTGCCGTGGGGACGATTTCGTTGCAGCTGGATTTGGGGTCGTTGTAGATTTTTGACGCCTCCTACGGCAGGCATACCTACCTCGGATGTACTCTAAGCCTCAGAACCCTTGAATAGGCTTCTTTTTATTATTTGATGTTATAATCACAAATCATTGCTTTGGCCTACCGCAGTCCAAACGACTGATGGCAGTTATCCTCTCTCATTTGCCTCTCCTCTTTTCAGCTCGTCTCTTGTGATCTTATGGTCGGAGTTTGTTCAGGTCCAATGGGCTAAATACCTACCGCTTTTCTGACTAGCTTATTACCTTACTCGTTTCCCTCCAAGCTGGATGGCCTTAACCCCCAGACGCACTTTAGCACAAATTGTGATTCTATCTGACTTCAGTCTCTAAAGCCAAATTCTAATGGAATCTTTCAAATTTGCCAGCATTTACTTTAAAGCACCTCTGAAAACTGATGATTTTACCGATATGGTTTCTTGAAAGTTGGCAGACCGGGAGCTAATATTTCAGACAAAATTAGGTTGGTATGTCTGTTACCTATTTGCAAAGGCTTCAAATATAGCCAAGCGGTTTTGATTGTTCATAGCATTCGGGTTTAAGTACCGAAAGAAGGCCTGGCCAATATTAGGCAAATTGCGGTGACTTCTCGAAAACCTGTGGTCTGTTAATGACGTTACAAATGGAACAAGGAGCATCTTGCATAGGTACATAACTAGATAATGGACCAGAAAAGGAAGGTCCAATGCATAAGTTACTTTCTGTTACTCCTATTAAATGCAGGTGATGGGAAGCGAAAATGGTCTCTGACTTCGGCAACACTCTTCCCAAAAACTTTTGTAGAGTATTTTACTGTTTAAAGTACGACAACAACAAGTGCAACACCACACTCACCATGAAATTGAACAAGGCATCGAAAACATTTCACGAGAGCTTAACATAATTCAATAATTTTGACGCACAAACATTTCAATTAAAACTACGCGCTACAATTTTATAAATGTTTTATTAAAACCAAGAATAAAAACTAAAGCACTAACAAAGAATATATTTTCCTTAATTTAAAAAAAAAACTTTTCTTACTTCCTTTTACAGGACTTAATAATTGCAAACTTTCGCAGTTGCAACCTGTTTTACCTCTGCTCAAATTTGCGAAAAGAGAATAAAATATAAATAAACTAGGGCTCTCAGAATGACTTCCACATACGCCAACTAAAAACTGACAACAACATAACATTCGTCGTAGAACATTTGCTCATATGGGATTTATTTTTTCCGCTCCTTTCGTTTTAGTCCTGCTACACCCGGCAGCACTGCTAACATACAAAAGTTAAATTTAATTAAAAAAGTTTCACATTACCAACAAAAAAAGTATGTAATAATAACGGCACGCAAAACCGCAACAGCCACCATCACCTCCACTACCAACAACAACAACAAGTCGCAGCTCATAACCGCAGCCAAAACAGTGAAACTTCATGTAAGTACGTAGTTATTAAGGCGAAGCGGGTTAAGGCCACACAAATGTACTACATTACGAACATAGAACTGTGAATACCCAGCAGTAATTTTAACTAGTTATAAACTGGTGCACAATTAGTATCAATTTCAAGCGCAGTTCATCAGGCAGCTGGGAGCGCAGAGATTGAAGAGAAATTTGTGTTTTGTTTCTGCTATCTGAACAGATTTACATGACAAACGATCCAGAATTGCCTGGAATTATTATTTCAAAATATCATATGTCGTTGTTGTTTTTTTTATAATGACTAAAACACTCCCCGAAGGTTTTGGAGAGTGTTGTCGAATTGACAGTCCTTGGCCGGATATGAACCCGCTCCGGTCCGGTCATCCCTTGCAGTTTGGAATTTATTACAAAAAAGTTTAAAAAATTGCTTAAACCTACCAATGGTTTAAAATTTAGGGTCATATTATTAACCATGTATTTATCGCTCGGCCTGTGGACGCCTTGCTACTTTGTGTGCATTCAGCATAAAATTCAAAGACAATGCCTGTGTTGTTCCGTTATAACCTGAGAATAATGACTTCATCTGATACACAGAAACTCTCTCACCTAGTTCTTTAACCATTTGAGCTAAGGCGAGACAGCCAAAAGACGTACCTAAATATATTTACAAAAAACTATCAGAGAGGCACTTATTAGTCTTAGCAGGACACGCAGAACCACACTAGCCTAGGTATAGTTCTGTGCTGAATATATCAATGTTGTGGTGAGCGGTGCACCTCTCTAGTGAAACCTTTTTTCTGTGGCGAAAATCTCTAGTTCTGAGCTTATGCGCTTATAGTGCCTTCTACCTATTTTACATGTAATCAACTGGAGAATTTAACATGGCAATGTCTTAGGCAATGGAAACTGTCCCCCGCTGCATTACCTTTTCGACAGTTCCGAACTACAGAGATAAAAATTCGACAGTTTGGATGTAGTGCGTTTTTTTGCTACTATTTCTCTAGTTCTGAACCATTTCCTAAGTCTGCAGTTTGGATGTGGTTAGTGTATTATATTGCATTATACTAGTTGTAAGGTAGTATGCAATTAGTTCATTTGATTGCTGGGAACTCCCACTCCGTTTGCTTGCTTGCCATTTTGTTACAGAAATTCACCTTCAACAAATATTTCTACTTTTATTTTAACGTTCTTTTTACTTTTCCTTAATTATTTAGTTATTTCATATTTTTATGTACTGTTATTATTTTTGTTTTTGTTATCTTTCAGGTATGTTTGTGTACTTTTCGGTAGGTTTACATGCGATAATCTGGCTCGACGCTCTTATTTGCCACAAAAATGTGTGCGCTTTCGTATGTTAATTGACTGGCAAATATGAGGTTAAGAATGCACAACAACCAAAGAATCTTCAAAAGAATTAAACTCGTTGAAACAGTTGCATAAGTATTTCATAAAGAACATTCTTTGTTTGTCAAAAGAAGTAATTAAAAGTTAAATTCGTTTATGACAGAATTAAGCAAACAATTTTCGGTTATAAAGACATGTGTCACCCGAAATTCTGAGCTGTGGTTAGAGCCCTTTGTAAAATATTCTTTTTTATTGATGTGGTACGGGCTGTGCAGAAAAGTTACGCATCGCTGCCTGTAAGCGTGCCTTTGCCGCTGCTTGTAATCGTGCTTCTGTCTGTGCCTTGGGTATAAAAAATCTTGTTTGACTGTTTTGCTGATATGTAAGGGACGCTCTGCTTATGTGCGTATGTGCGTAGCAAGTGCTTTGCCGATTGTTATTATTCGGTAATCGTGCCTAAATACGATGAATGCTATCAATTGGCAAACAAAACAGTGTATAAAAAAAAAAAAATATGTGAATATTCATGTTAAATGTATTTTAGCTCAGAATTTTTAAGACGGTAGTTAATTTGTTTTGTTTGTGTAATCTTTGTGGTTATCCTAATCCTGAAATAAAAAAAACTTACTAATATAACATAAAATAATATAAAATAAAATAGGTTAAAATAAAATAAATAAAAACAAAATAAAATAAGTAAAAATAAGATAAAATAAGGTAAAACAAAATAAAATAAAATTAAATGAAATTAAATTAATTAAAAGGAACTATGATAACGGGAAGGAAAGGAAAGGAAAGGAAAGAAAAGGAAAGTAAAGGGAAGGAAATGAAAGGAAAGGAAAGGAAAGGAAAGAAAAGCAAAGGTTTACACATCAAACTCCACGAGTACTTGGTACTCCTTTTTTGATATCTTTAAGGTTTCATGTAGATTGTTGAGTAGCAATAATTAATAAAGGAATTTCATACATGGCAAATTTTAATATTTTAGCACCGACATAACTATGAGGAGTTTAAAACTGAAGTTCTCTTTCTATTTGGTGTGTAATTAGGCAAAGCAAAGTTTGTTCGTGGCTAATTGTGTTAGCCACAAGCGCATAGTGGGTGAAGTAGTGTACTAACGTTCCGGATATAGAGTTTTTATTGGCTGCCAATTGCCGGTTTGAAGCAGTTAACGCTTCGACAACACGCCACATTGGTATCGAAATACGTTACTATCTCAAAAGCCAGCTATATACTATGCGAAAATGTTTAAATAACTCAGTAACTCTTTCCATATATTGTGTATACCTTGGATACCTAAATAAATTTGCTAGGTTCATGCCAGGACCACTAGGATCAAATAGGCTTGATGTTATCGTTGGTGACCGTAGATCCCACCGTTTTTGGAAAAGGCTATATTTTCTGATCGTTTTTCGTATCAGATAATAACTTCAACGTTCACTAGTCTCCTCTAAGAAGTGATAGAATATCCCCATATAAAGTTTTGAGCGTGACACGGCTGCTATGGGTACGTGCCGGAAAATGTGATTACATGCCTTGCTTGTACGTGGAAGTGCCGAAATAAAAATAAAAAAACACATGCAAGAAAAAGCCTTAAAAATGTTTTTCCCACACATAATTTTGTAACAGTTTTCCGTATTCTGCCAACAATTCTTCCAGAGATATGCAGTATGGAAAATGTTATTTGTATGGGAGGTACCACACCCACTTCTCCCTCCCTCCCCTTTTTTCTTGAGATGTTAGAGTTTGATCTCAACTAAATCTTCATCAATTCCAACATTTTTCTACCTTAAATAATGCCAGAGGTATGCGGTACCAAAAATCTTATTTTTATGGAAGGTGGTACGCCCACATCATCCAGTGGTCCGGATTATGAATCTAAACTGGATCCCATTTGAGTACACACAAAAAGTTCATAAATATCGCTTTAGGCGTTTAGAAGTAGTTAAGTGACAACGAGAGCGCAGAATATATCATATATATTATTTCTGTAAGGTCTTCTTGTGTTATTTCCTAATTTTCTGCTCTCATTTGGAACCAATATTAATAAATAAGGTATCGTTTTAAAGGTGGGGGTTAGCTCTACATGCGAAACCATGTTTTAATTAGCGGAGTGCTTTTAGTTAAGCGTATTTTATAAAAATAAATTCTTTAAAATAAACGATTGTGAATGCACAAAAAAATCAATTTGTACTGAAACGCTATTGTGACTGTGACATTCATATGCCTCGCGACATCTACAGTTGAATAGTAAGAATAATGAAAGGCGAGCGCGCCATCTACACTTGAACATTGCTAAAATAAGTGAATAAGACTGCGTTCACACTGGGTCATAAACTCGAGTTAAAGGGACATTTTTTGAGTTAATTCATATTGATGTTGGCAATCAACTCAAGTTTATGGCTAAATGTGAATGTAATATAAGTGGTGGAATTTCAAATAGCTGTTTGCGCAAATTTGTATAATTTTTTGGGTAATTCTATACGACAGCGCGTAACTGCTAATATAGGTCCAAAAATATCGGGAAAGGTATCAAACGACGGGTTTTAACCTTCGTATCAATAATCCGAAATCGGAAATTCGATATTTTATGTCTGTTCAGAGATATTTGCAATTAAATTTGAAATTTTTCTGTCATTTTCATGTGGTTGTTGTAATCACAGATTAGGGTGTACCGAAAAGTGCAGAAATGTGTTCTGTGCAGAAATATTGTGGACCGCGTAGCCGGTGTTGGACCGGCTAAGGTTATTTTTTTGAAGCCTACGCAGAAAGGTGTTGTGCACATAAATACCTTGGATCAAGTCCCCTATTTGGGATCGGACCTAGGCAATTTTTGGGTTTTTTACTAATAACTTTTCACTGAAACAAATTATTTAATTTCCGCTTTCGGATTATTGATACAGAGATCAAAACGCGTCGTTTGATACCTTTCCCGAGATTTTTGGACCTATATTAGCAGTTACGTGCTGTCGTATAGAATTACCATTTTTTGTGGTCTCACAACAAGTGTAGCTGAAAATCTTTTTTTATAATTTGAGAAAAAGGTTTGAAAAATCCTGAACCTGGACTAACAAAAGGTTTCAAACCATTTTGGTTTTTTTTTTTTGCGCAAGGAGCGCACGGGTCCAGCTAGTTTATATATATAAAGAGATAACTGAAGCAAACATCTTTGTTAGAGGAAAGGAGCCGATCCACTCCTCCGACTTTTCTATCTCAAGTTTTAACATAGCCTTCTAGTGCTGCAGTAAGACATAGGATTATTTTTGACGTAAAATCTCAATAATAAGTAAAATAAAATATATAGACCGTTTGCGATTGAACTTTTTATGCTTAGAGAGCATCAGCATTATTCTTCTCTTTTTTTTGTGCTCAGCAAGCGCCCTACGAACGGTAGTCATTCTCTGAAAGCGAGAAGCTAATGAAACATACTCGTATATACCAGCAACGCTGCCTTCCTGGATATTAGGGAAGAAGAGCGGGAGAGCGAGAGGGAGATGGAAGTTAGAGGAAGAGAGAACAAAGATAGAAAGAAAGGAATAGGAATACGAAAAGGACGTGGAAATCGAAAGGGAGTGGTAGGGAGAATTGAAAAAAGAAAGAGGTTGAGGAGGAAGTAGAGAGAGGAAAAGAAGAATAGGAGTAGGCCTAGGCGTAGGAACAGGAAGAATAATATTAACGTGGGGCCACTTGAAGGCGAAGGGAGAAATAATAATGAATCGGATAGCCCAGAGCAAATTTTGACATCCTCAATATAAGTCCGGCGTGAACCCCTGTTCAAATGTCCAACTGTTTCTATCGTGGGATGAGCACGATGATAACTTATGAATTTACGTATAAGCTAAGCAGGGGAAACTATTACTTTAACACGAACTTATACAGACAAATTCATACAATTTTGGGCCCACCACCCAAGTTTGACTTTATTACTTTCTATGTGAGAAACACATCAAGATTCTTACTCTTTTTTACCTATCCTACCATGCTATAAGCGGACGTGTTCTTCTCACATTTAACCTACATCCGAAGTTTATAGTTTATTGCTATTTAGCCACACCACATACATACATACTTCATATAAACGATATATCTCAGACCATTTTTTGTAATTCGCCTAACCTAACCGGATATGGGCCATAACCATTTATGCAGAAAATCATATAAACTAAACAACTATATTTACCAAATAACGTCACACAAGCAAAATATTGACAGCTACACTAACAAATAACCATGTAAAAGCTAAACTTTAACCAACCAAACTGTCTGCCTCAATTCAACATGGCTAGTCCTTTTCGCTGACATTAAACGTCCTTACTTAACTTACCTGCGCGCAACTTTCGCTCCAAATTGGGTGGGTCGGTGCGGTGCACGCGATGTCAACTTGTCACCAATGTCGTAAACTATTTTGTGTTAACATTATTCAAGCATAAACGACGATGATGATTACAAAATGACTGAGCTTTTTTGTTAGCTTTACCTGTGTGTGTGCGACTGTTGTTGTAGTTGCCAGAACTTTTTTACAATGGATGATTTTACACATTTCCATTTCGTTTGAACGAGACAAGCTCGACATGCTGTGGGTCTAGAGGTATCTATGTATGTACGCCATAATGCTTAAAAGCTAAAAGGGTTTTTGTTTGTTGTTGTTTTGTTTTCATTTGCTGCTAACTACTGCTATTGTTGCTGTAGTCATTAAAGCGGTTTGGATATTTTTTAACGGGCGTTTTTTGTCCTTTTCCATTGTTTGCATAGAACCAAGTTGGATGATTGCGCCGTAGAAATACCACCAACCTGACGAAGATGGGCAACAATTATGGCGGTGGCCGGGTATGTGACTACTGACATCGGAGCGCGCCAAACTAGCGCGCACTTACTCGATTTATTGTAAACCCCTCAGCTGTGACCTCAAATATTTTGTCACACACTTTTGTTTATGTTAGACTGTGGAATGTATTTTTAAGCTTCGTTGTTGTTTTTTTACTATTAAGCAATGGTAGCTATGCCTTCATATGGAGGTTAGTGAGTGGGTTATGGCTTGTCCACCGTCTAGACAGTTGTTGCCAAACCCATGCGGCTGAGCGCAAGGTAAAATACTAATATGAAAAGGGAAGCACAGTTTGACGTGGTGGGCGACAGAACTGCAGTGTCACATCACGGGGAGAGCTTTTTTTAGACACATACGCGCCTATCGAAATATCACCTCAATTCACGCATACATACACAACTAAGCAAAGGCTGCTGACGTCTATTAACCTGCCCGTTTACTGTCCCAGCCTGCTGCCACTTGATAGCTCAAGCGCTACGTTGCGCCATTCGCATAGTTATAAATTTTGCAATGAATTTATCACCCAATTAGTTTTAACAGGTTTACCAGTGTAACATAACCACACACACACATACTATGGCTACAAAAGCTTGGTGCTTGCTTTCCAACTAGACACCCATCCTTTTTTCTTAGTCGTCCTGCGGTTAGCGTTAGGAGTCATCTTTATTGCTGCTGGTGCAATAGTGTCACCGCCACTAACCTCGTTGATGTTTGATGTATAAATATGTAATGCCTAGGCAAGTCTCCAACATGTTGGTATGCCCAGTACACAAATTTTATTTATACTCGGTTTGACTTTACTTCCGATAGTAGTCTCCAAATCTATATATATATAAATGAGTCGTGATTTGTGAGTCACGCTAAAACTTGAAAACGACCAAACCAAATTGAATACTTCCTTTTGGGGGTTTGTATGTAATTATGTGCAACTTTAGGAAACAAAAAAATACCAAAATATTAAGCTGCGTGGCACCTCCCATACAAATTGGACTTTACAGCCGTAATACCTCGAATAGCCTTCATGGGAGGGATCAGAAAATTGGAGGGCTTGGCACCTCGCATTCAAACCTAATTTTTTAAGCTGAATATTTCTAAACGGGATCTGAAAAATGGTATGGAGATATACAATATCAACAACATACTTACGACAAAAGAAATGGGAGTTATGGGAAAGTTATGGGCACCTACCATACAAACTGAATTGTACAGGCGTAATATCTTCGAAAGTGTTCATGGTAGGGATCGGAAAATTGGTGTGGAGATATTCGATATAAATACCATAAAATAAAATAAAATTAAATAAAATAAAGTAAAATAAAATAAAATAAAATAAAACAAAATAAAATAAAATAAAATAAAATAAAATAAAATAAAATAAAATAAAATAAAATAAAATAAAACAAAATAAAATAAAATGAAATAAAATAAAATAAAAGAAAATAAAATAAATTAAAATAAAATAAAATAAAATAAAATTAAATAAAATAAAATAAAATAAAATAAGATAAAATAAAATAGAATAAAAAAAATAAAATTAAATAAAATAAAGTAAAATAAAATAAAATAAAAGAAAATAAAACAAAATAAATTAAAATAAATTAAAACAAAATGAAATAAATTAAAAATATAGTATAATATATTATAATATAATATAATATAATATAATATAATATAATATAATATAATATAATATAATATAATATAATATAATATAATATAATATAATATAATATAATATAATATAATATAATATAATATAATATAATATAATATAATATAATATAATATAATATAATATAATATAATATAATATAATATAATATAATATAATATAATATAATATAATATAATATAATATAATATAATATAATATAATATAATATAATATAATATAATATAATATAATATAATATAATATAATATAATATAATATAATATAATATAATATAATATAATATAATATAATATAATATAATATAATATAATATAATATAATATAATATAATATAATATAATATAATATAATAAAATAAAATAAAATGAATTCAAATAAAATAAAATAATTAATTTATAATATAATAAAATAAAATAAAATGAATTCAAATAAAATAAAATAATTAATTTGTTTATTGGCCGTTAATAAATATTACCGACAAATCTAGTTGTTTTATTTAAAAAAGGCCTAGAGCTCATAAATAATATATATAAAATAAAATAAAATAAAATAAAATAGAATAAAATAAAATAAAATAAAATAAAATAAAATAAAATAAAAGAAAATAAAATAAAATATAATGAAACGAGATGAAATGAAATGAAATAAAATATAATAAAATTAAATTTAAGAATATTTAATAAAAGAAAAGAAAATAAAATAAAATTAAATTAAAAAAAATTAAATGAAGTAAAATAAAATGAAATAAAATTAAATTAAACAAATTAAAATAAATCAAAATAAAATAAAATAAAATAAAATATAATGAAACGAGATGAAATGAAATGAAATAACATATAATAAAATTAAATTTAAAAATATTTAATAAAAGAAAAGAAAATAAAGTAAAATTAAATTTAAAAAAATTAAATGAAGTAAAATAAAATGAAATAAAATTAAATTAAATAAATTAAAATAAATCACAAAAAAATAAAACGCTATAGGTCATTCCATATAATGCTGCACAAAGACAGTGAAAAGAAAAAGATGAACTCAACTCTAACCCTAATATTCATAAAATATAAAATTGGTTTATAAAGCTTTTTAAAGTGACGTTTCCATACAAATTTTGAATTAAAAGAGCTTTGAAAACCTTTTTTAGCTTTTATGAATAATACAAAAAATACATAACTTCGTCGATCCGTATGCCACCCAGCCGATTTTTCAGATTTCGAAGTACATTCTGTGCTGACTTTGGATTCATTTATATGAGACTAAGCATCAAGTACACCGCTTTTAGGTAGTTTTGTACCAGTTCGGAAACAGTCAATACAAAATCGCTGATAAATTAATACGCAAGTGTTCCTATCCTTACGTAAGCCCGTTTAAATGTGTGATCGTCCTTTGAAAGTGTAGAGTTTAGTTGCCGTTGCAGGTGTACAAATTCGACTGGCCATTTAGGCAATTAACCCTTTTCATATTTTGGCTTTTGTTAGCGAATGGTGCAAAAATAAATGGCGAGAAGAAAATATTAGTTTGATTGAAAGTAAATTTTGTATGAAATATTTTATATTTATTTTGTACTCATACCTGCGGTAGATTAAACGTTCGATATTTTCATTCTACGAACAATAGGAAATGTACAACAATAATTTTATCAGTTTGTATAGAGGAAAATATTGCTATGAAGTTGTGGTCCGTTGGCGCTGAACGGATAAGCAAAATAGTTGACAGAGTGTAAAACTAATGGGTTAATGAATCATTTTTAACTAGAGATGAGTGTTATTTTGGGTAAAACGGGAGTGTAGCTATATATAATAATTCGCACAAAAACTCCGATCCCGAACCCAATGAAGTCAAGAGAATTAACTACTCATTGTCTGTCGTCGACAACTGGCTAAAAGGCTCTCGATACTTGGGCCAGGTGCAGGTCGTTTACGACCTAGACAAAGAATAGGTGAAAGTACACCGCATTGCAGCCAATCCATTCTAATTCTTTACTTTACGAAAGCTCGTCTCCACCCTACTGTGAGGTCCTGCTTAGCCGTATGCTAATAAATTCAACCAAAGTAGATTTGACCACCCACGTTGTGAGAGCCTTTTCGATTGCCACTGGCTAGAAAGTGTTTAAAGCCCGTTCGGTGTCAATAAAGGAGCCCAGCACGAGTTCTTAGCTGTCGATTGACCCCTCAATCAGTTTGAGACCAGCTTAATGACTGTTTCGTAGCTTATATGCGAAGTAACCACAAATTAACTATACTTTTTTTTTCACTAGCAAACTAAAAAAAAACCTAGCAATTTTATGGAAAAGCGTAAAACCTGTTATGGAAAGTTAAAAAAATCATTTCAGTAACCATCCAAAAAACTGATGGTAAAAAAAGTATCCATCAAAAATTAAATTGCTACCAGCCAAAAGCATATCAAGGTTTCTTTTCTATGATTTTTGGAGCAACAAGAAACAGAAACAGTGGACTAAATTTCACTTCAATAGGTTGTGATTGCAAATGAAAACGAGAACAAAAAAAAAACTTAAAAAAAACTGGAGGATAAACAGCTATGAAAGCTGCAAGACATTCCTCAGCTTAGGGGGTTAAAAGCAGTGTGGTTTAATATGAACATTAGGACAGTCCAAAAAATTTATGTTTTTGTTGCATTCGTCATACGACCGCTTTAAGTTTCACCATAACCGCAAGAAGAACTATAGCCATAACCTTAATTGCACGCTTACGCTATACCAAAATATTAACAGTATGCATAAACTGAAGTGTTACCGTAACCGTAAAACTAATCAAAACCGTAAGTGTATTTGTAATCGTAACCTTACAAGACAAAGCTCTGGTTAATAAGATTAATATAAAGCGTAACTATAACCGCTGCCGTACCCATACGTGTGGTAAAAACTGCACCATAACCAGACTCAGCGGTAAAGAAAACTAACCGATCGGAAATATCTAAGAAAATCTCATTATTAATTACATTTTTAGAAGCAAAATAACAACTACGAACAGCGGGTGGGCAGCTGTTTCAATGATACCATGACATATCTCTTCAAAGGTTTTTTTTTCGATACATCTGTTTAAAGGTGTTTCCTTGTAGGCTTCGTATTCGAAAATTAAAAGGAAAAGGGAAGGTAAAAAAAAATGGAAGAGGAGAACAGGAAACAGAACAAAACGAATAAGAGTTATGCGGATGATAACCAATAATGATGAAGGCAATTCTTACAGCAACTATTAGCATAACTGAAACCAAATAATCACCATAACTGTGCGCAGCCGTAACTATGAGCGTTAAAGTATCCATAATCCTCGAAATTATAGATAAAATAATTGTTACCTATCGTAACAATTTTAGCATATCTATAGCTCTCGTTTCGGGATAAATTGGAGTAACAGTTAAAATTTCAACAGAGTGACAGTTATGGTCGTAATTACGTTAACTTTTACGCCTATGGTTACGTATACGGTTATGGTACGGTTAAATTTGTGCTTATGCTAGTGGTTATGGTTACAGTTATGGGTATGGATATGTTACGGTTAAGTTAATGCTTATGCTAATGGTTATGGTTACATGCTACGGTTAAGTTAATGCTTATGCTAATGTTTATGGTTAGGCTTACAGTTATGGTTCCGGGTCCACTTATCTGTTCGCAAAGCGATATTTAGAGAAAAAGTAGCGGTGGACAAGGGTGAAGGAAAACAGGGCACTATTGTCTTCAGTCATAATCACTACTTACTACTTACTCCCTACGAATTTTATTTAGAACCTCCCTACTAAACTTACGAAACATAAGTGCTGAGTGGCACAATTTTTTTTAACTGTATACAAATATGTAAGTATGCATGTGCAAATATGTAAACCCGTGCAATTGTTCCCAATCGAAATTCAACAGCATTGATTTACATTTTAATGCTATTAGTTGAAGGTGGCTGGTAGTGCGAGAAAAAAATTCTAAAATACCCCCAACGCTTCATATTCCACAAGGGGAGGTGTACCAACAAAAAAAAAAGCTAACAGCAGCTCTGATTGAAGTTTCACTGCCTTAAAGCAGTCTCAGTTGCACTTTTCTATTTCCTCACATTTGTCTTCAACATCACAAACATCATCCCAATCATGAAGTTCTACTTCTTCATCCTGGCACACACCCACTTGACTTTCATATCCTGTTTGCATGCTTATTTGATTATGTGCGGAAACCGTTATTGCATTTGTTGTTACTACTCAATCCAAAGATATGTGGTTGTTCTTGCTGTTGCTATAACATATTACACACGATTGTTGCTACTTTATCCCTCTTTTGCTATATTCTTCTCTTATTTTATTTGCTTAGCAGTTTTTTGCCATTTTCCATTATTGCAGTCAATTTTGAGATGGTTTTGCTTGAGTTTTTTACTTGGAATAGTTTTCTAATATTCGCTATGAGGTTTCTATTTGACGCCATTCCTGCGTATTGCCGTATTTGTGGGGGAACTGGTGAGATATATTTGCAATTGCATACTTGATGAATGTGGCTGGATGTTGAAGAGGGTGGCTGGTTATATGGTTTGTACAACAAAGCAAGTGGAGTGTTGGAAGATCTTTAAGAAAACCGATTCAACGGCTCTTAGTGATGAGTGAGATCATAGAAAGAATAAGGCTCTCTCTGCCTTCGAAATTATAAATAATCGCTTCTTACTACATTTTTATTATTAGTGCCCTTATATTAAGCCTTGGACAAACAAAAGTCCGACCATTCCATATGATATTTTGGAATCCTGCAAAGTCTTTTTAGGTAACTACACGTTGAGATAGACACTTAAAACTTGAAACAAAATTCGACACACCTTGTAAATGAAAGGCAAGTGAAGACAATTAAGGAAGGCGCTGTGTCGAAGGCTTTAAACCTTTCATAAATACCCATGAGGGTTTTTAAGTGTCCGATCCTTACTTAGAATAAGTACACACTCTGCAAAATTGATGGTCTTACCCTGTTAATTTAAAGATACTTGGTCCAATCCCCGTTTATCGGAACAATCGGTTGTATGGAAGATATATATCACGTAGGTCCGTTTTGGCTGATTTGCATATACCACATTACGTTCCTTGCTTTTTAACTGGAAGAGTTGGAGGCCAACCCACGATTATCGAAACAATCGATTATATTCTAGCTATGCGTTGTATTGGTCCGATCTTGCTGCTTCCGAAAAATGATAAATGTTTTACAAAATGGCGGCCCCTTAGCAAATTTCATCGAGATATCTCGACACGACTGCACTAGCGCGAAGGTATACGACCAGGGGCTGCGAAACGTCGTGAGCCCGGGTGTGTAGTTCTGCTGGTGGTTAGAGTATACCAGGTGAAGTAAATGGGCCGTCGAAACACCTGCTCTCCTGCACGTGTGACTTGAGTGTCTCTCTTCTTCTTTCTCGCTGCAGTTCACAGCTGTGCTGAGAAATATTCATGCTATGTACACCATCGATGGGTTTTAAAAGTATCAAAAACTATCGATTGTGTCACTATCGATAATTTGCAACTATAGTACAAATTCTACTCAGTGCTAAGCAACAGTAAAAATAAAACTGCCCTAATTTACTTATACATAACCATCGTTATTCTCCTCAACAAATAGTCGTAAAACATTTTTTTGCGCAAACTGCCAAATAAGTAGAACATCTTTAGCAGAAAGACCTACATTCTCCTCTTATCTATGCTGCAGAAAAAAAGTAATCACGACAATTGACACAAATCACATTAAGGACACTAATGAAATTTTCGAGATCCTTAACGAATGTGAACGCGATGATGGATTTCACGCCAAAACGATTTCAATCAGCACTTCCGATTTTCTTAAGTCAAAAACATACATTCATACCTACATAGTAATGGGGAGTATGCAGCTATTTGAATCATGCAACATTTATATTTAATTCACAGTAGCTGCGTCCTTGCAACATTTGTGCTATGCGAAGGTAGCTTCAAGGGCGCGCTACAGTGTTTGGTGGTGGTGTGGTGCGTGAGAGTTATTGACTTTTCTTACACAGCTGGCAACTGGCAGCATTGAGGCGTTATTGGTACACCCAAAAAAAAATACGCCACATAAACGTAATCAAGCCATTGAGCGCGCTGCTAGTATGCACTGCTTAAGCACTCGCCACCCTGAAGAATTGATTGGTTGTGGCGTTGCTGCTGCTGCTGTTGCAATGTGTTCATTTCCGTTTAGAGATCAAAGAGAGAAAAAACAAAAATCGAAAATATTAAGAAAATTTATTAAGACTTCAGCGAGAAAATATGTTGCATCACTACACGTAGATGCAGGCAGCAAAAGCAACCGACCAAAAGTGCTAGTTTCTGGACGGACGTACTTGCTCGGGCTGTCACACTTTTGCTACGCTGCCGAGAATGTTCTCACTTCTTTCGCGTTTATTGTAACCAAATATGGGTTATGACATGCTGTGCTTATGAAAGCTCGTACGCTTCGATTTTAACTCAGTGTGGCACACTTCGCTCCGCCAATCGCTCCGCCAATCGCTCTGCGCGACGTGACTACATTTGAACGGCGCTGCTTGAGCAAACTGTGGCAATGGTGGTGTCTCTTACAACTTTGGCGCTGTCACTTGACTGGAAAATGAACTATGAAATGTGCGGGTGACATGCTGACATTAAACGAGCGATAAACGATCAAGTCAGCGCATCGATACCAGCAATGGCAGCATCAATTCGGCTTGCCCATTTTCTATGCCAACACTGTGCGACACTGGAAATGATGCGGCAAGCATTTCATCTGTAATGATAAGGATTTGTAGCTCAGTTTTTTTTACACGCATATGTCTCTGTGCTTCATATTTGTCTGCTAACTATCAGCTACTGTGAAATAGAGACCGATTTATTTTTTTTGTTAATATACTCAGTTGAGCTTAGATCACATTGTATATTAATTTTATTCGGCTAAAGTTAAGGTCGTAACGGCATAAGTGTATTGGAATAGTGTAGACTTAGGTATACCAAAGTGTCAGGAGGAAAAGCGAAATTGATTAATCCGCGATAGATCGAACAAGTTTTCAGATATTTTATTGTAATTTAGTTTGCAAGTTTGGTTATGCTTAAACTTTTTTTATACCTTCCATGAACATGAAATGGTGTATTAACTTTGGTCCGATGTTTGTAACGTTTAGAAATATAAGAGATAGACCCACCATTAAGTATACCAAATTGATGAGGTCTGTCCGTCCGTCCGTCTGTTTGAACGCAAACTAGGCAATCAATTTTTGAGATATTTCGATGAAATTTGGCACACGGATGTATTTTTGTATTATATTAGACATTTGTCGGATCCGGTATAATCGGGTCACTATAGCCTATATCTCCCATACAACCGATCGTTCCAATAAGAGGATTATGACCATTTCTCCCTCATTTTTAAAGATTAAAACTTGAAACTTGGTGAAATATTTGCTTACAGTAAATAAAAAATTTGGTAAAAAAATCGCTAAGATCGGAGCTATATATAGTATATATCCCATACAACCGATCGTTCAAATAAGAGGATTATGGCAACTTCCCTTAAACAAATAAAGCTTATTATAAAAGAAAATTAAATGTATTGCTGACAAAGTTTAAGAGAACTTTAAGCAATGCGTATTTAAGTTTGCACGTATTCATGAAAGGTATAAAGCCTTCGGCACAGCCGAAGACAGCGCCGTCCTTACTTGTTATGTTTGTTTTTACATTCCACTAGCACGAGAAAAAAGTTTTAGGCTCAAAATTTAATAATTTTGTGTTTTACTAATTGAACTCGACTAGAAAGATGAAGAAATAATAGAATTTTTTTCCCCCAAAAATTTGAAAAAATTAAAAAAATTTAGTTTTTGAAAGCACAAAAATCACAATTCGCAAAATTTCAGGATATCTTTAGATATATCAGCGGGACAATACAAAAAAAATTTTATTTCAAAATTTAATGGCAAATATTAATTATTACGATTTTGAAAAATTAAAAATTTGTAATATTAATATTTTCTTTTTTAACACCTCTGAAGTTATTGATTACTATTAAAAAAAGAAACTTTGCAAAACAGGAAAAAAGTGAGATTTCGAATTTTCATAACTTAAAAAAAATATAATTTCATTCTTTAGCAGAACTTTTTTTTTTCGGTAGCGGTCGATTCTAACTAAATGCTGATTTGTCACGGAAAACCCATCATATAACGTTCGATTATATAAAGCTTAGACATGGTCCTTTGAGCCGGATTCAAACCGGCGACTTATGAATATCACTTGACTAAGCCGTCTAGGGGGGCGAGTATGTTTAAGCGACATAAGCTTTAGTCATTTATTTCGTTTATTTCATTTGCATTGCATGCAATTCGCAATCAGCTTATGAAATATTCCAAAGAGATAGGTTATATTTTGCAATCACAAATCGAGGGTTTGTCAAAACGAAAATGAGGAAGCCAGTCCCGCGCAATGCCTCAGAGCCAATAGTGCTCACCCCCAAATAATAAATACAATGTGTAACAGTTGCCCCGCACCCCCCGTTCTATATAGAACAAAAACTTAAATAAAAAAATACTAATAATTTAAAATAAAACATTACTCAAAGGTTGCCCCCTATGCAACATGTGCTCCGCACCCCCGTTCTACTATCTGAACAAATAATAAAATAATATACAAACATTACCTTAAAAAAACTACTCGCTCTCCATAAAGCTTACACACCAGACTTTAGTTTCTAATGATTTTTTTTTTTCAGTTTATTTCGATACTTACGTGTTTTTTTCGATTATTTTACAAGTTTACTTATCGATGTTTAATTTTTATCGACTCTTACACCTTTTAAGGACTACTTTTTGTTTAGATAGTATTCTATCACTTATTATATTGCATCGTTTTGTAGTATGTAGATGTTTGTTGTTCTTATCGTTGATTCAGAATCGTAAATTTTTTTTATTTTTAAGCTTTGATGTAGTGGATGGCGAGTAGCCATTATTTTATTATTTCTTTAGAGAGTAGAACTTCGCACCTACTACATCTTGTATGTACTCATTGGTGTGGCACTTGCGACTCTCAGGTATTAGCGCGGGCTTGGCAACCTCATTTTTGCTGTGAAAATCCGCCCTTTGGGATTGCAAACATAAATTATATCTTTGAAATATTTCATAAGATGGTTGCGAATTACAATTGCATGCAATGCGTATGAATTAAACGAAAGAAATGTAATCCTTCTTTCTAATTTCTGAAATTTCAGTGTTTTTATTAGATATTTTCGTCTTGAGGAGTTGCTAGGGACACGAATTTGCGATACTTCGAATTCGATACTTTTGCCCTTCGATACCGATATTTTGTACTGGATACTTTTATAGCGATACTTTTTGGCATCGAGTATTTAGACCCCGGTATCGTATCGAATTTTTAGAAAAATGTGGCAACATACAATAGAAAGGCCTAACAGATCAAAAGCACTGCTCTGGTGGTCTCTAACTTGTGCCGCGAATCGAAGGAAAATCAGCGCCAAAGTATTTACAGTCAGTTTAGTCGGAATAGGCAGTCGCCTGCAAATTAAATACTTGCCGTTGATCGATGATCATTACAACATGTATTGATTTTGTTTTGATGGAATTTCATTATAAACTATAAATTTCTAAAAAAATCTTAAAGCGCCCCTAATTCAAGTCGTTTATTGCCTGACCTGAACGTCATTGAGTTCTTTGAACTGTGGAAGAGGTTAAGTCCAACGAGGGCTGATAACACATCTTAGTTGACAGTTGCAACTCTAAAAGGAAGAAACCTGACCCCGGCTAAGGTATAGCGGGAAAGTTACAGCGAAATTTTCTGGTTGAAAGCTGGCATAAAAAAAGTAGAAATTCCTTTGCTTTGCCGTGCGGAGTCGGCTTACTAAAACGTAATTTTTGTCGCACAGTGTAATCACACCTACACAGTGTTAATTCTTTGGCTACACTAAGAAATCTGTGCATATACAATTTAGTAACCGCGTTGTAAATTTGAGTTTGTCACATCTCCCTTCACGCCAATTGATTCCATTCATATTTTCCGTGGGAATTTGTTGCAATTAATTGCTTGTCCCTTCCGCTCACCAACATTGTCCGGAGACATACACACAAAGGAAGAGTAAGAGTGACAATTGATGGCGGCTGCAGTGAACAATCGCTGCAGCACCTCGGAATTTTTGTCTGCGGTCATGTGTTTTGGACGCACACAACCATACTTAATTGGAGCACACGCCAATTTTAATTTATTGTAAAATCATAAAAGCAGCCACTAATTGATGGGTGAAGAGGCTGGCGTCGAAGTTATGGATTTTGTAAGAAGTTTTTGTGTTTTAATTTGTGTTTGGTTTTTCAAAAATTAATTTGGACAGTTTTAGTTATGGCGAAGAAGGGTGTCCAAGAATATTATCTTAATGAAAATATGTTCATACTTAATTAAAGTTAAAGTGGAAATCTTAATTATTCTGTTTGTGAAGCAATGTGCTTAGATGATGTCGGATGACTGATAACGTTTAACCGCCACACCAATAATGGCTTCTAGGGTACAACTGTCGCCAATTGGAAACACCAAACGATTCCAAGTTATCTCTCACCTGTTTTCCATAACTCAGAAGGGGCCTCACATTTCCACTGCTTTTAAAGTCGGCTGTGGCTACCTTCTAAGCATCATCATTCATTTACTTTACTTATTAACTGTCAGCAGTACAAAGTGGTACTTATGGGTATCAGTCACTTCCCGCCACCCGCTTACAAGCATCGGTGAATCCTTAGACTAAATTACTATCTTAAATTCGGTGAAAACAGGATGTCCGACTCACTTAATCATAGGTCTTTGCAAGACTCTACTCTTACCGGAACCTTCATTAAAAAAGGAGGGAAAGAAACAAATGAAATAGGGGACAACTCTTAGTAGCGTCTTCGAGCTGCGATTTCACTTATCACATCAAAAAAAAGTGAAAGAATCTTAGGTGCAAATGCTTCTGAGCAGATTGGCTTACTTTAAATCACAATACAAAGAAAATGGCAAGCAGTCAGTCAATTCAACTTCAATTTTTATAAAAAAGCATCAAAGCTGGACAGCTGGTGTAAGGGACGAAAAAAAGGTCTAGCACGACAACCAATAGAATTCGGGGAAGACCCACAAAATCCATAGCAGAGTGTTCGACCTGCACCAGGTAAAGGAAGCTGTCGGATACTACCAGAACTCTCTGATGAGGATCAAAAACAGCATTCCCAGACTACCTGGCAAGTACACTCCTGGAGCGTCTTTGACATTTTATCCCAGAAAAAATATATTCGGTTTATCAAAGAAAAAGTATATACAAGGTGGCGCAAAAGTAATCCTCCTATCAGAAAATGCTATAAATTTTGCGATTGGCCCCTAAAGTCAGTTCTGTTCTGACATTTGTGTAGTAAACACATGCGAAATACACGTTAATAAACAATGTTACGCTACACTGCTCCAGAACGCGGAATATTGCTGACTATTTATTTGACCAATAATCGGTCGGGGCCAAACGGTTACTGTGAATGGTGAGCGCTACAGAGCAATGATCAACGAGTTCTTTTTGCCGCAACTTGATGAATTGGGATTGGAAAACATGTGGTTCCAACAAGACGGTGCAACAGCACACACTGCACGTGCCACAACCGATATGCTGAACATCGGAAGCTTGCTTTTGCGCCACCTTGTATTATATTGCGGGAGTTCATTTTGCAACATAATCCCCATCTTTTCTATGAATACAAACCAATTACTCAAGCCAAGAAAGAAGCGGTACCAGCTGAATTTGAGCTGCGAAATCTAATTGATCATACGTCCATGCGAGTCTTCAAAATTTTACTAATCAAAAGCTGAAATCACTGCCAAAGAGGCTAACATTGATAAATAAATGGGGCTGTGATGGATCAAAAGGACAAAGCGCGTATATTCAATTCAATTCAATTCATTTTTTTTTCAGTCAATGGTCAACAAACTTTACAGACTAGATGTACAAAGTTTCTTATAGATAATTCTTAAGACTATTGCTTAAAAGTAATTTAAATCAAGTTTTGATAAGAATAGAGATCTAGAATGGGCAAAATCTAAATCAAGATTTGTAAAAATTCTATTAAGTTTAATAAGCGACTACATTAAATAGTTGGATTTAAGCCTTTGGAGTACATTGAATTGAAGCCAATCTGATCTAATAGGTCAGGGAAATTGATGATGCCGGAAATAATGTCATACACAAACAAAACAGAGCGTATTCTACGTCTTTAATCAAGCGATTTCAAGTTTATTAATAAGCATCGGGCCTTATACGATGGAAACGGCTCGTCATAGTGAAGAGGTGGCAGAGCAAACCGAGTAAATCTGCGTTGAACTCTTTCAATCCTATCGGAGTGTAAAGAAAAAATAGGGTTCCAGATTATTGAAGCATACTCTAACTTTGATCTTACTAAAAAATTATAAGGCGTTTTTCTATTATATGGGTCTTTAAAGTCACGCGCATATAGTTGATGTGATTAATAAAGGTGAAACCAGAGTCATAAACAACACCTAAATCAGAGAATTCACGTACATTAGAGAGACAGATGTTAGAAATATTATAGGTAGTGACAATTGGATTTAAAATTTTAGCGAAAGTCATTTGCAAGCATTTGTTTATATTAAGCGACAGTTTATTTCTTACACTCCAATCGGATAGCTTATTCAGATCACTTTGCAAAGACAAAGAGTAAATGTGGACGAAAAAACAATTAGAGATGGTGATATGTTTATGACTTCTGTTGTTCTCCTAAGACTAAAAGATGAAGCTTAAGAATATTGGCAAAACCCAAGGAGAAGGCTTTTTCGGAACTCACTGAATATAAAGTGAGTGATATAAAAAAATCAAATCGCCAAATTAGAACCAGAAGTAATTGAAATCGAAAACGGAAATGTCATTACCATATAGCAGGGCTTGCAATGGTTTATAGATAAGTTTCAAACTAAATACCAAATACTTCATCTACATTGAAGTGGCCAATTTGTAAGAAGACTCAAAAAGGCTTCCAAAATTTTAATATATGACGAACTAAATTATAAGTATGGGATATCTCATTTGCAGGCGAGGATAAGGTGCATGGAACTTGTATTGAAGCTGGCGTATGCACTACCGCAACTAGAAGTTTTCTTGGCCTAAGAGTTCCAAGCGATGGAAACTTCTCAAGTAAATTTTTTGAAAACGATGAAATGACTGCTCGCATGGCTGCTGCCTCAAAAGTATCTGGAGAACAACTTTAAACTATCAATGTTGAACTTTTTACTCGGTCCACATCGAGTTATTAACAGAAACATTTTGCCCTAACCAAGTGGCTCCCAAGCAACCAATTACACGCCAAATTAGTAAGTTTTGTGTGTACTGATTTTATGAATTAGCCTAGAGCGTTGGATGTAGTCATATAAAAGGGTTCATAAGACGATCAGGGTACTACCTGAAGATTGTAGTACCAGAGAATACGGGATTAATATCCAAAAGGGACTGCCATATCGGCATCCAACAGCAGTTTAGGTCTGCTGCTAGACTTATATGTTCAAGCATCAGGTTGAAGAAATTTCGCGATAGGAGCTTGCTCTTTCTTCGAATCCCTCTGAGTCTTCCTTCCTAACATTTACAGAGCTAATAGTATTGCTTAACACCACTCGGCACAGCTTAATCGTTTTGAATTAATGCAGCTTATTTTCTTCATATTTCAAATTTGCATGAAATGCCAAGTAATGTTGGAGTTCTCAAATCTGTAGCTACCAAAAATAATTTGATCAAAAAAATGTTTGCCAATAATCCAATAAATTACTCACGTAGTAAGCGCAACTCAATCGCTTATCCAAAATCGCTTTTATTCGTGCTTCGACGATACAAAAAACGAAAACAAAAGGAATTTGAATAAAGAAAATGCGAATGTTGAAAGCACACATTAGGGATATATGCCACGTCCTAAAAGTGGTTGAGTGGCAGCGCTTAATCAAGTAAATAGCTATGAAGACGAAATAAAAAAAAAAACAAGTAAGGAAGTCTAAGTTCGGGTGTAACCGAACATTATATACCTAGTAGTGATCTATTATGGCATCCCAATTTACGCAGGTCTATTTTAATACATTCAGTTCGTATTTGCGTTCAAAAAGAGAGACGGGTATGGCAACATCGACTCACCTCATCCTCCTGATCATTTCAGTATATTTTTTGATGGGACTATCTCTTTTTCTTCTCATACGTACAAATATTTCGTGAACATTAACCCTAAACACGTAACTTTCGTCGATTCGGCAAATACGCTATTGAAAATTTTCTTTCTCTTTTTAAAACTGCTTTTCTAAAAGACTTGAAAAAATATATCAGAATTGTTCCAAAATAATAAAAAATGTTTTATTTCGCGGACTAAAAACTGATACACATATGCGTACAATAAATCAAACCAAAAATTAGATAACTAAATTAGAAATAAGTATTTTAAAAAATTTTCGCCGAATCGACGAATGGTTAGGTTTTATAGGTTAGCTTTCTAGGGTTAAAGGTATGAAAATCAAGAAAGATACACAACTTCGCTTTTACAGTGGGGTATTAACTACTTGCCTGGATATTTTCCTCTTCATCCTGAACGTTTTTCGAAAACTCTTATTTTTGGGATTTCTTAGTTTACGGAAACTTTAAAAGTGAAATATAATTGATGTAAAGCTATTTTACGCAAAGTTATTGCCTATTTAATATATCTACGATCCTCTCCAAAATCTTTCATATTAAAAGTGGGCGTGGCTATCACCCGATTTGTCCCATTTTAAATAGCGCTCGGAGATGAGTGGCAAGGAACCTGCATGCCAACATTCATTAAGATCTCTCAAAATTTATTCAAGTTATCGTGTTCACAGACGGACGGACGGACATGGCTTAATCAATTTCTCTTTTCGTCCTGAACATTTTGATGCACATAAGTCAATATCTATCTCGATCCGTTTATGCCGTTACATACTGCCGTTAGGCGACTAAAGCTAATATACCTTGTGTGCGTAGCACTACTAGGTATAATAAACAAAAATGTAAAAAAACAGCGGAAGGATCTTAGAAATTTCTTTGCTTTACATTTTGTTGTTGGGCCACGTTTGCGTGCTTACGTACCTAGGCTACACACGTCGTTATTACCGATTTTTTGTTTGTTTTTGATTTCACGATTAGGCTAATAAATTTTACAAGTGGCACACAATACAATTTGCCTTTTAAAAGGAAATATTTTTTAAATTCTTTCAAAATAATGGTTGTTGCTATTATTTCGCTGATAGGTAGTATTCATTCATTATTCATTTTTACTATGAAATATTTGGGAATCGCACAAGCAGCAGAAGAACCGCAAAAGCAGGCAACACAAACAGCTGTTTGGCCAAGGGAGTAGAGTGGTTGAGTTACAAAGGGGGCCGATATTTGCCCCCTAATAGACAGACCTCATAAGTATAAGTTTTAATATTACTTAAAAAAATTTTTCAACATTTGATTAAAACAATTTTTTTTTTTAATTTTCGACACTTTTGTCTAAGGTGTAAACTATTTTCTTTCTTTTAATTCATATATTGTTTTTATTTCAATCGCCAATATATTCACCTCATATTTTCAAAATGCCATTTAACATTTTTTTTTATTTTACAAAAACTGTTTAAACCATTTTTTTAGCATAAATAATTAAAAAAAAAATTTCATCATTTTATCTAAAATTTGTTTGTGTTTAAATGTTCATACAATTATTCAAATTATTAAAAGTTTTCCTCAAACTTCTAAGTTTAAGTTGTTAAAACAGTTTTTCCCTTGTTTTTAATATTAAATTTGAAAATTTTTTATTTTTTATATTAGAAAATTTTTCCTTTACCATCCGTGTCTTGCTTGCTTTTATATGTATTAATCCCACTTAAAAAAAATAATTTTTGTTAGTTTGCAAAGTAGTGTGAGCCCATGGAATTGAAAAAAAAAAAAATAATAATAATAAAAGTGGTAAATGCTTACATTTTCTTATCCTTTTCAAAGCAGTTTTTAAATTTTTTAGTATTTAATTATTAATTAATTTTAAAGTATTTACACACTTATGCTGAAATATCGCTTCTCTTGATTCTTCTTCAAGTACATTCGATCGATATTCGATATTTTGAAGACTGGCGTTGATAAGTACAGAGACACGATTCAAATGATTCGAAAAAATCTCGTTAAACAAATCTCTTACGATAAGGAAAAAAAGAGCCCGAAAATCAATTCAAATAATTGTCGTATCCCTCTTGTCGACCTCTGCCCCCCCTCCCCCCCAACTATCTACTCCCATTGACACAATCGCTAGTTTTCTTAGAATAAAAAAATTTAAATTGTTCACGTTTTGTTTTTGCTCTTTGATTTGATTGTTTTCACAACAAAAGCGCCATGAAGTGGTGGTGTGAGGCAAGCGGTTGGCTGTCGGTCATATACCATCGTAAGCTTATTTGATTGAATGCGTAAGAAATTTCTAAGACGTGCCTACACATATGCCTTTTTGAACATGAAATTGTTTATGTGTGTGTGTGTGAATTTTTTAAAACGAACTCAAATCAGCGCTTTTGTTAAATGAAAAACATAGCGGCAAAGAGTTTTATTATTACATTTCTCAAATCTTTAAAATCTGAAGTACTTTCATGTTAGTAGACCATATTGCACTGCTGCCATTAAATTGTGTGGTTCGGCCTTTTTGTTGTACTCAGCTACATAATGCGTAAGTACACATTTGAACATTTTGTACGAAACTTACACAGAAACCTTTATCCGTGTTTAACTGGGAATAAGCGCACAGTGGTGTGTTTCTGAAAAAAGAATATTCAAAAATTTAAACAAGAATTTTTCAGAAAGCACAACTCTATACAATATTGCTATAATAGGAGACCAAGCAGAGAGAAGCTTTTTCATTTTTAAAAACCTCAACTCTAATTGACACTTCCGCACCATCTTATTAAGTTTGATGAGTAAAGCAGGATATCTGCATCAAATACCGTTTCTTTAGTTGGTCTAACTCTACCCTGGACCGGTATAACACCTCGTTCCATAGCAAGGACCTCCAAGAACCCTCCACATAGCTCAATGCTACTTCTTAACCCGCAATTACTTTGTTCCGTTTTCCATTTTGGTGTAGATTTCAAACTTCGGCCATGGTCTTAGTCTTTACGCGTTGCACCCTGGAATCGTACCCTTCCTCTTCAAATTGTGACAGAGATGTCTTGTGCGGATTTCCGCATGTTGAATTCTACAAGCAACGTTGTGCTCCGCATGAGCTGATGCTTACTGAGTCTGATATTTTTGGAGAGCGTAAATATTGCTCCTTACCCACTTTTCATTGAATGCAAATATCGCAAAATTATATTTCTATTAGCTTGCTGAGTCATCATGAAGTACCAATAATCAGAGCAGGGACCAAAGGACGCTTTCTACAGGACCCTTATGCCCATAGATGCTTCGATGACTCCACTTCTAAACATATTGTATTTCTAGTAGTATTATATCGAGGAATCCTGCCTGGTTGCATCTCTTGCAATGAGTTTAAATCTAGTCCCCTTTCTCTTGCCCCAGCCGCTTTTACTTCATCCTCTTTCTCTAACTCAGCTAGGATTGACACAGTCACTAGCGTACTAGACGACAGAACGTAGCAAACTGTGTGAATTTACCGCTTACAATTGTATTATGAATTGACGATACCTGGCTTCCTACTTAGCCTCTTTACTATTCGCTCTTACTTTCTCTTGAATTTTGTCTCTTTTAAATCGTACTTCGCATCCTACTTCCAATTGGGGTGCATTGAAAAAATAGAAATGGACTTTATACAAAAAGTTAATTTATTTTTAATTAAGAAAAACCACTCGATTTTTATATATATTTTTCATTACTTACCGAATTATGTATATTTTTTCTCAACTTCTGACTTTCAATATATACAAATGCTCCGTCAAAAAAAAAAAAATTATTTTAAATTCTTAATTTTTTTTTTAATTTCAACCAAACCAAAAAAAATTCAACCTTTCTCTATTTTTTTCTCGTTCTCTTCTTGGCTCTTATGCCTTGCTGTGCCTGATTTCATCTGAGTAATTCTAATCAACTTTGTTTGCAAGTTTGAGAGAGCAGTGTTTGTACATATTTTGATAAATAAACTCGATCGAATAGGCGGTCTATTGCGTCACATTCAAGCATTCAATATATTCCCACTCTGTAGTTTTTGAGAACATCTAAATCCATTATTTTTGTTAGAGGCAAGAACTCGGGTTGGTGTCGAAATTCTGTATGTAAAAAATTCTAAAAACAAAATTCTGCTTTTTAAAATTCTGCTTTTTAAAATTCTGCTTTTTTAAAATTCTGCTTTTTTAAAATTCTGCTTTCTAAAATTCTGCTTTCAATGTTCTGTATTACAAAATTCTGTATTAAAATATAATGTTAACAATGTTAAAGAGGTAATGTAATTATTTTGAAAAAGTGCGCAGCTACGCGAACTACAGTTATTCTGTACAAAAGACCTTTCTGCATAGGCGGCCTTCGGCCGCGCTTATTTAAATAACCCTGGGCTACGCCATGCCAAGTCCAGGTGGTTGCCCTGATCGGTGGCAACATGCCACCGATCCGACTCTTTTGCGCGTTTTTAAGTACAGCCTAATAATTTACAACAACCACATGAAAACTTGCGACAAAACAAATAAAATATATACATATGTACATGTGCGCACTTTTTCAAAATAATTACATTACCTCTTTAACATTGTTAAGATTATATTTTAATACAGAATTTTGTAATACAGAACATTGAAAGCAGAATTTTAGAAAGCAGAATTTTAAAAAAGCAGAATTTTAAAAAGCAGAATTTTAAAAAAGCAGAATTTTGTTCAAGCAGAATTTTTTTGCAATTTACAGAATTTTGTCACACAGAATTTTGTAATACAGAATAATGACACGCTCCCCAAGAACTCATCAAAATCACCATAAGCTTGAACAAAAATGTCTTCTATCTACCTCGGGTACTCCTTTACCCTCTTTCTACTGAATTTTCTTTTATTTTATTTTATTCCCATGTTACCGCTTTCATTACACTGTACCTCATACATCCTTTGATTCGTCATCCACATAAAACACATTTGCTTCTGTTCCTGTGGCCCTTCTGCATTAAAGTAATAAACTGAAGTATAAAAGTGAAATATTTTGCGTGCAATTTCTATTATGTTACGGAAAACATTATTTCATAGAAATGTTTCTTCCTGAACAAAATATTTTGCGATCTTTATCATTAACGTAAATGTTGGTGAATGTACAGCGTGTGATGTTAAGCAATTCGGTTGCTCTAAAATACAACCAACTACTGGGCCGAGCTGGGGATAAAACAGAAATGAGATCCGAAGTACCTGCCTTTTATGAACTGAGTCTTCTAGGTGCAATAAAAAAATAAACTTGTTTGTACTAGACTAGAAACAATTATGGAACAAAGGTCTAAAGAACTTAAATGGTTTTGAAGAAGAGCAAGTAAACACACCTTCTTTAAACACTTGGAAAACTTTATTAAATTCAAGCTCGGACCAAGCAATTCAGTTGAGAGATAAATAATGTACATCACTTATTAAGAATACAAATAAAGCGCCAAGAGAAATTTTCTTTTGAATAATCCAAGGACGTGTCCACTGAGAGGCTGGAGGGTTGAAAAGCCAATTGGGTAGTTCTTCGTTTTCCGGCACCTTACTAGTTACAGTATTTGATTCTATTCCTAAAATCAGAAAATGCGAGCGCAAATACGGAATGTGAACCCTAAGATTGACCAGTGACCAGCCAAAGTACCCGATTTTCACGGAATAAGTAGCACTAAAACCGGTTCTGTTAATATCCAAAAACATGCATCACAATTCTGCCACAGTGTATCAGATGAATGAAACTGCAACCCTTAGTACCTTATAGGTAACTTTCCGCATATCGCTTGCTTACAATACCTGCGACCTCTTGAAGAAGAAGGAGGCAAACAAAAACTGACTGCATTTACTTTCAATTTCATGTACTCTAGAACTTTGGATTCGTTCTCTTTGCAAGTAATATATCGCCCTTCCTACAATCCTCTCTGCTTCAAACATGTATAAAAAGACGTAGACTTCATGCCACATGCCACATGCATGCAACTGAAGAATAAACATAGCATAGTGGTTTGAATATTATCTGCGAGGGTGGTTTTTTTTAATTGCCAAATCGCCTTACAGTATGCAACAAACTGCAAAAATATCTAACTTTGTTCTAGTTCAATATAAGCCTCCTTTCAAAGCAATGCATAACCTTTTTACATAGCTTATGAAATAGGATCGGTTTTAAAACAATTAAATTAAACAAAAAAAATTTTATTTAAAAAAAAAAAAATTAACTCAAATAAAGCAAAATAAAATAAAATTAAATAAAACAAAATAAAATAAAATAAAATGAAACAAAGTAAAATAATATAATATGAAACAAAATAAAATAAAACAAAATAAAATAAAATAAATTTAAAAAAAATAAAAAAAAAATAAAATAAAATGAAATAAAGTAAAATAAAATACAGTAAAATAAAACAAAATAAGATAAGATAAGATAAAATAAAATAAGATAAAATGAAATAAAATAAAATAAAATAAAGTAAAATAAGATAAAATAAAATAAAATAAATTAAAATAAACTAAAATAAAATAAAATAAAAGAAAATAAAATGAAATAAAATAAAATAAAATAAAATAAAATAAAATAAAATAAAATAAAATAAAACAAAATAAAATAAAATAAAATAAAAAAATAATATAAAATGAAATAAAGTAAAATAAAATAAAATAAGATAAGATAAAATAAAATAAAATAAAATAAAATAAAATAAAATAAAATAAAATAAAATAAAATAAAATAAAGTAAAATAAGATAAAATAAAATAACATAAAGAAAGATAAAATAAAAGAAAATAAAATAAACTAAAATAAAATAAAATAAAACAAAATAAAATGAAATAAAATAAAATAAAAAAAATAAAATAAAATGATATAAAGTAAAATAAAATACAGTAAAATAAAATAAAATAAGATAAGATAAGATAAAATAAAATAAAATAAAATAAGATAAAATAAAATAAAATAAAATAAGGTAAAATAAAATAAAATAAAATAAAATAAAATAAAATAAAATAAAATAAAATAAAATAAAATAAGATAAGATAAAATAAAGTAAAATAAAATAAAATAAAATAAATTAAAATAAAATAAAATAAAAAAATAAAATAAAAAAAATAAAAAAAATTAAATAAAATAATAAAAAAAAAATTAAATTAAAGAAAAAAAAAATAAAAAATTAAGAAATTAAATTAAATAAAGTAAAATAAAAGAAAATAAAAGAAAATAAAATCAAATAAGATAAAATAAAATAAAATTAAATTAAATAAAATAAAATGAAATTAAAAAAATAAAGCAGTATTAAATTAAATTCAATAAAACCAATTTAAATAAAGCTTAATAACTACTAATTAACTACTCAACTGCCTTTTTTAACGCTTGCAGTTCTATTTATAATCGAACCAGATCAAGTTCCATATCAGAAGTTTCGATCACTAGTTTTTAATTTTCCTACAGGGTAGTACGAGTTTCTATGTATGTTCCTTTTTAAGTGGTCTTACAGATGCGTACATTATTCGTTCTCACTAAAAATATTTTGCTGGTTTCATGCCTCAATTGCATCTGTACGCAGTTCCTTCCTACTTTCGATTCCGTAAACAACTCCTTACCTTTTCGCAAAATCCACCCATTAAGACTTCAAATTAAATGTTCGCATATTTCCTTTTTCATCCACCAGCAACGCCTCCAGCTTCATTGCAGTCAGTGACTTCGTTTAATTTCAATCGCTCTTGACTTTTGCACGCAGCAGAGCACATTTAGCAGTTTTACTCCCCCGACAAAAAATCCCTTGTCTCGCTTTATGCGCTAACTATTTATTCCCTCTTCAACTCACTAAACTTCATTTAAGAGTTGTGGCTCTTTTAACTTTATTCTTCTAAATAAGCTGGCACATGTCGGCATCCCTTTTAATTATGCCAACCTTTCGAATCTTTCTTTATCGTTAATTTACCGTTGAGTGGCTTCATATTGTACTGACATTAAGTAGTTTCCGACATGTTTGCGAAATTGCAGGAGTGCAGGTATGTTATTTTGTAAATTGAAGTTTTTATGTGCATGTGTGTCGGGTCTATTGTTTATATTTGTGTTCCTCCTTCTATTTTGAAATGCGCCCTCCCTTCACATATTTAGCTATCTTTAGTAAAATTTCAATAGCCTTAGTACAGTTCTTTGCTAAATTGATTTTTAATGAAGTCTGCCCTCTTTGAATAACGGAAGGCGCAAAATAATATACGTATCTACAATCTTTATTAAAACATTATCCGTTAGTTCTCAGGTCCCTTGGTGGTTGAGTGTGCATTTGCGAAGAGGTATTCCTGCTTTTTCTTTAATTGACAACCTTCGCGTTAACCAACGCCAATTAGAAACTTCCAGCGATTTTCAGTCCCTTTCCAGCTCCAATTAGTTCCGAGGTGTGTTTCTCCTGCTGCCAACTCTGGCTGTTAGTAACACCTTCTGAACCTTTTTTAAATAACATACAGTTTCACTCATCACTCAAATTTTCTAAAACGACCATATCCTCTGAAGTTTTGAAATTCATTTGAAATGTCGTGTGAACTGTTCTTCAATATACCAGTAATGCTTATGCGGAGTCTAAATATAATAGAACAAGGCTTCGGAGAACAAAATTGGTACAGAAAGAATTTGAAGCTACAATTTTAAGAGCTGTCGGTGAGATAAAAAATGTTATTTCTCTCGTATTCCAAATTCCCACCAACCTCCCGTTTCAATTCAGAAGGCACAATGCAGATATACAAACAGCTGGAGTCTATTTAAGAAAGCCATCCTTCTCTCATGGTCAACTACCCTGCAGTCAAAAGGCAAACTACTCATCAAATATTCTAGTTCATTGACTATACATTTTGTGGGCGCATTCATACTAGTTCATTGAGGCCTAGTCTTAAACCAGCCCTTTTCTTCCCCTAATAAACAAAGTCTAATATGATTGACCACCCAATTTTAGAGGGAGGAGTTGTTCCAGCTTTCTTACTATTCTTCTTCATCTTCGTAGTTGTCCTTCACTCGAAATTTTGGTCTATATTTCGGAACCGGTTATGAGACTAAGAACCATTCCTTTAAACCATTATCAACATCTTCCTGGTATGATTCTGATATATATTATATACGGACTAGTATGTCAACTGGCATATTGAAGATGCAAAAGCGGACAGTTGCCATCTCGTAGCTTGCATGTTTATGGCAATATCGCGTTTTAAATTTTACAAACAAATTTCTCAGAACTATGTTAAAAACTGGGCATGGCCCACAACCGATTTCGCCTATTATTACAATAAACATTTTCGGCAAAGTTTGTTACGACATATCAGTTTTTGGCAGGGTTTGGCATAAAAAGTTTTGTGGAATCATCCACTATAAAAGAGGCGGGACCACGCCCATTTAGGAAAATTTATATTTTTCGAATTTTTTTTTTACGGACACTTTTAAAATGAAATAGAAATGATATAAAGCTGTTTTACGCAAATAAATTGCCAATTAAATATATCTATGATCTTTTTCAAAATTTTGCATATAAAAGTGGGCGGGGACCTTAACCAATTTCGCCCATTTTTCCCCCGGGAGCATTCCTTGTGTTTATGGCAATCTGTATGCTGAATTTCGTTTCGATATCTTGAGTGGTTTTTGATTTATGATTAATAAATTTCGAAATTTGATTTAATCAAAAGTGGGCGGTGCCACACCCATTTTCAAAAATTTCTTGAAAAACTTATTTTCTGCCTTAACGTTAATGTACACACCAAATTTTATAAAATAAGTGTATTATGCACTGAATAAACATATTTTCTGTAATTTCGAAAATATTCTAAATATAAAAAGTGGGCGTGGCTATCATCCGATTTCGTCCATTACAAATAGCGTTCGGAGATGAGTGCTAAGGAGCCTGCGTTCCAAGTTTTATTAAGATCTCTAGGTATAAAAAAACTAAATTAGCTATTTGAAAATTAATTGAATATTACAAAAAGGTTGTACTCCGCATCCCCTTTATAGTGTCTGAGCAAATAATAAAATACACAAAATTAAATTAATCCTAGCTAATCGCCTTCCATACCTATAAACTTAGATAGGTGGATTTAAAAAATAATATTTTCTTATTAAAACTTGATAGGAAGATACTGGTTGGGATGCGCAACTAAACTTTGACTTAGTAATTAAACAAAACAAATCAGATTTCGATATGGAATTATGGTGTATTGCATTCGTCTCGACACTTACATTATACTTATTATGATTTATAAATTACTTAGTGCACACAGTAACATAAATATAATTAAAACATAACCAAATCGAAACAATTATACTTGTATCTGCATTAAAATGATAACAAATAAATCTCAATTAAAATAAGAAATTAACATCAAAGTCAATCGACGTTGAGTTGCTCAATAAGTTTAATGAATTTAAGAAATAAATATGTAAATGGCCGGACACATTAACAATGAACAAGCATTTCATAATCGAATGGAAGAAGCTTGTAATATTTATGATGTATGAATGTGGAACAAGAGCTTCTACGACAAACTTGTAGCCGGTCAATCTTGTGGGTGTGTAGCGTGGTCTGGTCAGCCATTTAAATGATTCAGCATACGTTTGTTTGTGTTGTTGGTATAAAAGTGCTTCATTGAATAAATAAATGAAATATTGTCGATGTCATGGGCATAATTGACGATTGTATTGACCGCATTGGAGATGTTGTAAGCATAAACTATTCTATATGAGCTAGACCGCCCACCTAAATGAAGAACAATTAAATAATGAATATGGAAATTATGTGCAGGGAGAAAAAGTACAGTTAAAAGTGAGATACATAGAATTATTGCTCTATATCTGAATAAATAAAAAATGGTTTTTTTTAATGGTGAATGAAAAGCAAGGGAAAAAGTGACTTGGACAATGATCAGACGACGGAGACGATTCTAAGCCACCCATGAAGTGGACACCTACATACTGCAGTGTATCAATATAATTTTGAAATTTTAACGAAATGAAATTATTTGGGAATTTAATATTTGCTATTCATTAATTTTAAAATATGAGTTAAGAATTTCTACTTGATATTTATAAAATTACTAAAATACTTTATATATATTATAAGAGTTATGATTTATAAATAATGGGCTATGAATTATGAATCTTGAGATGTATGTGAATTTTAAATAATGAATTATTGATTACGAGTTATTTATTAAAAATAGGCAGAAGGATAACGAATCATGAAATATTAATGCACATGATTAATCATTTGTCATTATAGTTGAACTTATAAGTAACACTTATGAACTAAAAGACGCCAAATATTTGTGAGAGTGTCTTCTGAATAATGAATTATGATAGGCACTTATGAAACATGAATTAATCGTTAATCACAATCTGTGAATTAATAACTAAGCCTAATGAGTTAAACAAGTCAGTTAGATGCAGAAGGCTTGCGGAAGCAGAATTCCAACGAAAAAAATACGATACTTCATATTCATTACTAATGTAATATGAGCTACGACTTGAAATTATGAAAAGTGACTAAGATTTGTGATTCATGAATTATGAATTATGAATGTATAAATGCTTGTGAATTCTAAATTATCGACTAGCAGTTATTAACTAAGGATAATGCCTAAAGTGCATCATTAATCACAACCTATGAATCAGATCTGTTAAATTTGGTTAGTCACTAGTAATCAATTAATTAGATAGCTTTTCTTAATTGGCAATGATTATTTCAATTGTTTTTTTAGAAAAGGCAATTATTAATTGATTAGGATTAGAAAAAATCAAAAAGAATTAAAAAAAAGTTATTTTAATTACTTTTTTTTTATTAATTTTTTTTTTTTGAGAATCAAAAGTAATCGAACCAAATTTTTTTCGATTGTTTTTGATTATTTTTAAAAATCGTAAAAAATCATGATTATTTTTTTGTTTTTTTTTATTAGTTTAAAAAAAATAATCATTAAAAATTTAAATTAATGGTAATCATTTAATAGTTGATTATCAAGAAAATAATTGATCAAACTGGTAATCATTATGATTAGTAAAAATTATTTAACAGGTCTGCTATGATTTAATAACAAAGACTCATAAATTATAAACTAAAAAATATAAGGTAACTGTATTAAACAATTGGAAAGTAGAATAAAAATAAAGTAAGGAAAGGGCTGTCTTCGACTGTGACGACGACTTTATACCTTTCATGAATACGCATCACGGCTTTAAGTGCCCGATCATTACGCACATTTAGTAAAAATTCTACAAAACTGATAATTTAAAAATACATAGCCCAAACCCCATTTATCGGAACAATCGATTGTATGGGAGCTATGCGTTGTATTGCTCCGATCTTGCGGAAATGAAGTATCTTATGCAAAATGACATACCAAATTTCATCAAGATATCTCAAAAACTGAGGGACTAGTTTGCGTACAAACAGAGAAGCGGACAGACGGACATGGCTAAATCGACTCAGCTCATCGCCCTGATCATTTATTATACTTATTGGAAGGTCTATCTCTTCTTCTTCTCATACTTACAAACATCGGACCAAAGTTATAATACCATTTCATGTTCATGAAAGGTATAAAAAGATAAATAATAAAATAATTAGTTGAATAAATAAATATTGAGTAGGAGTTATTTATTAGAAACAATCGGTATTGTTAACGAAATATGAGTAAAAATCCTTAATCACAATTTATGAATTAATAACTAAAGCTAATAAAATATGGACTTAAAGATGTAAAAAAGTTGCAGAAAGCAAGCAGAATCAGACTGAATTTTGATTTAAGATTTATAAATTTTGACTAAGAATTTTTTTTATGAATGTTGAACTATGAATTATTAATGTTCAAGTTTGAGTAAATTATGGAGTAAGCATTATTGGTTAACGATTTATTAAATATGAGTATGCCTCGTTACTGGTTACAAAATCACCATCGAAATCACAGTTCTTAATCGATATTAAGACTTCGAATTGTACATCTGAAACATTAAAAAAGTACCGTCAGTCCATCGAAACATTGAAATCGGTTAACCAAAACTTTTAAGCAAATCCTTTCTTAAGGGCTGAACTTTCGGATGGTGGATTAAAACAGATTTTTCTTACTGCCAAAAAAAATGCCAAATTTTCCGCATTATGTTTCTGCTCCATCTGCGATTGGTCGCAAATGAACGGAGGAGGAAGGTATGATCAGGAATCAGAGAATACAACAGCCCTAAGCTATTTCGAGGGGAAAGTCCGATTCTTTGTAAATAAAGCACGAGATGAATAGCAATAGTTGTCGAACACTGTTGAATTTTTGTTTTTAAAAGCAGGCCACCAAGGGAGGAGTCGAAAGCAATAACGGTTTCCTGCGGCTTCCAATGTAAATTATGAAACACTACGCAGCTGCATCTTTTTGCTTTGAATAAATCACAAACGAATATACATAAATATGTGTAGATACATATACAACTATTTCAGTTTCTTGTTTTCTTACCACATTTTTGTTTTTGTTGCTTTAACAACACTTAAGTTTAGCTATAAATTAAATGCTGATAAAAAGCCAGCAAGCGGTCAAAGCGTTTTAAGTGTCCGCAGACATTTATTTTGACACAAACATGCGTGCAGACATGAATTTCTAAAGATCTAAGTCAGTGGTGGGAGTGAAAGCGACTGTTGAATCCCAATCCCGCGTGTTCTAAAATTGAAAAATTTAACTTGATTTTTATATAACAGTACAGGGAAATAAATTGAGACATGCGAACATACTCATTTTTGCGCTCTCAAAAGTTGCGTTCAAATCGACAAAGAGATGGTGTGAGTCGAGTCTGTTATATTGGGCTTTTCCAGGATTTAGCGTGTTGGTGCCTATAGGTCCTCAGCTAAGATTTGTATTGAGTTAGGAATATTCTCCGACTTAGCGGTTATATACTTGATCTCGGATGTAGAATTGATTAGCTTCAAAAGTTGTGTATATAATCCACAATTTAAGAAAAGCCTTACCGCAGTTACTCCCGCGTGTAACGGTAAAACGTGCTCATCTCTAGTCTAACTGCATACATACATACCTATATACATCAATAGTACTTACATAAAAACCTTTTAATAAACAAATGTGTACTTTGAAGTGCATTTAAAGCTCGTAAAAAAGATAAGTGCGCTGGCTGCATTGTTTGTGTGTTTACACAACGTCACATTGTCTTTTGAAATGTCTCTAAGCCATAGCTGCTTTTGGTATATTTTTTATCTTTGTTGTTTTTGTTAAGCAACCCTGCGGTGTTAAGATTTCCATTCTCCTTTTGTTAAGTTAAATTAAATAAAAATTAATTCGGAAATTCTAATAAAAGCTAATCATAAATAAGTCACCAAATTGGCGCTCGCTAAACAAAAACAAAAGCAAACAAGACTTTTTACACGAAGATAACTAAAAAAACATCACTTTAAAAATAAATAAAATGATAAAGATAAAGCGCTATCTCTATAAAAGGAGAGCTAAGAAATTCAATTGGTTCACTGCACTTCAAATGACCCATAAACCACCGCTAGACAAATATGTCTTTGAAGTTGCATGCCACACGCAGGTGCTAGTTGTGAAGGCATTGGGGAAAGATGTGTGTGGCCATGTAACGGTATATTTAATTGACGCATAAAAAAAACATTTAAATATTGTTTATTTACATACTTGAAGATGTGTTGGCGCCATTAAACATAAAAATCAAAAATTGATTGGTCATTAGTTAAAGTTTAAGGTTATAAAAGGTTAGACTTTTCGAACCATATGTGGAATAGGTTGACCCAAAATGTGTTAGTGCAATACCTCTATGCATTTCGATGATGTAGTGTTTAAAATTGGACTTACTCTATTATAAGCTCTGAGACGGAACGTAAAGTGGATGGGCTTATTCGCAGAAAATAATTGGTGCTACATTTTTGTGACTAGAAATTATAGAAATGGAACGAATTTCAAGAGCCAGTCTCTACTTATAGTTAAAGAGCGCTGTGGGAAAGTGTTCTGAAGAGTTTACATGACTTTGGTAAACCTACCGTTAAATAATTTTGTTGAAATACGGCGTGAAATGCCTTTTGTTTTATTACTATAATGGTATACCTCATTCAACTATAAAAGACGATAAGTGGCAACTCCGTAAATTTTGATTTCTGAAGATTTTTATAACTTGAAATGCTAATATAACTTTGGTTCGATGCTTGTAAGTATGAGAAAACGAAGATATGGACCCACCAATAAGTAAGTATGCTGAAATAATTAGGGCGATAAGCTTAGTCGATTTAGGCATTCCCGTCTGTCCGGCTGTCCCTACGTCTGTGTGTTTGAACGCAAACTAGTCCCTCACTTTAAGAGATATGTCGCTGAAATATGGTAAGGGACCGTCATTTTGCAATACATTAATCACTTGTCGGAACCAGCAAGATCGGACAAATACAACGTATAGCCCCATATAATGGATTGTTCCGATAAATGGGTTTGGGCTATAACAATTGCAATTTAATAGCGAGAAACACAAAATTTGGCAGCTACAGTATTTATTACATATGCAATGTGTGTAGTGAAAATCATCAAGATTGGACATATATGTATATCGTATAGCCCCCATACCACACATTTTTTCGATAAACGGGGTTTCGGCTATGTCTCTTTAAATTAACATGGTAGGACAGTCAAAATGTGCAGAGTTTGTATTTCTTGTAGGTGTGGATCGGACACTTAAAACTGTGATGCATATTAATGAAAGGTATAAAGCCTTTCCTTACTTGTTTTTGATGTGTAAACATCCTTGGGCTCGGTAGGGGCTGTCCAGAAAAGTTACGCGTCTCTGGCCGTAAGTGTGCCACTGCCACTGCTTGTGACCATGCTTCTTTCTGTGCCTTGAGTATAGAAATCTTGTTTGACTGCTTTGAAGATATGTTTGTGACGCTCTGCTTATGTGAGCGTGTGTGTATGCAAGTGCTTTGCTGATTGTTGTTATTGGGTAATCGTGCCTAAACACGATGAATGCTATAAATCGCAAAAGGTGAAGGCAACTGCGTTTATCATAAATATACACAGTGTTTACAAAAACAAATAACTGATTATTCATGTTAAATTTATTTTAGCTCAAATTTGTTTGTGTAATCTTTGCGGTTATACTTATGGAATGAAATAAGAAAAAAATGAACTAATATAGCATAAAATAAAATTAATAAAAATAAATTAAAACCAAATAAATTAAAGGGAACTGTGATAAAGGGAAGGAAAGGAAGGGCAAGAAGAGGATGAGCAAGAAAAGGAGACAATAAAACATACTCTAATAAAATAAATTAAAATTGGAGACTGTTGAAAGAAGAGAAAAGGAAATAATATAAATATATATTAAGCATGAAAAAAAAGGAGGCCAAAAAAGGAGTATCTAATAACTAAGATATAAAAAGTTGTGTGGTTGAATTATACAAAAATAAAGGAATTCGATTTTAAAAAAATGTTTAGTGAAAAGAAGGTTACTTACGGCATCCTTATGGATTATTAGAGGTATGGTTTTGGACTCTGTAAACTCGCCTTTAAAGAGTGTCCTAAAGGAAAACTTTGTTTGCTCAGTTTTCCAAACGATATGACCAGCTCGATTGGAAATTTTTTCTAATCGCAAAATATTATCATTTGGTTCAGTCATTCCATTGACTGACAACGAAAAAATATTTTCTATCAAAATCCATAATATCCATTATGTAATACAAAATTATGAATGCGCTGAATACAATGAGGAACAAACATCAAATAAATAACGGTAAAGGGGGTGTATTGCAACGGATGTAAGTAAGCTCATTCTGAGCGCAGGAAATCTATTAAAATTGTGTGTGGAATACAAAGCTATTCAACCAAAACAAGCGGTAAGTGAAAAGTAATCGAACAAAAGGAAGAAAACCCAAAAAAACAAAATTCAAATCTATTCATTAAACCAACTCGCATGCAACGGCAATACAAAGAACAGCTCAATGCACCTAAATCACGTTATGATCGATTATGATTAAGTGGCAGCATTTTTGGTGCAATGACGGTGATGCTGCTGGGCGTACGAATAGCTGGCGGCAGCTGAGCCCTAGAATGTGTGCATCTCTCTTGGTCAGGAGAACAAAGGCAGTGGCGAACGGTGGGGTATGTTGAGGAAAATTGTTTTGAAATTTCATTAATTTCAATGTGTTGATTAGATTTTCTTTTTTTTCCGACAGGGTGGATATTAGATGTATATTGGAACGATTTTTCGTCATCCCTTGTCAATTTTTGTTTTGTTACAAACCGGTTTCGGAGATCCGCCACCTTCAATGTATGTTTTCGTTCTGATCTGTGTCTATCCGGGTACCCGTTCGGAAGCATTCGTAACACATGAACCTAACACACGAACCATATACACGCATATTAAGAGTACCTGGCACAGCATCCATACTATAAATACATAACAACGGATAGACACAGATCAGAACAAAAACATACACTGAAGATGGCGGATCGCCGAAACCGGTTTATAACAAAACAAAAATTGACAAGGGATGACGAAAAATCGTTCCAATATACATCTAATTTCAATGTTATATCTCTACATGTAAGAGGGATCATTATTGGGAGACTATAGTCCACAGAAAAAGTTTTTACAATTTTTGTCTGCCTGTCTGTATGTGCACATCACTTAAAAACAGATGCACAAAATTGACATCTTGCTAAATATTTACAATATCCCTTATTTCGATAACTCAACCGGTTTCGGAGTTATGCAGAAAATTGTTATGGGATATGGGTTCGTTTAAATCTCACCATATCTTCATAGGGAGGATGGATAAAGTTTTAAATATAATCCCACTGCTTGGGTTTATCGCTCGGTCAAAGATTGCTTTCCATTCGATCCTGGGCACACTTTGTTTGCAATTGCAGACCTTGGCTGCGATAAAATTGTAGAATCGAGCTCTTTCCTCCTCAGTAGAGCTGTGTCTGCCATCAAGCACGATTATCTCGATTTGGCTTCGGATTTTGTAAGAGGCAGGTAGAAAGTTTGTTAGATCATTTTATGATAGCTCCTGATGCCTCTCGGCAAAACCAATATCTCACTCTCTTTTACAACGTAAAGACCGAATTTTTTCCAGGGACCGCAAATAATGATTATTTGTATTTTTTACTCATTCTTGAATATTATTTTATTTTTCATAATAAAACTCAAATCATCATTAATTCTGAACTATGTGGAGTTTCGGCTTAAACATTTTAACTAACAAACTTCTTACCTATAGCTCTTGATTCTAAGGATAAATTATTGAAAATTATAGTTTAAATAGAGGGAAGGGTTAAGTAATGGTGAAAATAGATATTTGTAAAATAGAAATGAAAGCGTATATTTTCATACCCATTTTCCACCATTTATAGTAGAATTTTAAATAAATTATCGTTGGGACAAACACTTCATAGCAAGAGGGATGTTCGTTTTAATTTTTAAGGTGAACTTCCCCATAGTTCAGGACACTTTGAGTTTTATTATGAAAAATAAAATAATACTCAAAAATCAGTAAAAACTGAAATAACCATTATTTGCGGTCTCTGATTTTTTCACTATAGTCCCGAAGACTTTGCGTCGCCATAACTAAGCACATTTCTTTGGAGACATTTTTGCCATCTAAGCTTGGAACCATTAGAATGAATGTAAATACTCCCATTGCTAGCATGCTTCCCTATCCCGCAATATGATGGAGACCTGTTGAAATCTCCCCTCTTGGTGGACAAAGCTTCGGCAACGTCAGTGAGCTCCTAAGCCTAACCCTTAGGGGTGGCTTTACTGAAGCTCGCTATGTTTGACTTAATAACCTCATCTAAATAAGTTGTCAATGCGTGTTATAGATTTTTAGGCACATTTCTTCAAAATATCCCACTGTAGGGCGGCGATTGTTTTATACAGAAATGGCATTAATCAAAAGCAAAGCGCGCAATTACAAATGGAATTAGGAAAAAGCATTGAATTTATGAATGTTCCTAATTGAGTATGTAGGGCCGTATCCCTGTTAAAGCAAAAATCACCTAGTCGTCTCGCAAGCGGACAAAATGGCCAGTAGCAAGAGAGAAAATTAAATGAGCGATGCCATCATTTGCAAAGGCAAAAGTGGTGCAGCTCCAACCTCAGCTCGATAGCTGATAACGTCTAAAATGATGAAACAAAAGCAAAACGATGACTAACTTCCCAGCTGCCCAGTTGCCCAGTTCGTTGATGTGCTAGAACTCTGCCAGCCAACACAAGGAGAACACACGCACACACACTTAAATTGAGTTGAATTTCGAGCAACATTCCTTGATTGATTGGCGGCTCATAACTAGCGCGTGATTGATATACATCAATGGATTTTCCAATTAGTGCCATCAATGGCTAAATGGAAGCTCATTTAAATCTCCCACGTTATGGATGGCATTTAAAAGAAGCCGCTTGGTTGTCAGATTAGTTCATTCTCTTAACTATTCACCTTGCTTGCTAGCAACCAACTAAGTACCAGTGGCTGTCGTGGAAGTTTACTTGTCAATGTGTAGACTTACCGCTACACGGCAAGGCGTCGACTATTTGCAGATTAATCTTGAGAGTGGGATTGCGTCATTTGGCGCTAAGTGTGACACATAACAAGTGACAGTGGAGAGATTCTGAAAACGTGCATTTAAACTACATACCTTTCTACAGTAGTGTATTTCAATAGGAATGGGTTATGCGAATGGGGCTCTAAAAATCTTAGAGACTTGAAGCAAATAAGAGCTCTTCAATAGCAGAGCTGCGTAACAAAGGAGTTCTGTGTCCGAAAAGACAATTCGATGAGCAATACCAGATCTCCCTTGTCCCCGCTTCGCAAGGCCTGTCGCTGATCTTCAACATATAACTAAAACCTCCATATTAATTGGTCTCCAGCGAGCTGTGGCCTTAGTGATGAAGCATTGTCCTACAAGTTTTGAAAAATAGTCAGTTATCTCTGCCCTCGCTTGTTCGAGTAGTGACAAAATCAGAGCATCAGATACTAACAGCTTCACCTTTTGGCATGAGTTTCCTGCCTTTGGAAGACAAGTATCGCTTATTGAAATAATCCCCAGTTTAGCTATTCATTAACTTTGCGAGTTTATCTCACTAGCTATTCATTTACTTTGCAAGGTATCCCGATCTCTGAAGTTACTTCGCTCTTATCTCGTTAGTTGGTTGATTTGTGTCAGTACTCTGGACTGACTCCGACTAGACCTGATGTGACTTCGCCCTGCGGATTAGGTGGTTAGAATATGCCCTTGGTAGGCATACCTGTCGTGAGAGGCCCAAAGGTAATGACGTACAGCTTGATGGTTAACCTACAGATATGACGTCTCTCACTACCTTTCTTTTCCTACCGCGACAGCCGATCATGTGACGCAAGGGAGCGCCGGAGAGTACAGGGTTCATATTAGGCAAAGGACTTTCACTTTCGGCAACACTGCCCAAAACTTTCGGGTAGTGTTTTCATTGCTACAAACAACAACAACATAGCTTAAAAGCTAGAGTGGGAAACTTTTTGAGTTGAATTGAAGTAGCTGATAAGCTCCCCGGTCATAATAGGGTTGATGTCGAAGTGGTTCTCGGAAAAGGCTCTGAAGACATTTCGATCTGACTTGCCAGTGTGCTTGTCCATCGCACATCAATTTGTCCAGGAAAATTCTATTCCAAACCCATCAACGCAGGCTCGTGCTCTAATAGGCCAGTGCTTTGTTAAAAGCGGAAATAATATGAGCGTATCTCATATACTCATCGCAGAAACGATTGAACATCGTATTTGGTCGTAAGAAACCAAACAGCTCACTTCAACAAACCTTACAGGACTTCAACTCTTTCCAGCTGAGCTTGATAAGGCTCAGGGACTAAACAATCTCCTTCGACACTGCTACTCTAAGTGCCGATCAATACCAAACTATCTCCTCAGTCTTCGCATCCAATAATGTCCATATTTTTTGGAGCAAATTCTTGGAATTGAAGCCGGGTAGCTTATAAACCATTTTTGGAACCGTCAATGTAAACTCAAATGCCAATATAATGATCTTCTGAGGTTGTGATATAAGAAGGAAAGTTAAGCTAAGAGTAATATTTCTCAAAATCCCAGTTGGGTGAGTTTGCATTTTGGATGAAAGCGTTCCAGTTTGGATGCCAAGGAAGTCCCCTAGATTCCATAGCAAGTAAACTTCTATGCTCTTTAAGACCGCTGTTAATCTGTAAACTTTCTTCTCAACCACTTCAAGGGTTGTTGTTTTTAAGATAAACACCCCAAGACACTATCAGAACCTCAATATTCATATCTCTAGCGTCAGTTAGTTCAATACATAGGCGCTTGCGTGAGATGAGTCCTAGAGCAGTGCAAGTGGAACAATAACGCCTTACATCTGGTTAAAGCTTAAAGCAGAGCCATGAGGGACTCATTAGTTAACAGCTGAGTCCTGTAGAGATAGAGTGCTTCGCACATGGTGGTGTTAAAAAAATAATAATTCCTAGGCCGACCGCTGAAAACTAAGTTTGAAGAAAATAGTTAAAATGAAGTTCAGAATATCTAAAAATTTTCTTCTACCAAAATACCTGCAACTCGTCTGAATGCAGCCCTGTAACTACTACAGCATTCAAACATTTCTAAGAAAGCAAAACAATCTCTCAAATCGGCCCATCCACGCTCTAACTAAGCTTTCGCAATACTGAGCTCAAAATGTGCATTGCATGGCATTAATTTTGCACGTTGCAAGTGTGATAACACGAAAATGATGAGATAGATGACGATTTAGCGCACAAAAGAAGGATACGCAAACCTGAAAGAAAGCCAGCAAGAAGCAGCAGCACCACCATTGCAAGCCGAAAAACGGGTGAGTTGAGATTATGTGCGCTACCGACAAGCAACTGGCAATGGAGTTGGAAGAGCTTAGTGTGGCACTTAGATGCTTAGATTTGTTGCAATTTGCGACCCTACACTAACAATTCGCACGCTTTCACTCCACTGCCATTTTGTTTGATAATCCTCTTTTCGTATTTGGCGCACATAAAAGTGATATTCCTACTAGAACGCAGTAACCTTGGCGGAAACTATAGCTGTGAAAGGAATAAAGTTTGCTTTGGTCTGAGTGTAAAATGAGCTTTGCAATGATGGAAGTTGTAAGGAAGTTTAAACGACAGTTGTAGCATTGTTTGCATAACTAATTTCTGGTGACATTTTATGAAATATAAAAAATTCATAAGCGTTTGTTAAGAAAAGTTGTAAAGCTACGTCCGTCGGTCGCTGTTAAAGGGGATGCACATTTTGTTAGCTTCGATTGACATGCTGGATGATAAATTTTCGATAGTTTTGATTTTATTTGATTTTAAGTTAAACTTTATAAGTCCGTTCTTTGTTGAATTTAATCACGGTCATTAATGTGAGAGAATGAATACCCTTTTATTATACAATTTGCGTGAAGTTTTACATAATTTTCCCTTAGAATATCAGGTAGATTTGAATCAGACTTGTTAAATTTGATTAGTAATTGGTAATCAATTCATTTAACGGCGTTTTTAATTGGTAATGATTATTTCAATTGTTTCTCAAGAATTACGATTAGAAAAAAAAAAACAATAAAAAATAATCAAAAAAAGTTCTTTTGATTACTTTTGATTATTTTTAAATTTTTTTCAGTATTGTTGTAGAAGCACATAAATATCCAAATCAAAAATACTGAAAAAAAATCAAAAATAATTTAAAAAAAATCAAAAATTTTCAAAAGGAATCAAAACGCCTTTTTTGATTATCTTTTATTGTTTTTTTTCTAATCGTTATAAATTAATAATTGCCTTTTCTTGAAAATCAGTTAAAATAATCATTAAAATAATCAGAAACCAAAAATAACCAAAAGTAATTTTTAATAATCGAAAAATATTATATTTTTTCTCGATTATTTTTTTAATTAATTGGAAAATAATCTTTAAAAATTTAAAGTAATTGGTAATCAACTATTTAATGGATTCCCAAGAAAATAATTAATCAAACTGGCAATCATTACTATTGGTTATCATTATTTAACAGGTCTGATTTTAGTTAACAAAGATTTATTGCGATGAGAGAGCCTTGCCAGAAGAGAAGATTTTAAAAACCATCAAGCGAGCTACTAAAACCCCACAAAAAATGTCTGCTTCAAAAGGATTTTGATCATGAAGGGTGCCTAAGTACTCAGCACTCCGTAGAGATCTAATAACTGCAACGAATCCAAATACAGTAACTGTGCATCAAGACAAGTAGGTCTTTGACCGTGAGTAATGAATAGTGAATACCGACCATCACTTTTTAAACCCATAGCCACATGGTCTGAGAGTGAACTTTTGCATCCAAAGATTTTTCGCACTTTTTAAAAGAAAAATCGGCATATTCCAAAATTCTCTTTCAGGCTTGAATAGAAATCTCTACATATAATAAAATTGTAAAAGGTCGATGTCTGTACATTGCAGATATTTAAGAAAAATCGATAGCAGGGATCATTATTAGGACAATTGAAGCCAAGTCAACTGTTTTTAGAATTATTGTCTGTCTGTCTGTCTGTATGTTTGGGCGCGCATCACTCAAAAATTGCTGAATGGAATTGAATGCAACTTTCAACGTTGTATTACTAGACGTAAACCTTAAATTTTTCTGTCAGTTTAGGAGATATCGACCGATATGTGGACCAAGCTGACCAATAATGTGTTTAGTGCAATATAGGTATCAAACGAAAGGTAATAATGAGTGCTGCAATAAGCGATATAATTAAGTTCCATATCTTATCTGGTATGGGATATAATAATTCAAATCAGACTTAGTCCATTATTAGTTCTAGTTACTTCTTCTTCTTTAAATGGTCATCTAACCGCCTGGGCGATTTTGACCGTCCAACAAAGCTCGCCAGTCGTTGCTTCGTTTCGCCAACTGGCGCCAATTGGAAACACCGCGGGATCGCAAATAGGTCTCCACTTGGTCCTTCCATCGGAGTGGTGGTCTCCCTCTTCCCCCGGCGGGTACCGATAAGAATACCTTCTGGCCTGGAGCATCTTCGCTCATTCGCACCAGTCCCATTTTCTCCGCTTCTTTTTCTAATTTGGAGTAAGCAGAAGTTACGGCGCGGTTGTTAAGGCCAATAATATCAATATCGTCAGCATATGCCAACAGTTGCACACTTTTATAAAATATTGTTCCAGCGCGGTTAAGTTCTGCAGCTTGTATTATTTTCTCCAGCATTAAATTAAAGAAATCGCACGATAGGGGGTCACCCTGTCTGAAACCTCGTTTAGTTTCGAACGGCTCGGAGAGGTACTTCCCAATTCTGACCGAGCTGGCGGTGTTGCTCAAGGTCATTTTGCATAGCCGTATAAGTTTTGCGGGGAAACCAAATTCAGACATAGCGGCATATAGGCAGTTCCTTTTCGTGCTATCGAAAGCGGCTTTAAAATCAACAAAGAGATGATGTGTGTCGATTCCTTTTTCACGGGTTTTTATCAAGATTTGGCGTATAGTAAAAATCTGGTCTGAAGCCACACTGAAAAGGTCCAATCAGTCGGTTTACATCAGGCTTCAATCCTTCGCACAATACGCTTGATAGGACCTTATATGCGATATTCAAAAGCCTGATTCCGCGATAGTTGGCGCAGTTTGCAGGATCGCGCTTCTTGTGGATTTGGCAGAGAACACCTAGATTCCAATCTTCAGACATGCATTCATCCAACCATATTCTGCATAGAAGCTGATGCATGCGCCTTGTCAGCTCCTCGCCTCCGTGTTTGAATAGCTCAGCAGGCAAACCATCAGCGCCAGCTGCTTTATTGTTTTTCAATCGGGATATTGCTATTCGCACCTCATTATAGTCGGGTTGCGGAACGTCAATTCTATCATCTTCGATTGTGGGCTCGGTTTCGGCATCTTCTCTGGTTTCTTGCTCAGTTTCTCCATTTAAAAGGGCAGAGAAGTGATCCCTCAATATTCTGAGTGCTCTCTGAACATCGGCCACCAGGTCGCCGTTCTCATTCTTACAGGAGTTTTCCCCGGGCTTAAAACCTTCTGTCATTCGCCGAATTTTTTGATAGAATTTTCGGGCATTATTCCCGTTGGCCAGCATCTTAAGCTCCTTTATTTCACGCTTTTCTGCCTTTCTTGTTCTAGTTACTAGTTATGTAATAAAACTTTTAAAAGTTTTAAATAAAATTTAGCGATAGAAGTTTAAATCGATAAAAGAAGGGAGTTACTTATTTAAATTCTACCAAATAATTCTGAATACCCGGTAACTGACGTGCAGGGCGGTCTTAGATCGTTGAGGCAACACTGTCCCGGTGATGAGTCGGTTACCTCAATCGCTCTTGGTGGGAAATACGTACCGCCAGTCGACCATGATTAAGTTATGACGCCAATGTCCCTGCTAAAAAAATAAAACGGTAGGATATGACGGACTACCAGCAGAGTTTCTCAAACACGAAGGTTAATAGCTGGGAACTTAAGTGTGGTGTTTCCAGCTCATAGTAAAGGACAATTCAGGAAATTGCATAATCTATCGCAGAATAAGTATCTTTAATATCGCATATTCGGTATTGTGCGAAACTTCACCCCATCGCAGTCAATCCATTGGACTTTATCAGTGCGGCTTTTAATAACGCGTAAAGGAGCTGTCTCTATGCTGTCATGACTGAATTGGACATGCTTACAGCTATAATTATTATTGTTAATCAATACCAGAAGTTCCGTCAGGATTGGAAAGAACCTTTCCGAGCATTTGGAATCCAATGAGCCTTCAGACAATGCGACTTGATGCTGGAGAAGAGCTAGATTAATAGGCCTATATTGTTGCTTTTCAATTCTACTCAGTTATGGCCCCTGTCGCAGCAACTTTGAGCTCGTAGTTTGCCCTGTGTGGATAATAAATTAAAATTTGCCTCTTGTCTCCGAATACACATTAGTTCACATAGATCTACTCAATCAAAAAAAGGCATATGCTAGTCAGTATAATTCTACTGGTTCGCGAATAGACGAAACCCAAAACATTTGAAAAAAAAAAACAAGGAATTATAATGTTAGTCAACCTTCATCATGAATTAAGTCACAAAAGGCCTATCCGCACTACGACACTCTAATCATTTATATTTTCGAATTATCTGATCCGGAACGTACCACTCAATCAGTTGGAAGTAGCCAATTCAATGATGAACTTGAGCCAGGTTCAGGGATACGGAAGTAATATAAAAGAAGTTGGTTACAGGTTTAAAAAGTGTCTCCATTCCAGTTTTCGTTTTGCAAAGAGTGTTAAAATTTGGCTTGGCAGTAACAATTAGTTTAGATTTTGACCTCGTCGTGATTTCAGCTCCAGGTTTCGTTGCTTTATATGCGATTATTTTCTGTCTCTATTGGCATTTCGGTTTGGCTTTTTTCTACAAAATTTATTTCAGTCGCGATGTTGTTTCAGTTTCGGCGTCGCACCATTTCAAAACGGGATACGCTTTTACTAAGCAAATGGTGGTAGCCTGTTTTTGGATGGGTGGATCTCAAACAAGATGAGCACCCTCTGCAGGGTAGTACAAAAAGAGCTCAGTCACACTTTTTAGACTTACTAAGATTCATATACCAACAGTGTTTATCATGGGGCTACAAGCAGTAAGATTTTCGGTCTCATTCCATGTTTACAAGTAAAAGATTTGCAACTTTTAGGTAAAATAAAATGTAAGAATTTGTATGGTCTTCGGCACTAAATTGACAGGTCCTTGAAGTGTCCCTGCAGTGAAATATCAAACTAGTCAGTGAACATACTGGTATCCAACTATAATTTTCTGGTTGATAACATACTAGTCAGAAAAAGTTTAATCCATGCTAGTATACGACTAAAATTTTCATAGTATGTGTCTAAGCGACATAAGCTGTCATTATTTTTTTATTTTATTTCATTTGCATTGCAAGCTATTGTAATTCGCAACCAGCTTATGAAATATTCCAAAGATATAGTTTATGTTTTGCAATCCCAAATCGGGGGAAAATTATGAAAAATGAAAATGATGTGGTGAGTCCATTTTTTTATTTTAATCCCTGCTAGAGGTTTTAGTCCATATTTGGACTAGTATTCTTTTATCTTTTTCAAACTAGTTTTACTAGTATATTGCCTTCCATTTTGAATTACTATGAAACACCTTATACAAACTAGTGTACATGAGTAGTAGAAGACTGGTATGTTCTGGTCGAAATCTGTCAATTAACATCTCGTAGAACATCGCCATGTTAAAAATATAAGTCGCTTATATGGAAATATGACAGTTGCAACTAGTTGGTTTGACTGCAGGGGTGTGCTTAATGTTTATCATCTACATGTATGTAAATATGTATGTATGTATGCATGTGGGACTATCAGCTTACAAAGTATGTTCAATACAAAATTGAGTTTTTAATCTGCTGTCACTAGCGCATCCAGCAGCACATCTCACCCTCTGAACTTGATCTATTGCTAAAAATTGATTAACTGGTAATCTCAAAGCAAAATGCCAAATGACACTTCACAAGCGCATAGTTGCATGTTGCAGCGACAAAAATTTCAAAAAAGAAAATTTATGTGAATTAGGGTCGCTCAAAATTTTCTGCACTATGTTTTGGTGAAAAATCGAGTTTAATTGTAGTCTAGTTGTAGTTTTTAAAGTTAAAAAGTTTTGGACTAATTGCCCTGTTGTGTCAAAGGCGGTAACAATTTGCTTCGTATTGACGCACATTCACATGAGCCATAAGCTCTTATCCGATTATTGGACTGCTGCTAAAATGATGATTTTATGCAGTTAAGTCGATATCTAATATAAAGTAGCATTCACTGATATATTATTAAAAGTAGCCCGTTACTTCGAATTTCACATAATAAGTACCTTATATGAAGAGTCAGAGACTCAGCTCAGTTTAAAGATATGTAACCAACATTTCAGTGTCAGTGTTGGAGTTTCTGAAGAAAAAAAAAAACTTTACTAAAAACTTTCTTTAGAAAAATTTCGCATCCATCCACACCTTTTTCGAGTGTACGGCAGAATCCGAAAATGTACTAAAATTTATTTCAGAATATTTATTTGTATTTCAGAAACTGTAGAACGTACTTCAGAATAATCAATTGTACTTGAGTAATTGTATAATTGTATCTCAGAAAGTCTAAATTGTACCTGAGAAACCGCAAATTGTACTGCAGAAGCTGCAAAATGTTATTCAGCATTGATAGGAATTTACCATTTCTGAAAAACAATTTATAGTTTCTGAAGTACAGTTTATATTTTCTCAGGTACAATTGATTATTCTGAAGTACATTTTACAGTTTCTGAAATAGAAATCACTATTCTGAAATACATTTTACGATTTTTGAAGTACAATTGGTTGTTCTGAAGTTCATTTTAAGGTTTCTCAAAAACATTTTACGCTTTCTGAAATACATTTGAAAAAGGTGTATGCAATATTTGAAAAATAATGCCTTATTAATCAATATGGCATTATTTCCACTATGCGAAATGTGAAATAAAGCCATAGAAATTTGAGAAATAAAGCCATATAATCACATCGCACACTAAATCAGAGAGAGACAGTCACATTTCAAAATCTGAAAAACTTTGTTATTATTAAAAAAAAATCGAATGCATTTATTTTTTTCAGTTGTGACGGGTTTTTGATTTAGAGTGCGATATTTCAATACAAAAAGTGAATTTTTTCCTCGTTGATGGAAGTTGATATAAAAAACAGGCGGTCTCCGTCTCACTCCCACTTCTTTTACCGCTTACGCGTTCCTCCACTTATTCGCAATCACACTCGCTCTTTTACCTTCCTCTTGCACTCACTTTCAGGCACGTTCTCAATCTATCTTCCTCCTCGTCTTCGTACTTTTCTTCCTCTTCACAGTTTGGTCGATATCTCACAACCGCGTTCCCATATAGGACTAAGAACCACGCCTTAAAACCATTACTAGCACCATCATGGTATTATCTTGGCGAATAGATTGACTAGTATGCCAACTGGTATGTTGCTGATGCTGTAGCGAACAGTTGGCATTTCGCAGGACATCACCTTGTTAAAAATACCAGTTGCCAGTATGAGAAAATTTTAGAACTCGAACTAGTTGAGCCGTTTGGCAAACTAGTATTTGACTGGTGACAACTAGTAGATTTGACTGAAGGGTCAATGTGGAATAAGCAATTCATCACTGCCTACACAAATGAGAAGCACCAATCACCAATAGCCATACCTGACCCCCAGTTGTTCCCACACCAACCAATAATCTACAAACGACATGCATTCGGCCTAGGAACCTCGAAAAACAATTTTAGAATTAAGCTCTGCAGGCAGTTTTTTTCATTTTCTAACAGCTAATCAGATAGTCACCGGAAAAAGGCTTAATTGACCCACCCTAATGTAACCCTATATGCAAGTATGTAGGTGGCATCTGTATAGTAAGTCATGCAATAGCGTTGAAATCATTAGAACGCTTGTTGAGAATGCAACGCGCTAGCTAAAGCGTTTGAAACACGTCTGCCAATTCATGCAACATTTTGTAATTTGAGTACGTGGAGAGTTTGTAGGGTGGCTACATAAAAGCGGCGATATATTTAGTTGTATTACACGGCCACCCCGTCGAGGTCAACAACGTCGGTCGCAGCCCTCTTTCCACTGCAGTTCTATTTACGAAAGTGATAAAATCATCAGATTAATTTGCGATTTTTCGTGCATTCGCTCGAGCGAGTTCAGGTTGTGGGGTAGACCTATTGTTGTTGTGTGTATGTTTGATGATGAGGTTGAGGAAGCGTGCAGCCTCTTTGGTTTTACATTTTCCGTGCAAAAAAAGTTTACTTCTTTATTTTTTGTGTCATTCATTTACTTTAATGCAGAGCAGCCATACAACAACCGCATCATTTTTCAACGTGCGTCACGTGCCACACAGGCCGCATGCGAACGCAATTATGCTGAAAACATTTATTTTTGCTAGCCGCTTTTGTTTTTTTTTCGCTTTTCGACTTAAGTTTGCATTTTTGCGTTTTGTATTTTGAGGTTCAGCGGCAAAATGTTGCAAGTACCAATGATTGCAACAAAACTAAAACTCATATATAAGAGGCACGTGAGGAGTGGGTGTGTGTGCGATTTGTGCGTCGCCGCCGACTGCTTCAGTGATTTTCTCGCTTTGTGGCGTTTTCGTCTGCGTGTTATTTAGTTTCCATGTGAAATCAGCAGCGAGCTACAATTTGAAAATGTTCTGATATTTTTTATTGCTCTAAAATGTTGCGCCAATTTCTATTGCGTCTGTGTGTGTGTGTGTTTTTTTTTTTTAAATATTTGTGTTTGCTTTGCTTTTTTGTCACTCGCTTTCTGTTTTCAAAGCTTCAAAATAACTATTTGGTTTTGCTTCTTTTGTTGTAACTAATCAACGCCTGCTATCGCTGTATATTGTATGCCACACGTTCTTTTTACTATTCTTTTTTTCCACCCTTCGAAACATTTTGGGACGCATCTGGCCTTATAGTGTTTTGGTGGCAGATTGTCAATTAATATTGCAAGTGTTTCAATACCAAAATTCGTATAGTAGGCGCAATCTTTCGGTACCAAATTGAAAAAGTAAAACACAAAATAAAGGTAATTTCGTAGAGACTGGTGTAAACAAGAAACAACAACACTTTATAGGGACCTATTTGAACTCTCATGACTTTCATGCAGCCCTGTTAAATTTTATAAGTAATTAGTAATGAATTAGTTAAATGCAAAGCCGTAGCCAGCATTTTTTTTTAGGGGGGTTCCACGTTATTACAATGAAACCTCGTAATGAGAAATACGCGCCAGTGTTTTCACTTCCAACATTTTTCCTGTGATAAATTTAAAAAAAAAACCGTGGTAGATTTTTCGAAAACAGGAAAACATATGCAAATTTTTTTTCTTCAAAATTATTATTATTATTCAAAAAAAATAACGAGAACTATTACAAAGTCAACTTGAATTTAAAAACAGAACATAAAACAAACATATGCACTAGGGAGAACAAGTTTGAGTAAAAATATTTTTAGACATTAGTAAAATAATTTTTACAAATTTTCTATAACAGTATATGCCAATGTACATACATACATTGCAAAAATTTTAAAATAAAGGTCAAAAACTCTTGCAAAGTTTCCGAAAATTCGGCGAATATCAGTCAAAATTTTCAGCTACTATCTCAGAATTTTCAGAAATTTTTTGAGCTTGCAGTTTTGAAGCTTATGCAATTTTAGTATAACATTGTTCTAACCTTAAGTCCTTAAAGAAATTTTCGAGTTTTTGTCAATTTGTTTTCATCCGTACAAATTTATGAGAATAAACGAACACAGTAAAACTCTTATTGAAAATAATACTGTGTGCTAAAAATTTTTGAAACCGCGTGCTTGTGTCAAAATTTCTGGGGGGCGGGTTCAAACCCCCTTACCCCCACCCCCCTAAATACGCCCTTGGTTAGACGGCTTTTTTAATTGGTAATGATTATTTAATTTTTTTGAGATTATTTTTTTTTTTCAGTATTGATGTGTATATTTATCTGCTTCTACACCAATACTGAAAAAATCAAATATAATAAAAAAAAAATTTTAAAATTATTTTTAATTTTTCTGATTTTTATTGTTTATTTTTGATTTATTAATTTTTTTTTCAGTATTTTTGCTTTGTATATTTATGTGCTTCTACAACAAAACTGGAAAAAATCAAAAATAATCAAAACATTTTTTTTTTGATTATTTTTTTTTTAATAATAATAAAAAATGATTTTTTTTTAATAATCATAAAAAATCATGATTTTTTGGATTATTTTTTTAATTAGTTGGAAAATTATTAATTGGATTCACAAGAAAATCATTAATCAAGCCGGTTATCATTACGATTAGTAATTATTATTTAACTGACCTGCTTTCATGGTCGTAGGAATTGTTTTTCTTCAAAATATTACACTGGAAAAAATTTAGATTTTTTTTACTTATTTATAAAATTATTATTGATATTTATTTTCGGAATGGCGATCAGGAATATTATAAAACGTTCGGATCCTTAGATTTATTTTGTTCTTGGCGTAAATTATTTTTGCTTAAGTCCGTAACGCAAGACAAAATTATAGTTTTCTACCTACCTCAGTTTACAGCTCAAACCAGTGAGCTGTAGAAACCAGCGAATTTTGAAATACCCACAAAAAGTTTTGACATAGCAGACAAAAACAACAACCCCATACTTAAAAGTGCTATGCTCCAGGATGATGAAACCGAAACACCACAATTTTGACCGTCTTCAGTCTGTAGCATTAGCTTCTCACTCTACACTAACGGAAAGTGCACCGGAGTGAACAAATACGAGTACAGCCAAATTAGTTGGAAATCATCATTAGCAGTATGGTATGGTTGTTGTTGCTGTAGCGATGCTTCTCCCTATCAAGTCGTCACTCTCCTTGGTGTAAGATGAGTTTGCTCCTTCAAGCAGGTAAACAGATGGTTGCCGTAGTTGCGGGGACTCACCATGTGCCCAGCAAACATTCAGTATGTGAGAGTTTAGTCGGGATAAGTAGGAGTTTAGCCTATATGTACATATCGAAGTTGGGCCAGAGTGCCTACTACTCTTTAAGTGATGTGATTAAAGGTCATGGTTGACAGACCTTCAAATAGTTTGAACCTGAAAAGGAAGCAGTGTAGCCCTTATGGTATCCTCCACTCGCTTTAGCTAACGCGACATCACACTATATTTCGCCTCAAATTATCTTTGTAAAGAGCTTTAATGTGAGGTTCTTCTCTAGAACTATTTACTATTGTACGTCGTTAGAGTTTCAGTGGATGGAGTAAAATCGCTTCACTGAGATGAGTTCGAAACGGATTGTATTGAACGCGTAGGATTTTTTATTTAAAACTAGAGGACCCAGCCACCTTTCGCTGCGTCTTAGAATTTATAATAGACTGAGTCCGATTTTAATCATTACATCTCCGAAACCAGTTCAGATATGGATCTTAATCACATAGCTCATGGCACCTCTCATACCTATGTTCTACTAACACATTTTCATTCTGGTCATTCTGGTTCACATATAGGTCGATAATTCCGAAACCGGTCAACCTATCGAAATAAGGGCATCTGAAATTTAAGGTTAGATGTCTAATAAAACACTTTTTTAAATTTTTATTTTTTTAATTTTTTTATTTATTTAAATAGTAATCTATGAAATACAATGATTCTTACATACTACGTAACAAAAAAAAATAAATAAAACATAATTTTAAACAAAGCTTAATTTAAAACTCTATTTAGTTTTAGTTTTAACTTAGCTTTATCCATTGAAAAACCAATTATTTAAGAATTTGAGAACAAATTAAACTCACGCAAAGCTCTAATGATGGGGCTTGGTATGCGTAATTAGTTCTGACGAGTTCAAAAACAAAAATGTCATTGCTTCTAAAGTTCCTATGAGGTACCAGGAAATTAATCCGTTCTCCCCCCCTCCTTGAATGATGTCAAACACAAAGCTAAGAGATAGTATAATTCTTCCATTATGTAAAGTCTTTAAGTTGATAAGGAGACAGCTAGCATTATATGAAGGAAAAGGATCTTCAAGGCGTAAACTGCGAAGTGCAAAATTTACGAAGGATTTTTGTATTCGTTCCAGTCTCTTTATATGGCAATCGTAATGTGGCCTCCATATAAACACTGCATATTCTAGTTTAGAGCGAACTAACGAGGTGTACAGAAGTTTTAAAGTGTACGGGTCAGACTACGATTTAGCAATAATATGATTTATATGATCATGAAATAAGAATTTGGAATCAAAAATTACACCTAAATCTCGCACTTCAGTTTTTGGGGTCAGTCTATGCTCATTAATATAATAAGATGTAGAGATAAGAGAACGGGATTTATTTCAAAATCATGTAATATCTTAGAAACGAAAATACGAGGAATCGAGGCTGCCTCCATCGTTTTGTAAACAATTTTATACTCATGCCTCCGGTGACCGTCCTTACCCAGGTATGGATCTTAATCGTTCCGGCAAAACAACAAAATATCGCAGTTACCCTTTTTGTCTATCTATCTTGTAGATATGTTATAAAAGGCAATTTTTTTTTTGGTAAACACAAAGTGACGTATCTAATAAAATAACTAAATTGAAATTTATTTTAAAAGTTTTAAAATTCCTTATTTGTCGAAATGACAAATAAAAAACGTCCAAGAAAACTTTGTCCTAATTGTTTTTTTTTTGCAACTCATTTACTAAATGTTATAGCTAGTGCGTCTCATTTTTAATTTTCCTTCATCTTTTTGTCACAAAAGGGTGACTTCGTTGTCAGGTTTCTTCTGCTGCAATACTCTTTGTTTTGATTTGGTCTTTTGTTATCTTTTGCTTGAAAAAAAGGTACGCGTACGCTGATTGTAAGGGAGTTTTTTAAGTTATTACCACTTTTGTGATTAAAGTATCTAGTCATAAATATACCAAAGTATATAAATATATGAACTTTGTCGCAATGCTAAGCTCATGGTCGTTAATAAATACAATTTTCAGTGGCCCCGCATCAACTCTCAGTTTCACAATTAATTTGTGAGATATCTTAAAATGTTTTCAAGTTTGTACACTAGAAAACATTAGTTTTAATCAAAGCCTAAGGTCGGCTGCACAAGAAGTGAGGAATATCTTACAATCGAACTCACTAATTAACTGTATTAAATACATTATATATTCCCCCTACGTGAGATAAAAGTCTGATGAGTCTTTGCATGCTAATTTAAGTCATGTCACGCTATAACCAGAGGCCTATTTTTAGGTAGTGTCGACTACCCTACTACATAAAGATTTTTTTAACAAGTACATTTACTACAAGGTGGCGCAAAAGTAATCATCCTATCAGAAAATGCTATAAATTTTGCGATTGGCCTCTAAAGTCAATATTGCTGACTATTTACTTGACCAATAATCGGTCGGGGCCAAACAGTTACTGTGAATGGTGAGCGCTACAGAGCAATGATCAACGAGTTCTTTTTGCCGCAACTTGATGAATTGGGATTGGAAAACATGTGGTTCCAACAAGACGGTGCAACAGCACACACTGCACGTGCCACAACCGATATGCTGAACATCGGAAGCTTACTTTTGCGCCACCTTTTATAAACAACAAAAAACGGGGCCGGAATAGGTTTATTTGAACAGGAAAAGAGATGTTTATTTTCATGAAGGGACATAACACATGCAATTATTTGGTATGGAAGTGGTGCTAATATGACTCTCGTCTCTTTCGGGAGGAGACACTACTCTTCAAGTATTTCAGATGCTTCGATATATATAACGAGGTTCACAGGCCGAGATTTTATTGATCTCTTAGTGGATCTGCATCCAATAGATGTCGGTTTGGGTGACTAGGTTAATGGCGATTCAGTAGAAACTGACTGCTTAACAGTTTCGAGTGCTCTCTAACATTGACCATTTTAATCCCTTGATGGAGTTAAGACTCAGCCGACAAAAGAGGACATCCCTTAGCAGTTCTGATAGTTGTGTTTTGGGAGACTTGCAACTTCCAATTGGTAATCAATAACCTGTAGGACGATGGCCTTATCTCTACCAATCAACGTTTCTTAATCTTTTCCCCAAGTGCTGCCGCCAAATGACGTGAGGATTTTGTTGCGGCTCTGCGCTTTTGTGGCTATTGCGGTGGCATGATTAGCTAAGGTGAGGCCATTGACAAACGTCACACCCAAGATTTTAGTGTGGTTGGCAGTAGGTAGAGTTACTCCATCTACGTGTACGTTTAACTCTTGCCTCTGCGCATTCGACGTCGTAAACAGAGTCGCCGTCGATTATGTTTTGATGATGGAGTGAAAAGGTCGTGGAGATAACTATTAATCTTTGTATAGAGTTTGTCAATGGAGGGGACCTTATTCGAAGCCATTTTAGTACAGTCGTCTGCGTAGGAGACCACAGAGACTAGCTCGGGTGGAGTGAGAAGCCTCGATTTATAGAAATTAAACAAAATGGGGGATAGGACACCATCCAGGGGCACCGCCTCTCTAATACTTCTTTATTTCGATGTTGTGTCTTTGCATGTTACCAACGCTTGCCGACCGTTAAGGCATTGATTACGCTTTGCCTATTAACCATAGTTTTCCGACACCGAAAGACAGGTTGTAGGCATCAAGATGGTGATTCCACTAAGTCAGTTTGTGTTCTGTTGACTGTCCTTTGGATTTTCACGTTGAAAATCTGCTTGATTGATGAGTCGCACTTGGTCACGTTCACTAGCCAGAACCGCTGCTTGCGCTGGGAAATTCAGACGAACTTCAGGTATTCTTCCAGCGGCGATAGAGACACCTCAGTCTGTTGCAACAACCTTGCGAAATTCTCGTGAACTTTGGCGTCCGTCTAACCGTTTGGGGAAGACAGCGAAGGATCTCTTTGTACAAGGTGGCGCAAAAGTAAGCTTCCGATGTTCAGCATATCGGTTGTGGCACGTGCAGTGTGTGCTGTTGCACCGTCTTGTTGGAACCACATGTTTTCCAATCCCAATTCATCAAGTTGCGGCAAAAAGAACTCGTTGATCATTGCTCTGTAGCGCTTACCATTCACAGTAACCGTTTGGCCCCGACCGATTATTGGTCAAATAAATAGTCAGCAATATTCCGCGTTCTGGAGCAGTGTAGCGTAACATTGTTTATTAACGTGTATTTCGCATGTGTTTACTACACAAATTTCAAAACAGAACTGACTTTAGGGGCTAATCGAAAAATTTATAGCATTTTCTGATAGGAGGATTACTTTTGCGTCACCCTGTATATTCCGTAAAACGGTCCCAGTCCGCTTGGCTAAAGTTGATAAATGCACGACGTTCGGATGTAATAAAATCGGTAGGTCGCTAGATGGCCAGATGCCAATGCAATCGACGCACTTGATAAGCTCTGCGGTTACGATGGCGATGTCTGCCGAACTGTGTAAATACCCTCTCATTAAATACCTGCAAAACTACCTGAAAAGTCTACTGAAAGAAAGTTACTTAAACCCAAAGGTCGCACAATTTAATGATGGGTACGTCAAATCTACTCGCCTGAGGTTTTCTTATCCTTCTCTGTTGCTTTGATGTTTGTTGAGGTGTATCACAATGTCTGGGAACTCTTAAACTGAGAGGTTTTGTCAGTTCAAGATGTTTAACCGAGCGAAGATCTACCGAAATGTAGGATAAACTACATTATATCAGCTTCTTGAGCATTCAGAGAAGGAAGGACCCTAGTTGCCACAATAGACCAGTTCTTCGGAGTGTACCTTGTTTCCACGTTGAGGGTAGCCACATAAAATAAATTTCATAGCGTAGAAAATATCAGTCCAATGGTCTCTGTTGGCTGTATAAGTAACCCCAGATGGATTGGATTAAAATACGCAAAATTACAAATTTACACATACACAGATTAGGACCGCAATCAAATGAATCAATATATATGAACACACATTTGTTTATATGTCCTTACCAACGAAGGATATAACAAAAATAATGTAATATGCCCAGACATACATACCTACAAACCTACGACCAACATTCATACAGAGAAAACCACGCTAATTTCATTTTTCCATTGTGCGTGCGCCAGCGCATTGAAGTGTACAACGTGCAACACAGCAGCATGCAGCATGCAACATGCAATTCAGTGATATATTCAAAATCAAAAATCAACAATGACATACGAATTACCCGGATTTCCGTCGGCTTGCGCGCCGTCCCCTATGGTCATTTGATGGCTTTGTTAGCCAGCAAGTAGCTTTGATGGCCAACGGACGGACGACGTTCGACTAAATTACGCGCTGATGCAATAAATATTTAGCGGCGTAGTTGAGCAGCGCTCGAGTATTGCGATTATCAATGCTTTGACGCAAAATCATTCAATTGAAGAGACCATTACGAATGCGCGAATCAAAGCAGCCAGCTGGCTCAAATACACGCAGATTCGACTATTGTTGAAGTATGAGGGTTGTGAGGGTTCGTTGTAGAGAGGGCGGCATTTTTGTAGATATCTAATGAAAGTACTCGAATGTGAAACAAATGAATTTTGCAAACAATTGGTAAATAACAAATACATTTCATATCGAATGCACACTATACGCACTCACTGACACACACACACACACACACGCATGCACAATTTAAAGTCGCAACATTTTGCTGCTTCAGAGTTAGCCTTTAGATGAGCTCGCGCATATGTAATCGCATTGGTGTGGGTTAGGTAGCTGGGAAAAAGGTGTTAAGTGTTGATTGTGGTGATCAGTGATTTCGACTAAACAAAAAAAAAACTTCAAAATCACATTTCGGTTTTATTGCCGAAACATACTTTCGCCACTTTTCCCATGTCGTTGTTGTTGTTCACATAAGCTGATCAAATTTCACACAATTTCAGTTGTAATGCGATTTTCTGAAAAATTCCAAATGCCAATAGCGACCTTCTAATTTTGGCAGCTAAGCGATAAATCTTGAAATCTGTCCATTGAGGTTTTTCACTTCAATCGTAACTTCGAGTTTGATCGCAAACCGTAGAGAAATGCAATTTTGTTTGCACTCATAGGCGTATACTGGGAGGAGAGCAAGAGTGTCTATTGAACCACAAGAGCAAGAGCTAGACTGGTGACTATCAGTATCTTATGTTTGCTTCGAGATAGATTTGTCTGGATTTGAAGGTTTGGCCTTGGGATTTAGAGTAACTAAAAAGGAGCACACCCACGGTTCAACCCCTTTTGGGCCGTTAAATCAAATTTTTCTTTTCTCTGCTAACCATTCAATGAAGTACTTCTTAACTTAAAGTGTCTTGCAAAGGAGTTTTAAAAGCTTTCAATTTCCCCCCTTCTATCTGCGGCTGCAAGTAAAGTCAGTGTGGAGTTCATATACGTCCGCCATGTACTCTCATCAGACCCCAGCCAGTTGACATAGTTAGAGACGATTAAGATTAGTTGGGAACCTGTATATTCTTCGACAATTTATAATGAGCCAAATTTGCTTAAGTACTCCACATCTGTCCATTTGCTTTCTCAGTAAATCTAGACCAAAGCTGGTGCTTGCACATCGTAAAAGACTCGATTTTTCTTTTGTAGTGGTTCTTGTTGTAACCGAAAAACACTCCGAAAATACGAGTTCGCTGGCAAACAACAACAGCCACAGATTTTTTTGAGAAAGCATCTAGTGAGCGGGCTTTATTATTGGTATTTTGATGGTGGTATTGCGCTTAAGAAAAGAGAGAGATCTTAAGATTTAAAAACCTATTATTGAACTAGTGACTCTTCCTCCAATAAGGATGCACCCAGAGAATTATTAAAATGTCGTAGATAGACTGGTAGTGCTTCTTAGGGTGGCTTCTCTTATTACTATTTTGGACCAAATTTTATTCTGATTTTGTGGAGACAAAATGATTTCGGGTGGTGCTATCTTCAGCGCCCATTTTCGTTCTCTGAATTCTCTGAGGATCGTTATTTTAGAAATCTTAACCTTGACCTGATTGACTGCATGTCCAAACATTTTCACTAATAATCAGAGAATATCGGTTGTTGCACAGTGTTAAGTACCCCGAATTTATTTTAGAGACTAACCCAAGTGGGGAGTCTCATGTTGAACTCGAGCTGCTAAGTCATCCGTAGCCCTGTACATGCTGTGGAAGTATTCTACTCCTTACTTTTATATGTAATCGTAGTCTAGAACTCGAAATATTTCTAAGGGGACATATCTCGTCATGAACTTTAATCTACATTACTGGGTACCGACAAACTGATTTCCAGATAGATCGAAACTTGATGGGAAACTATTAATAAGCCGTTTCTGCCAAGAGCTCTTCAAAAATTTGAACTCTAGGATATCTTAACTTTGCCGCCTCTTTTAAGTCGGCATAACTTTAAAGTGGAAATTCTGAGCTATTGAAAAGAAAGGGAGTAACACTGTTAAACTGAATAAGAGATAGATCGAAACTTGATGGGAAACTACTATTAAGATTTTCCTCCAAGAGTTCACCATTAATTTTAGCTTCAGGCCATCTTAACGTAGCCCCTCTTCTAAGTCGGAATTACGTTAGAGTGGCAATTCGGAGTTATTGAAAAGAAACAGAGTAGACACCAATAAACTGATTAAGGGATAGATTGAAACTTGATAGGAAACTTGTATTAAGCCCTTTCTTCCAAGATTTCTACATTTATTTTAGCTAGAGGCTATCTTTACTTTGCCACCTTTTCTAAGTAGGAATTACTTTAAAGTGGCAATTCGGAGTTATTATTTCAGTTGATAAAGATTTTCCTGATAAAATGTATACGAAACTTCTGTCGAAGATAGGAGTTTAATACGGCATTCTACAACAAGGATATCCATGCGGTATAATTAGCCATTTTGGAGGCAAAACATCTGATGGATCGGTTTATATCAACGTTATTGCGCCATCCAAAAAGTCTAGTGAAACACAACTGATACCTCAGGTCTAATTTACTACTACTACTAGTAACAAGGAAGCTTCTTTATAGTTGATACGGTATCATTGAAAAGGCACGTCGACTGTGCGGATATGTACTGTATCGAAGTTTACCTGAGTCAACAATCGAAAGGTATCACGCGGACTATGCAATGATAACCAGAAGCTGCCCAAGTGAGGCTTTTATATTAAGTTCAATCATATCTCGCCTTACCATCTCAAATAAAAATAGTATTCCTCCAAAAGTGCTTTTCTGCGTCCACATAAACTTCAGCTCCCTAGTCTCTCAAATCCTAGCTACGCCTCTGCCCCCAATACAATATCAATCCGAATACTTGAAAAACATTGTAAATTGCTCGTAAATTCATTGCTTTACAGCTGTTATGGGTGTGTCAAATAACTGTTGACAAGGCACACAGACACCACTCGATATATCACATAGAGCCCAACCTTGAAACTAAGCGTCTGGCTGGCTCAGCGATCGAAGTAAAGACGTCGATTTCTTTGAACGCTTCCACCTCCTTTGCGATTTCCTGAAAGTAATAAAATTCGCCATTTAACAAAACTAAAAAAAAACTTAAAACGATTCACTGAGAACACGGAAGTTGCTTGAAATTAAGATCAGTTTTTGTTGAAATTTATAGCCAAAAAAAATCTACTAATATGGTACTTTTATGAGTTTTTGAATATGATGCTGGCGATCGTGCTTTAAACACAGAGGCGCGTGAGCTTAAATATTGCTTAAGCAACTTAATTATATTCTTGTATGTAATTCTGCAGCCTTCAAAAACTTTAAATATTCAGAGCTATCGTTTAAGTCATTCAACAGCTTCTAGTACGACGGAAAAAGTTGTTCCTAGACGTGTCTTATCTATCCAAACCATTTTCCCAACTCTCATTTCAACCTTTCTCCTTACTTCAGTTCCATAAAGACTGTGGCATGTACTTCTAGAGTCTGATACCGCTAATAAATAATTTAATTTTGGCAAACGTTAGCCCATCGTATCTGGAAGTAGTATCCTTAGCTCATAACTGAGATATCTAGGATATCTCAGTTATAGTGAAAGTTCGTTATAGGGGTCGAATTTCTAGGGTACACTGCTGATAGTAATATATTGATCAAAAAAGTTGGGTTTGTCGGTGAAAGGGGACAAGACAAAGTATTTACTGTCTTCAAAGGTAGAGTCGCCAACAAGTGCGACTTTGATTTAAGTAGGCGATTGCGAAGTAAAGTCATGTCTCGTCGGCCAACGATCACAACCTAAAAGACTCTCTCATATCCGTCCTGAGTTATGGCGCTGATGCATGAACGATAAGAACTAGTAAAATGTCGTAACCCTTAACTTATTCGAGTGTAAATTGAGTCACAGTACGCAGATATGTACAATTACTAAGGTAGACGTCGCCCCAGTAGCTATTAGAACACATTTCGATAAAGCAGAACTCATTCCTGTCTTCTACATGTTGAATCATTTTTATGGAGCAGAAAACGAAGTCCAAAGATTTCGCTGCCTTGACCTTTTATGTGCATCGCGGAAGACGCTTCGGCCAAGAAAGTATTTGGATGAAGAACCGAGGAAGAAGAAATGGACACTACTGGAGAAAAGATAGTGGAGAAGGACTTTGGTTGCCTTAATGTTTCTGACTGGTATCAGTTAACGTGAGGACGGTATGACTTGATTGTTTTGTACCTCTCCTAAAATAGGCAAATCCTAATTTATTCAAAGAGGTAGGACCTCATTACCTGTTGCTCTGCTTTCGGATTCTAGAAATTTGGTATAAACAGCATCCATGGTGAAAGGCAAAACGCTCGAGAGAACTTGCCCCCAAAAACTCATATGCATTTACATGCGGTGTCTGAAACTCAATCCGTTGCAAGCTTTTTTCGAGAGCTGGTTTGAGAGCTTTTTGACGGTCAGCTCGGGTATAGTTAACTTCAGCCCTAATGTCGTAGGAATGATTTTATATGGCCACGACGATCCTACTCCGTCCCCAGCTTCCTTAAGCCTAGCCTGCTTAATATAGTTTTTTATATATTCATATTTGTAACAGTATTCTCCACCCACAATTGGGATTGGCACTTGGATTGGAGAAATTAAGTATCAAGATCTTGAAGAAATTAAAGCATTTTTGGAGGGGATCAGAACGTTTCAGTTTCGTGAACCGGTGGTCTAATAGTATAGCTAGTAAAATTCGAATACGATATGCATTAGCTAGTAGCAGTTGTCGTTGCTTTTACACCACAAACACACACTGAAAATATTGGGAAGAGCTGACGAAAGGCCGGTACTTTGTCGGTTTAGCTTAGGTATATTCAGATACAACCCCCTTCGGGCCTAACTTCACAGTTAAGATGTGAAGATACCTTTTTAAAAAAAGGCAAAATAAGCTGAAATATTTAGAATCATAACCGTAGAAAAGCACTCGAACTTACGCATTCCATGGCCAAACAAAAAGGAAATAAGGAAAAGCTTAAAACGCCCTCGGAACGTAGGTACAAGTCGTAAATCTCCATGGACCGTTAAAACACGCAGAACATGGACATAAAAACAAAATGGGACTAAAAATTAATTTAACATATGTCAGTTATGTCCAAATGCTTATTTCTTTGTAGTCGTGTCGCATGCACCATCAGATCTGGCGATATAGCAGTAGTAAAATTGTTGCAAGTAGTACATACCGATATCGGTACCCACATTTGGGACGTGCAGTCACTTGATGTTTGAGATCCGTTGCGCACGTGCATTTGTTTAAGGTACGTGAAAATGCGTCAGTGTGTGTGTTTGCTTGCGTGTACTGGAATACAACAATAAAAGCCATTTTAATGATCGATCACGTCATAAAAAAATATTATGACGTTTACATGACGTGTACGGTTATGCGCTTTTTTAAAACGGTACGCAGCCTCATAATGTGCCAAGCGTAAATAGCGACTACGACGGACGGCATTAACACTCTATATTAGTGCGTATTATGCTAGGGATGTGTCGGAATCGAATTTACCGAAATAGAAGTAAAATTTTTGCATATAGTTTTGCAGGAAATTGAAATCCCTACAAAAAAATTTTAAATTAAAAATTTCGCTGGGCGGGACATTCCAGAGTAAACAAGCTTTAAACATTGGCCGAAAATTTTTGATTTCACGCTTTAACTTTGATGTTCAATGTATAACAAGTTTAAAAACAAATCCTGAAAGGGAATTTTAAAGTCTAACAAAAATCTTCAAAACATTTTTGATAAATTCGCTTTTTAAAAATTATTTACTATTGAGTTTAAAAGGAAAGAAAGGTTTTTGTTTCTGCCCCAATTTTTTTATTTTTGTTTCTCAATTCAATAAATTTGTATCGCACATCTTCTAGAATCAATAAAAAAAATCAAAAAAAAAAAAAAAATTATAACTATCAACTGGTCTCGTAAAATTTCAAAAATATGTGTCTAACCTTTATGGAGGAGTAGCTTATTTGAGTTAATTTTTATACCTTTCCTGAACATGAAATAGTATATTAACTTTGGTCCGATGTTTGTAACGTTTAGAAATATTTATAAGAGATAGACCCACCATTAAGTATACCAAATTGGTCAGGACCATGAACTGAGTTGATACAGCCATGTCCGTCTGTCCGTCCGTCTGTCCGTCCGTCCGTCTGTTTGAACGCAAACTAGTCCCTCAATTTTTGAGATATCTCGATGAAATTTGGCACACGGATGTATTTTTGTATTATATTAGACATTTGTCGGATCCGGTATGATCGGGTCACTATAGCATATATCTCCCATACAACCGATCGTTCAAATAAGAAGATTTTGACCATTTCTCCCTCACTTTGGAAGATTAAAACTTGAAACTTGGTGGGTATTTGCTTACAGATAATAGAAAATTTGGTAAAAAAATCGTTAAGATCGGAGCTATATATAGTATATCTCCCATACAACCGATCGTTCACATAAGAGGTTTTGGACCATTTCTCCCTCATTTTAGCAGATAGCAAGGTAAACCTTGGTGAGATATTTGCTTATATATAATAATATATTCTTTAAAAAAATCACTTTGATCGGAGCTATATATATTACAAAACCTTAAACAATGCGTATTTAAGTTTGCACGTATTCAGGAAAGGTATAAAGCCTTCGGCACAGCCGAAGACAGCGCTATCCTTACTTGTTTCTATTATATTATTTGGTTTGGCTTAGGCCTAGACGACCGTCTTGCGCAAATGGTTTATCAATTATTTGTCCTTATAGAACGGGAATGCGGGCACCTGTTACACCTTTTATGTATTAATTGGGAGCGAGCACTTGTGGCTCTGAGGTATTAGCGCGGGATTGACCTCCTCATTTTCGCTGTTAAAAACCCCGATTTGGAATTGCAAAAAATAAATTATATTTTTGGAATATTTTATAAGCTAGTTGCGAATTACAATAGCATGCAATTCAAATAAAATAAACGAAAGAAATGATTACAGCTAGTGGCGTTTAAACAATATGTGAAATGGACGGGCAAATATGAAAATACCATAAGCCCAGAGCAGGGGCTTACAGGTACAATAACCACCTTCAAAAACTAAAAAGAAGATTGTACAGAAACACAAGTCCTGCATGCAATATTTACATATAGACAGCATGTCTGTTCTTGCAAAAGCAAAACTATACGAACTTGTCTGGCGAGAAATCGTTGCGGTTTTCGAAATAGCACCATCACTATTAAAAAAAAATATTATAATTGACTAAGAATTATTATCAACTGGTTTTGAGTTCGTAAAACTTACAAAATATATAAAAAAAAAATAAAGTTAAAAAAATTAAAATTAAAATAAAAGATAAATAAAAAACCAGTAGGGAATAAGCATTACGATTTCTAGTGTCCGATTCTTATTTACAATATGTACAAAAGCTGCAAAACTTTACGTTTCCAGTTAACTTAATGCAAGAGTTATGGCTCAAATCCCGTTTATCGGAACAATCGATTGTATAATGCATAGCTTATATTGGTTCGATCCTGTTGGTTCGGACAAATTACTAATATATTATAAAATAGCGGCTTCATACCAAATTCTCAAGTTAGTTTTATTTACTCTCGCTCTTTTAAATTAACTCTGATTCAAATTTCCAAGGGTCATTTAATGCCTAGGGTTGCCACTCGATTCGTTATATTTTTTTTGTGGCAAAATCCGCTTTTATCCAATAACCGACTTGACACATTTGGATGAACTTTTGAACATAGGTACATATGTTACATTTCCAGCTCGCTAACTTAAGCGTTCCCACCAGGAGATTTTTACAGGCTTGCCAGATATTGGAGAATTTTAAAAAATGAGTGAGTTGTGCTTATATGGGTATGAAACGAAAGGTATTTTACTTCGTGTGTTAACAAAAATATTTGCCGGTTGGATTACCACATAGGGTTGCCACCTAATCTTATTAAACTTATTTTCGTGTGAACCCGCTACTATCTCGAAAACATCTTGACACATTTCCGTGAAACTTTAAAGATACTTATATAATTGGACTGCTATAATATAAACTCTCTTCCAACTGCAACTGGGAAGGTTGTAACTAATAAGTTGACACCTATCTGAAAAAAAAAAATGGTATGGCAATGTGGTTATCAAACGTCGTACTTCAACAAAAATATTTTTAGGGTATAATGTATATTTCTAGATGTACTGTATACATATTTTTTCGATATCCGCCGTTATCTCGGAACTAATTGAACTAGAATATCTCTACTGTGAAATATCTAGAAAATACTAAATTATATGGCAACCTCGAAAAAATCAAAGCATAGCTCAGTACTCCAGGTGCTATTATTAACGTCCATAAGTACGCATGTGTCAAGAACCGTAGACCACTTAAATTAATTTGTTGCATATTTTAGGGCGGTAAGCTTTGAAAATAGCAGACTTATAGCGCTTAAGATTGAATAAAGAATGTCTACAACCTTTGCAGAGTACTGCCGCATTTTCTAAATATTTTGGCAACCGACACAAAAGCCGCCAACGAAATATGCGCTAAAGAAATCAACAAATTTGAAAAATATTAAAAATATGAAGTAAGTTTTTTTTTATTCGTTTTGGCAATGCCAATGGCAGCCATGTTTTGGCGCAAAACAGCAAAAGGATATGCGGCAGTCAGCAGGCGAGACACAAACAAATAGCTACATTTATTTGGATAAGGAACATACATATATAGTTTAATATGTAATTCAATCTATAAATTTAATAGTATCAAATTGCATATAAATATATATTTGAAGATATGTAGCAGCTCATGTGTTGATGGCAACAGCATTTATGCCAAGACAAACAAACACATATTCAAGCGGAGAGAGAATAAACTGCAGCTAGCAAAGCATACAAACATAAAGGAATTGAATTCAAAAATCTAACCAAAAATATATTTTTGTATCGTCAAATGCATGTGTGAATGTGCATTTGATATTTCTTAGATTTATCTAAGGCACAAAGAAATATGACGTCCATTAAAGAAATTAGTTTGGCTGGCTTAACACAGTAGTGCTTCAAAAGGGGGAAAACGGCAAAGAGGAGAAGAAAATGCCTCTCGGCTGCTAAAAAATTACAAAAGGTCTAGCAAATATTCGAACTTTCATAATAAACAGAATAAAAATAAATATTATTTTCATAGATGATATATCTACAGTGAATCCTCCAGTATCTGGATACCGAAGTTTTGTCCAAATAAAGTTAAACCTATTAATCCAGCTTTTATACCTTTCATGAACATGAAATGGTACTATAACTTTGGTCCGATGTTTGTAAGTATGAGAAGAAGAAGAGATAAACCCACCAATAAGTATACCAAAATGATAAGGGCGAAGAGTTGAGTCGATTTAGCGATGTCCGTCTGTCCGTCTGTCTGTTTGTACGTAAACGAGTCCCTCAGTTTTTGAGATATCCTTATGAAATTTGGTATGGAGCCGCCATTTTGCATGAGATTAATCATTTGTCGGAATCTGCAAGATCGGAGCATTACAACGCCTAGCTCCCATACAATCGATAGTTTCCATAAATGGGTTTTGGGCTATAAATTTTGCAATTAAAAAGCTAGGAACGTTAAGTTTTTCAGGTTTGGTACTTATTAGATATAAAATGTGTGTGGGTGAAAATCAGTCAGATCGAACCAACATAACATATAGCTCCCATACAATCGACTGTTCCGATAAATGGGCTTTGGGCTATGTATCTTTATTTTATCAGTTTTTCAGAATTTTTATTAATTGTGTAATTGGATCGAACCCTTAAAACCGTGATGAGTTATCTTGAAAGGTATAAAGTCTTCGGCACAGTCGAAGACAACCCTTTCCTTACTTATTTAAATTCAGGGTAGGTCCCTAAAGTGATAAAATGTTCTACTAAAACATACGCTTGATAATTTGCCGTAATAAAAATTGGTCTAGCTCAAAACTTACCGAGAGCTAAACCATTTGACGCCACTACTAGTTATAGCTCAGTGTTCAAGCAACGCTTTCAACTGTCCACTTGTACATGGCGACGTCATTGGCGGTGGCAATTTACTTCAGGGTAACTTTGTAGCAATGAACTTTTAATTTGAAGCTAAGGAAAAAATATCTATCGGATTTTTTTAAAAAATGTCAGAAAAATTTATTGTGGTTCGAATTTTGATCATGGAAGTCCTGGGGTGACGGGAAAGTTAATAATTTATTATCCAGACCCGGACTTTTATACGATCGAAAGAAAACTTTTATTTTCCGGACCCGGTTTAATACAGGGTGGCGCAAAAGTAATCCTCCTATCAGAAAATGCTATAAATTTTGCGATTGGCCCATAAAGTCAGTTCTGTTTTGACATTTGTGTAGTAAACACATGCGAAATACACGTTAATAAACAATGTTACGCTACACTGCTCCAGAACGCGGAATATTGCTGACTATTTATTTGACCAATAATCGGTCGGGGCCAAACGGTTACTGTGAATGGTGAGCGCTACAGAGCAATGATCAACGAGTTCTTTTTGCCGCAACTTGATGAATTGGGATTGGAAAACATGTGGTTCCAACAGGACGGTGCAAGAGCACACACTGCACGTGCCACAACCGATATGCTGAACATCGGAAGCTTACGTTTGCGCCACCTTGTATAATGTCGGGTAGCACTTGTTATCAAACATATAAATATTTGTTCGATATCCGCCATTATGTCGAAAAATAAACATTGGCGTATTTTATTTATTTATTTTTTTATATCAAAGTGGCAACATGTATAAAAAACAGCATATATTATAGCACTTCATTTATACGAGTATAAAATAACATATAAAATTTCATAGTAATTTGTCAAGTCTTTTTCGAGATAATAGCGGGTATATAAGCAAATAAGTTAAATGGGATTAGCTGGCATGCTTGGGTGGTAAACCAACCCGGAAATATTTTTGTTAAAATACGACGTAAAATACCTTTCTTTGCATACCCATATTAGCATTAATCACTTAATTACTGAAATTCTAAAATAAGTGGCCACCCTGTAAAAACCTCCTACAAGCAATGCTTAATTAAGTGAGCTTGAAATGTAGGATGTTACCCATGTTCAAAAGTTCATCCAAATGGGTCAATTCGTTTACGAGATAATAGCAGTTTTGCCAAAAGTAAATTTAATTTAATCGGGTGGCAACTCTAAGTGCTAAATGTACCTAGAAATATCTATATATATAAAAATGAAATGCCTTTCGTATGACCGCGATGGATGTCTAAACGGCTTAACCGATTTCCATTATGTAAAAAGTACTTTCGTGGACCTTCTCTGTGGAAGGTTTTTCGATAAAAAAATATTCAAAACTCTTAGTTCTTACTACCGAAAAATGAATACAGCTCAGAAGTCACGGCTTCGCAATGTTGAGTTTTCTGTACAAAGTAGGCCACCAAATTACTACACCGTTTATGTGGTTCAACAAAATTTACTCGATAGATGAAGTCCAAATTATTGAACAAAATGTGGACGAGGTGTGGCCCTAGAAGGTGTTGATACGATATGGGTATCAAATAAAAGGCAATAATGGGTGTTTTAAAAAGGATTAGTAATTCGACCCACATGAGAACCCGTTTCCGGGTTATGTACCAAAATGTGAACCAGGTGTGGTGTCTACGATATGGGTATCAAATTTAAAGTGTTCATTAGGGTATTAGCAAGCAAATTATCTAGGATAGGGACTGGGATAGGAATAGGTATAGCGAGACAGATAGTGATAGAGATAAGGTAAGTTGAATAAGACATAAACGATATGAAAACGGAGAAACAGATAAAGAGGAAGCAAAGGAAGGTGAGCAGGCAAAAAAATATTGATCTAATGAGAAGCGAGAGCCAAGCACATTTTTTAGCAGAACAACGCCTGTCGGGTCTGCTAGTTATTCATAAGCCGCTAAGTGCTACCGGCAAAAATAGTTATTGTTTCTAAAAAAATTGTCAACGGTTATCTATTTTAAAGTTTTTTCAGGAGAGCTGGTTCATAGTATTCTGCCCATACTACTGTCTTGCACCTCGCAACTACAAAAGCATTCCCTTAAGCCTAGACTTTCTTACTTGTTTTATTTCAATCATTGATCTTCGCTATACGTGTATTCCTTGTTTGAGAGATTTCCATGCTTCAAGGCCACAAACGAAATATAGTGCCCGCGTCGTAGTGTAAAATGTTTTCTAAAATTCAACCTAAACATTGGTTTCTAAAATTTTGTTTTACTGGGGATGTCTGGAATGAGGGTTTCACTGTTCATATATAGCCTACTGTGGTTGCATTCGAATGCGTGTGGGCTCATTTTATGGGTTGAAAGGCCTTTTAAAATCATATTTTAAAATTATGACACATAACATATGTACATATATTTTTAAAGCAACTTAATATAATGAAGTAAAGAAATCTAACGACTGGGTAGTAGCGAATATTATATACCCATCTGTGGGTTTTTTGAACAGGCCCCATGCGAAAGGGGTAACTAATAAACAGCGTTGAGGGTGCTAGATGTGAGCATGCCCTGCAGCGAAGCACCAACTAGTCGGAAACAAATTAGTACAGGACTGTCGGCGTTTATAAAGAACAGGTTATGCCAGTTATGAATATGGGAAAACTATAATCTCATTGAATGATTGAATAGTGAGTTGATAAAAAGCACGAAAGCTCAATAACACATTGGAAACAGTTTCGATATAAGGAATACTAGAACCACCGCCTTTTGTGAAAAGAGTATTCATACCCAATTTGCTAGCGCAGCTGGTTATATAAATATTTCAAATAAATTACGTCCGATCTTAGTAACACAATATTGTAATGTAAGTATCTATGCGTTGAAATGTATGTTTGTAGAAACCCCGCAGGCACTTGAACTCAACAACACTCAATAAATTCGATATTGCAGCAAGTGCAGATTGAGAAATATTTATGAATTTACAATAAATGTCAGCAATTACATGCAACACTGGCTGATAAGGATATACATTCCATATACATACATATATATGTACTTGCATAATTGTTTACTCTAGTTTAAATTTGAAAATTTAAAATACATAAGTGAAAACATATTTACATACGGCAGGTCCAATTACAAATGTACATAGTCATCAGTGTCTTGGTATTTGAAATCAATGACTTGAGTATCAAATTTCAGCAGCAGATATCGATGTCAATCAACTCCTAAGCATGCATAAATGCGTTTGTACATATTAAATGAACATAAAGATTGAGCTAGCCACATATGTACATTAGACTGGCAAAAATTTTATCTAATTTTTGCTCTAAAACTTTGAAGTCCAATCATTAAGTACATATAGTTTTATAGAAAATTTAAAAATAACAAAAAAGTGGCGAAGGGAAATTTTCGCCAGGTGGTACACTGCCGAGTAATCAGTCTTTAAACGTTGGTATGATTTTTTATTTCACGTTGTTGCTTTAAAAGTTTGTTAAAAAAGAAAAACTCAAATACAAGACAAATAAAGTTTCTTAAAGAGGAGTTGGCTGCTTATTCGGAGTCCATTTAGGTACAATATATGGGGGCTCACTTAGGCGGTATGTGCATTGTGAAAGAAGTAGAACCAACTTGTCCACTAAATGTAGCGCAAAATGTCTTAGATTTCAGTAGAGACTAGCTCGTCTAGAAGGAGAAAACTGAGTTTGATACTTTCTATTTCCTCCTCGTCCCTGCAATTGTCATAGAAGACGTTATATTCCCAGCAGACTGTGTTCCGTGACTCCCTCAATCAGGGGCCTAGGCAGGATCGTCATCTTGTCAGCAGACTGTTCATTGAGCGTTACCTGCAGTCCAGTTTTACACTCGATGTAGTGTGCTGCCTTGAGGGACTTTGACGCTGCTGGAGAGTAGCAGTGTATTGGCGAAGATGTGCGATAGATCTTTCACGTACGCCAGGTAGGTTGAGCATTACCTCCAAAGCATGCTTATTCCAGTTGAGCTTACTATGCAAGATGACGTCGAGATACTTGACCTGTTAAGAAACTTTGAGTCTCACTTCAATTGGGAGTTTTGGTCTAAGGGCAGGTTACGTTGTATCTTCGGGTGAAAATAATAATATACATTTGAAGGGACTCACCTTGAGGTTCAAAGCAGTCTGTAGTAAATCGGTTAGGGTTTGAAGATGCTTACCTGTCATCGTAAGAGCGATCTGATCGGCATAAGCAGTGACTTGGCGGAAGATATTTTCCAGCCTTAAAAGAACGGTGTTAACTATTAGCTTCTACAATAGGAGGCGGCGTCCTACGCCTCCTTGTGCGGTGCCCTAAATGCGTATCGCACTATTGAGGCCTTTCCCAGATAAGATTAGAGAGTTCTCGTTGTCAGAAGTTATGTAGCGAATTAGGCCAGCGGGGACTCTAGCCACGTTCGTAGAAAGGAGTCGATTACGGAAGGTAGGTGGACATTATTGAAGGCTCCGTCTATATCGAGAAAGAAGGAAGTCCATGAAGGCAAGTTCTTTTTCTAACTTCGCGGTGATAGCATGGAGAGCTGTATCCTCAAACTTGCCTTTGTAGTATGCGTGTTCAGCATTCCAGAGATTTTGTGCGGGCAAATTATTTCTAATGTGCGCATCTTTAACACTTTGAGGAGAAACGACGTAAGACTTATAGGCCTGAAATCATTGGCTTCTTCTAGGTGTGAAGACTGTGTTTACCTCATCTCTGTAGAACGTGGCATATCCTTAGACAATATTTATAGATTTCTGCCAGCGATTGGCAGAGAATGTCACTCGCCATTCGTAGTTCAGCGGGGATTATATTATCAGGCCTAGAGATTTAAAAGGGTCGAAGATTTTGATAGCCCATTCCACCGTAGATCGCCCTTGAATAATTGTTCTTTTCAGGGTTGACGCCTATTAGTTGTTACGAAAAGTGCGTGTCCATTAGAATTTCAACTATTTCGCAGCTATCTAAATCAGTTTTCCAATCTAAATCAGGTTTTTGAATGAAGCTCTTAGCAGTTGAACTTTTTGAGAGAATTCCACATAGTCTATTGGGCGCTGAGGTTCGGTCTTAAACCCTAAAAAAGCGGGAGAGAAAGAAAAAGTGTGATAAAGCAGAAGAAGAAATTTTCCCTTTCCACTAAACGACTTTATTAAAAATTATTTGACACACCTGTGTTTGCCTTAACTTTATAATGCATAAATAAATTGCAATGCTCAAAAAGTGTCACCTTCAGTTAAAGCACAAAAGAATTTAAAAAATGCACTCATTTTGCCATTCATTTCGCAAATGAAAATAAATTGAAGTATGTTGACAGCTTTTACAAAACTTCATTTAAAATGCTAAGACGATTCTGCGAAAATCAGAAAATATTTTTCATCAACATTTTAATTTTTGTTCTAAGTGAACTTGTGATCTTTTGATTAAAATACATACACACCGACAAGCAGACTGCGACACAAACCTGCACAAAGCAACAAATATGCAATGAATTGAATGGGCCAACTGAGCTGGCTAAATAGCAATTTACAGCATAAACATCTTGTTTTTCCACAACCAACACAAAAGCATAAATGCAAATAACACGAGCAAAAGCACAAAAGGACAAAGGACATTTTGTATGCACACACGTTTGCATGTCTGTATGTGTGATTAAGACCTACAAAAAATGCGATTAGTTTAGAATGAATACGGGATGAGTCGCAAACGGAGCATGTGACTATTGACAGTCGGCGCAGATTCCCCTAACTTTACTCTTGTGCTTTCCTATTGAAACAGCCACATTAATACCAGTTCTGATCTTTTTATACGGGTTGAACTGTTTACATATGTTCCAGTATGTCCTACGGAGAAATTAAGTGTAATAATTTATACAAATACTGATGCAACAGGACGCATCCTCTTTCTACCCAAAGGGATACGATGGAACACGTCTTTCCACCCCTTTGTTTATGCTACACAAATTAAAATTGACTTATTCTAACTGAACCCATAAAGCACTACACCTTTTCCAAGTCTACTTCAGAATAGTTAATTGTACTTCAGAAGTCGTGAAATGTACTTCAGAATAATGAACTGTACTACAGAAACCATCAATTGTACTTCAGAAAATATAAATTGTACTTGAGAAACCGCAAATTGTACTTCAGAGTCTGCAAAATGTACTTCAAAATAATGAACTGTACTTCAGAAACCATCAATTGTACTTCAGAAAATATAAATTGTACTTGAGAAACCGCAAATTGTACTTCAGAGTCTGCAAAATGTACTTCAAAATAATGAACTGTACTTCATAAACCGTAAATTGTACTTCAGAAACTGCAGAACTAATAGGATTCTCCTATTTCTGAAGTTCATTTTACAGCTGAAGTACATTTTACAGTTTCTGAAGTACAATTGATTATTCTGAAGTACATTTTACAATTTCTGAAATACAAATGATTATTCTGAAATACATTTCACGATTTCTGAAGTACAATTGACTATTCTGAAAAACGTTTAACGAATTTTGAAGTACAATTTATTCTTCTGAAATACATTTTACGCTTTCTGAAGTACATTTGGAAAAGGTGTAGTTGGGATCAGTTGAAGCTATTAAGGTGTTAGTTGCGGTCCACTCTCTTTGGAGATTAGTCAGACCATTATTCGCAGTGATTTGAGAGGAGACAGGATTATTTACTTATACATGTACTATATATGTAATTGTGGCAAACCGAAGGCGTACTTTATTAAAAATTACTCGCTGCGGAGGAGACAGCATGCTGACATAAAATTATTGCATTGCAAAATTCGCACACACACATACAAACTCCGACAGTGAAACACATATTTTCAAACAAACAATTTGCAGCTGATAAAACAAACAAACAACAATAGTAATATGTATGTTGTTGTTGTAGCAAGAAAAGCGTTAGATGATATGCAGGAGTGTCGGCAACTACAACAAACACAAAGCCATGCAAAACAACAAATGTCAAAACAAATATGTATTAATACAAAACATACAAAATTATGTTATGAATATTAAATAATTTGCTGTTATTGTGTTGGGGCGATGCCAAAGCCATCAATTGGCATGCTTACATCCGCCCGACAGAATCAAAAGCGTAGTAACTATGCGACAGTGTAACTTAGGAGCCTAAATATGAAATCGGGCGAAGCTTAATTACAAAAGTAGCAGTTGCTCTCCTTTCCCACATCCTCTCACTCACTTTCTCCCTCTACATCTCCCCAGCCCTCCCCTTATCGCCTCTCTATCTTATTCTCCCTTATTCTCCCCTGCTGCTAATATATCTTTTTGATTGATCAGTTTAGATCCTATGTGGCGCTACATATAATATTATCGAGCTGGTTACAGTAGACAGTAACTGCCGGGCAGATTCGCCTTGTCCACCAATATTGGGCATTATTCGCGCAAGGGCTGCGTTTACTTTGGCCGCTTTCTCACCCATTGCTTTAAAGGGCTCCCTGAAAATTAATCTTGAATCGATGTATATTCCTAGGTATTTTAAGTGGGTCTTTGAGGTGATTTGATGATCCCCCAGAGTTAAGACTAGCTCTTGCGAGGCCCGTTTTGAGCTCACTACTACCACTTCTGTCTTATGACTCGCCAATTGCAGTCCCGTGTTCGACAGCCATTCTTTTGTTCTACCTACGGCATCATTGCATAATGCTTGGAGAAGATCCGGTTTCTTCGCTACTACTACTACTGCTATATTGTCTGCATAGCAAATTATTTGTGCGCTTTCTGGGAGATCGATCTTTAGGATGTCGTCGTACATCGCGTTTCATAAAGTGGACCCCAAAACAGAGCCATGTGGGACTGCGCACTTGATCTTGTAATCTTTTTTCCCCACATCCGTATCGAAGAAAAGTACTCTGTCTTTAAAGTAGCTTCCAATTATTTGACATAGATACGCAGGTGTGCCGAAACTTAGTAGCGCCGCCATTATCTGCATTCAATTGGCGATATTAAATGCATTCTTAATGTCCAATGTGATCAGTGCACAGAGCCTCATCTTATTTTGGCTTCCGGTTATGGCTTCTTTAGCTATATTGACTCAGTAAATACTGATGGCCTAGATTGTATCGCTGCTTTGAGGGCTATGTTCGGCATCTCCATCAGGCCCTGGAGATTTATTATCAGCAACTCTGCTTACCGCATCCTTTACCCCTTGCTCTGTGATTGTTGGAGTTCTGCTACGTTCTTCAAAGTTCTCCGCTCGTAAAGGGTTTCGACGACCGTATTCAACCCTATTGCTATCGCTATCACTATCACTATAACTATCACTATAACTATCACTGTCACTATCACAATAGCTTGTCCTATACTCTAGCTCCACCTCTCTATTACCTCCCCATACAATTTTTTTCCTACGATTCTCGGTCCTTACCGCTTTTTAACTCTCTATTCCTCTAGTCGTCACTCCACATCTTCCTTATCCTTCTCCATCTCCCACTCAGTTACCCATCCATCTCCATCTACATTTGTTTTTATATATCAAGACCTGCCAACGGAGTTCAAGAACCAACTAACCGTAAGCAGCTGGTTTGGTCCGTTTAGGTAGGAGTTTATGCTATCAAAGCTGAAGTTCAGCAATTGTGTCTCTCTGATACTTTCTTTCCCTTCCTATCGTAATCTCAAACACTTTTACTGATAGATATAGTACAATCAATTTGGATATCTTCAAAGCAAGTCTGGAAGCCAGTTAACACAAAAATTTTAAAACTAGATTGGTGCTGCTCGTAGAGATCATTAATTACCCAAAACAATGTAGATCTTATGCAGAACTCATATCGCAGCAGTCATCACACTACATAGTACACTAATTCAATATTTGAAACTTGACGCTGGGACCTTCAGTCCTTAGTCGGATTCATCGGTTGATTCTTATTCTGACAAGTCCTCTGTCAAGCAATTTTAAAATTTGTATGAAGAATATTCAAAAATTTCAAATTCCTTTTGGAACAGAAACACTGTATCGAGACGCCAACTACAGTCGCCAATCCAATATGAAAATGTGTGGACAAACCAAAATCAGCATTGAGGTTTCGCAAAACACTGGCGTCATACGACTATATTGCATCATTGTGGCGGCCACATGTGGCATATTTTAGCGAAGCAAATAAATAGAAACCAGAGCATAGAACACAGATTAGAGCCGCCTTGAATAAAAGAATGGAATTGAATGAAATGAAATAGAGTGTTGGCAAAGAATTGAAGTTGTTGACAGCGTGAAGGAAGGCGTTTGTCATTGACAAAAGGATAATATGAATACGAAGACGTTGGAAGACTGTGATGAAGTAATTGCAATTACTGAGAAGGCAGAAGGGTAAAACGGTATGTTGCATGGAACAAAATGTCTATGCCGCAACAATGCCAAATGCAATGCGCTAAGCAAACAACGTAATTGCGACACTGTGTAGGCGACAAATAGTCCAAATATTTGTGAAAGACATACTATGGAAAATGTTTATATGTACTCGTATGTATGTTTGTTTGTTAGATCATATGTTCATAGCAGCTTGGATGCATTTTTACATACATACATTATACATATGTATTGTGATATTAAACAGCTAAACATCTTTACCAGCTTTTAGGCCAGTTTGACCAAATTATCTATATGTGCATTTGTATATACGAGGTGTGTTCAAAAAGGATCGCGAATTTTGAATTTTCGCTGGTTACGTATATTCGAATTTCGAATTTTTTGTGGCGTTATGTTGGTACTCATGTCTCTCACTTATGCCGACAAGCTCGGCCATTTTGAATGTTCAGTTAATTGTTGACAGCTGCTTTGCTTGCACGTGTTTTGGATCGTCTTCGATTTTTACCTATTTTTTTACTAAAATTGCTCAATTGTGACCAAAAACAGCATCGCATGAACATTACTAATGAGATGTTAAACTCTGTCCGCGACGACCCAAATTTGCTCCAGAGGGTCATAACTGGTGACGAATCGTGGGTTTATGGTTATGACGTGGAAACCAAAGCTCAATCATCTCAATGGAAGCTGCCACACGAACCAAGACCGAAAAAAGCGCGCCAAGTTCGGTCGAATGTGAAAGTTTTTCTGACAGTTTTCTTCGATTGCAGGGGCGTGGTGCATCATGAGTTCTTGCCACAGGGAAGAACGGTCAATAAGGAATATTACCTGCAAGTTATGCGCAATTTGCGCGAAGCAATCCGCCAGAAACGCCCGGATTTGTGGAAGAACAAAAATTGGCTTTTGCACCACGATAACGCCCCTGCTCACGCATCGTTGCTTGTGCGCGACTTTTTGGCCAAAAACAACACACTAATGATGCCGCAGCCACCGTATTCCCCAGATATGGCCTCCTGTGACTTTTTCTTGTTCCCTAAACTGAAGAGGCCCATGAGAGGACGACGTTACGCTTCTCTTGACGAGATAAAGACGTCATCGAAGGAGGAGCTGAACAAGATACAAAAAAATGATTTTTTGAGTGCTTCGAAGATTGGAAAAACCGTTGGCACAAGTGTATAATATCACATGGGGATTACTTTGAAGGGGACAAAATAGATATTCATGAATAAATAAATAATTTTTGAAAAAACACAAAATTCGCGATACTTTTTGAACGCACCTCGTATGTATATATATATATATTACATGTGGCTTTTAGCCAAGCAGGAGTGAATGCACTTTGGTTTTGTTTGCTCGATTGGTTGATTTGTGTGGGCGGCAGGACATGCTTGCCACAAGCATATGTAAAACTGAGCATCATAACAAATTGGCATGGCACATAAAGGCAAATTTATATAAATCTATATATATATATATAATTCCAATTTTGTATGTAAATATGTATTTATGTATTAATGAAATTACGTTCTAAATGGATTGACCGATCATAAACAAATTGAGAAGACAAACTGGAAATGGTCAAAGACTAAAAATAACTTCGATATATTAAACCGGATAGGGGTGGATATATTAGGGAAAAGGGAAGATGCAGCTCCCATACAAATTACATTCTTCGTTCTGCATATCTCTATAAGTATTCGTGCTGTACAACTGAAATTCGGTAAGAAGTTATATGAGAATGATCTTCAACACCCAATAATTCGATTAATGCGTTTTCTGTTGCATTATAAATATTGAACTAGCTTTGGTTAGTTCTTTGGGCCACCATACTCTTAAAACCCACATGGATTAAGCCTCAGAGGACGTTGCTGCACCCTACTGCCTTAATTGCATAATTTCTAAACACCAGATATAAAAACCTAAATGGCGAAGATTATCAATTTAAAAAACGAGATATATGGTTTTATCAGGTATCAACTTCAAGTAACCAATTTCATTTAACATGAATAGAGAAATATGAAATCTACCGATATGAATCGATTGATCGATTGTCAAACAAATAGTGCTAAATCCCAAATATCCCAAATTGATCCCTTTGTGCTAAACGCAAATCGGATATAATATGACCATTATAACCATTTACTTGTTGGAAAAATTATCATGCGGTTTATCTTGAGCGATCCAGTTTGGCCATGAAATATTTGTGTAACAAACTACGTCCATGGCGGAACTAGTAAGCTGAAGACATTGCGACATTCATACATCCATACATAAACTGCGCATGTATTTTGTTTTTGTAATTTGTGAGTTCAAGAGAAAAGTAAAAAGCAGCTGGTCTAATAACACGACCTGTATTATTGGATCATGACTACGTCGGTGAAGTCCGAGCCTACTATTTAATACAAAAGTGTAGAGTAAATTGTATATATACAAAACGTATTATAGTACACGGCTAAAAATTTGAGCTTAAATTTTAAACCAATCGCTGTTTTAAGTAATTTCTTAAACTTTTTTGTAATAAATTCCAAACCTTTCAATTACTTACACCAATTTTCAATTTGTTGCGGCTTAAATTTAAAAGGATGAACTGAAGAAAACGTCTAAAATTTTTTAAATTTCTTTTCATTTATTTCTGAAAGCTATTTCAAGTCATTGAATTTTTCTCTATACAGATTTTTGTGGGCCGTAGCTCAGTGGGTAGAGCAGACGACTCTGTCGGTTCGGATCCTGCCAACTGATACAAATGTTTTTTATGTTTTTTCATTGTTAAACATTTCCGGTTTAAAATTAAAACTAATCTCTTCAAGCTCATTTTCTCGGCCTAATCTAAATTCTAAACCAAGTTTTGTTTGGACATAAAGGGTGTTTTTTTTAGGGGTATAGAACTTCGAATTGAAATAAAACACAAGAAAATCGTTTTAAAGTCCATCAATTTGGCTTTATTGGAAGGATAATTTTATGCCATTAATGTTTAAATATGATTTCGGGCATGTGGCCGCCGCGGCTGGCTCGAATAAAGCCAATTCTACAGGTCCAATTTTCAACCACTTTTTCGAGCATATGGGGCCGTATGTCGGCAATAACGCCACGAATGTTGGCTTCCAATTCCCCTAACGTTTCTGGTTTGTTGGTGTAGACGAGCGACTTCACATATCCCCAAAGAAAATAATCCAATGGTGTCAAATCACACGACCTTGGTGGCCAATTGACAGGTCCATTCCGCGAAATTATGCGCTCATCGAATGTTTCCTTCAATAAATCGATTGTGACGTGCGCTGTGTGGCATGTAGCGCCGTCTTGTTGGAACCACAACTCATCCACATTCATGCCATCCAATTCGGGAACAAAATAGTCGGTTATCATGGCTCTATACCGGTCTCCATTAACGGTAGCTGCCTCTCCAGCATTATTGCGGAAGAAGTATGGCCCAATGACTCCACCAGCCCATAGAGCACACCAAACAGTCAGTTTTTGTGGATGTAATGGCGTTTCAAGGGTCTCATGTGGATTCTCTTCACTCCAAATGCGGCAATTTTGCTTGTTGACGTAGCCATTCAACCAAAAATGAGCCTCATCACTGAACAAAATTTTGCGATGAAAATCAGCATCGAAATCAATCTCATTTTCGGCCCATACACCAAAATCACGACGCATTGCATGGTCTCGCGGCTTTAATTCTTGCACAAGCTGGATCTTGTAAGGTCGCAAGCCAAGATCTTTGCGCAAAATCTTCCATAAAGTTGATGGACAAAGCTCCAATTGCTGTGCACGGTGGCGAATCGATTCATTCGGGTCCTCTTCAACACTTTGCTCTACAGCGGCAATTGTTTCTTCGGTGCGCACTGTTCGACGTCTCTGCGGATGCGTATTATCACATAGAGTAAACGTAGTGCGAAAACGATCCATGGTTAACCGAATTAATTGCTCTGATGGACGATTATGTCGACCATAAAATGGACGGAGCTCACGGTAAACTTCGCGAACTGAACCATTATTTTCGAAATAAATTTGCACGATTTGCAAGCGTTGTTCTTTTGTCAACCTGTTCATGATGAAATGGCAAACCAAACTGAACATAAATGACATTAGAGTTGCCAGATTTGACCACAAAATGCCAGTTTTATCTCTATTCGAAAAACAAACCCGTAAAAAAAAGACCCTGTATATGTAGCACAAAAAAAATTTTAAATTTATAAGAGCCCGTATATTCATCCCATTTTCCAAATGTATTAATTTTTTTTGTGAGAATTTCATAAGGAATCAGATGCTGTTATTTAGAATCAAATTGTTTCAAAAAAATTAAATAAAGCACACTGCAAAAATATACGAGTATACAAGAAGGTGTGAAGCTTGATTCATGAGCTTCCAAATGGTGTTAGGTGAAGTATGAGTCATTAGAACAAGCCGATATATGATGATTTGTGTGAGTAAATGTTTTCATTAGTTTTCAAAACAGCCCAAACATTGACAGATCATATATCAGAGAACAACAGGGAAATGAAAACCAAGTAAGGAAGCCTAACTTCGGGTGGAACCGAACATTATATACCAAGTAGTGATATATTATGGCATCCTAATTTAAGCATGTCTATTTTAATACTTTTCAGGTCATTGTCCAGCTGATTGTTTTCAATAAAAATACTTCTGTTATGAGTTTTAAGGGGTAAATTTATTTATTTATATTATTAATAGCATCCCTACCAACCACTACTAACCGCATTTTTCAAAATACCAATACATGCACATTTTATGTTTGAAAAATTTGCGTTCAAATAGACAGACGGACAGGCACACAGGCGAACGGAGAGACGGACATGGCTAAATCGACTCAGCTCATCGTCCATATTATTTCAGTTTACTTATTGATGGGCCCATCTCTTCTTTTTGTCATACTTACAAATATTTAATGTTTATAAAAGGTATGATAATCAAAAAATGTATATAACTTCCCTATTGCAGTGGAATATTAAAAACTTTTCCGGATATTTTGCTTGTGTGTTATACTACAGACTATTAAGAAGCAGCTGACAAATTTTTATTTAAATATCTCCCCCCAAAATCCACAATTTTTTTTGCGGTCGAGTTTTGTTTAAAAAGCTTATTATGTGTGCAAGGTCTTATTGATATAGCTTGCACAGTTGTAGAGATATCGCGTATTACGTTCTACAAACAAATTTTTCAGAACTATGGTAAAAAAATGGGCGTGGCCCTCAACAGATTTTGCCCATTTTTACAACAAACAGTTACCTTTATATATAGAACATTATCACCAAATTTCATTTCGATAACTCAATTTTTAATGAAGTTATGGCGTAAAAAGTGTTATGGAATAAACCACTATAAAAGAGGCGGGGCCACGCCCATTTTCGAATATTTATATTTTACCACTTTCTTCGTTCATGGATACTTTGAAAGTGAAATAGAAATAATATAAAGCTTTTGTACGCAAAGTTATTACCTATTAAATACGATATGTCTATGATCCTTTTCAAAATCCTTCTGTATAGAAGCGGGCGTAGACCTTAACCGATTTCGCCCATTTTTTTCTGGAGCATTCCTTGTATTAATATAAATACGTGCACTGAATTTCGTTTTTATATCTTGAACTGTTTATATTTATGATTAATAATATTTCTAAATTTGACTCAATCAAAAGTGGTCGGTGCCACTCCTACTTTAAAAAATTTCGTGAAAAATTTATATTCACAATTTCATTAAGATATCTCAAATTTTACTCAAGTTATCGTGTTAACAGACAGACGCGCGGACGGACGGACATGGCTTAATCAATTTCTCTTTTCGTCCTGAACATTTTTTTATATATAAGTCAATATTTATCTCGATCGCTTTATGCGGTTACATACTACCGCTAGGCGAATAAAGTTAATATACCTTGTGTGCGTAGCTCTACTAGGTATAAAAAAAAATACTTGTATTCTAGAGCTGCAAAACTATCGATAGTCAACCCATCGAGAGTTTTTTATAGTTTGAAAAACACCATTTTTGGGTCTTCGATAGTCTCCAAAAAATAAACCATAATTCATGATGTTATTTATAAGTATGTACACACATTCAACATACATACCTTCAGAATTATCTCTGTCAATATTAATTTTTAAATAAAGGAAAACCGTCAAAAAGTAAATCCACACAATTTATAATTCAAACATTAACCAAACTGCAATAGGTGATGCTCTTAATTAACAGTCTGATATAGTAATGTGAATTAGTATAGTGCTACCATCGATAGTTTTTGATAGTTTAGAAAAAACCATCGATGATCGTCCATAGTCTCCAAAAAAATAAGCTATCGATAGTGCCATCGATAGTTTTTGTAACTCTAGTGTATACCGATTTTGAAACAAATCGAAGGGTTAATGTTAAATTCTGTGACTCACTTGAAAAAAAATACTTAACGTCAATGTTATATGGTCTAGCAATGCATATAGTTACTTTTAAATGTAATACTTTGATTAGACATATTTGTTGTTAACATTTCACTTTAAAAATACTCCTATATCCTTATGTGGCACGAATATGTCATTATAAAATTTTAAGTGCTGAAATCGACCCAGTATATTGGTTGTTTAACTCTTACGAAAATTGGCGTTTTAATTTTTAATGTTCAGTATAGATTTCTAGCGTACTCATACCGGTAACTACATTTTCGTGGATTATCATTACTAAAGTATGAGTGAATATTTTTTTATAAAACAACCGAAACCGTCGAGAGTAATGAAAATTTGAGAGTAGTATTGATCGATAGAAATCATCGATATATTGATGGTAACGTCAACAGCTCTCCTCCGTAATTACCAGTAGCTCGTTGCAATTTCATGTTTTCTCGGCGAAGCTAACATCTCTTTGCTATTCACAGTTTAGTAATTTTAACTGATGAACAACAACACTAACACATCGATTTAAGTGATGTCTAAGGCGTAGACCAACGTACAGAGATGCCAATGCGCTATAACATACTTTTTACGACCTTTTAATTATATTTATTTGTTTGTAAAACATTTTGCACTTCAACTTAATAAAACAAAACAAAAGTGCTATAAAACTTAAGTACTACATTTACGACGAAATGTCCATGAGAGTATGTTTGGAAACTTACAAGCTATCTTGGTGCCAGATCACCGCCATCAGCACTCTGGCCACCGACGCAATGGCGTTGTTTATGTAACAAAAACAACAAAAACGTAAGGCGCAACATTTGCATTTCGCACATGAAAGTGAAAAGTAAACAGACGGAAGGAAAATGCACTTAAAACAAACAAAAATCATTTTAACAAAGTACAAGTGAAACAAAACCAACAACAATACACCATTACGTTTGCAAAACAAAGAAGACAACAAATGCCAAGTGGTAAAAATTATTATGAAAGAGAGAATTTTTAAGTAGCCACTCAAGGCACGAGTACACAGCAGTGAGCCTCCTCATAGCGACTAAGTGAGCCCAAGTAAAGTAGGTTGAAGATGGAGAAGGTCTGCTTAAGTTGAAGTTGCATGCGAAGATGAAGGATGCATGAGGTAAGCTGAAAAGCGAAATGAGAAATTTTTGCAAAATGTTAAGCAACAAAAACAATATAAAGCAGACGCTCGTAGCAGGGCAAAGATGTAACAGTTGAAGATAAAGATGATTGGGATGTTGATGTGCTGCCGACTGTCAAAGTCAAGAGCGGAAAAGATGCATGCCTGCAACGGTAGCACAACAATCGTTGCATGATGACGGCAAATCAGTGTGTCTGGTTTTTACAAATAAATGACAACATCATCACAGCTGTCGTCACAACTAACAATCGAGCTCATGCGGCACAGAGTGTGCTACGAGGGTCGCTGTCATAAGTTTTGTTGGTTGGGAGTGTGCCTCGAGTGCTTGAGAATTGTAAATCAGCTTAAAAAATTGGAATACACGCCAGACTCGTTTAGTCAGTTCTTCTCGAGGCAAAAGAGGACTGCTCCATAATCTTCATTCGGACTAATTTTAATAGACATTGTTTAAGCGACATAAGCTGTAGTCATTTCTTTCGTTTATTTCATTTGTATTGCATGAAATTCGCAATCAGCTAATGAAATATTCGAAAGATATAGTTTATGCTTTCCGCTCCCAAATCGGGGTTTTTCACAACGAAAATGAGGAAGCCAATCCCGCGCAATGCCTCAGAGCCAACAGTGCTCGCCCCCAATTAATAAATACAAGGTGTAACAGGTGCAACGCACCCCACTTCTATATAGAACAACTCATAATATATAAATAAAATAATTAAATAAATATTCTCAAAGGTTGCCCCTTATGCAACATGTGCTCCGCACCCCCCGTTCTACTCTCTGAACAAATAATAAAATAATATACAAAAAACTAACTCAAAAAAACTACTCGCCCTCCATAAAGCTTAGACATGGTCCTTCGAGCCGGATTCGAACCGGCGACTTATGAATCTCACTAGACGACTAAGCCGTCTAGGGGGGGAGTATGTTTAAGCGACATAAGCTGTAGTCATTTCTTTCGTTTATTTCATTTGTATTGCATGAAATTCGCAATCAGCTAATGAAATATTCGAAAGATATAGTTTATGCTTTCCGATCCCAAATCGGGGTTTTTCACAACGAAAATGAGGAAGCCAATCCCGCGCAATGCCTCAGAGCCAACAGTGCTCGCCCCCAATTAATAAATACAAGGTGTAACAGGTGCAACGCACCCCACTTCTATATAGAACAACTCATAATATATAAATAAAATAATTAAATAAATATTCTCAAAGGTTGCCCCTTATGCAACATGTGCTCCGCACCCCCCGTTCTACTCTCTGAACAAATAATAAAATAATATACAAAAAACTAACTCAAAAAAACTACTCGCCCTCCATAAAGCTTAGACAGACATAACTTATTTTACTCTAGTTCGAGTAACTCGGGGAGGCCGTTTCTCTCATTTTCTCGACTTGTTATCACCATTAACGCTGTACAAGTATACACTTCAATGGACTAAAGTTTTGTGCAATAGGAATTCCAATCAGGAGACAGCCAAATGGTAACACTTCCACCCTTAGTAAGAAAATTACTTGGGGATCAAATCATCTTATCCGATTATATGAAACAAACTTATTCTGCTTTTTCTTAGTATTCTTCTTTAGAATGCCGCAACAAAACGCTTCAGTCATCAGTGTTTTGTTTAGAAGCTTCAAGAGACAGCAAAATCTTCTGCACCTATACTTCCCAAGGTAGCAGCAACCTCTTCTACCGAGTGTAAATTTTTATAGAGCCCGTGTTCGGGTCAAAATATTCTCACTCACTTTAGGAGGGACTTAGAGGCCCCCGCCGCTAGACTTTTAGTTGCCTCTTACTATTGTCAAAATTCTCAGCCGCTAATCCGTTGGCGGATATACTCCGACTTGAGCACCCTATAAGCTTAAGAGAGTGCGAAGTTGGCTAGCTCATTTAGAACTATTTCTAAAGTACTTCTAATGAGCGTTATACAACAGTGCCTCGATGCCTAAGTTGAGAGCAAAAATTATCAGCTCTCTGTATATAACCCATCCCGAACGTGGTCTCTGTCCATACACGCATGCACATATCTGACTGAGCTTTATTCTACGGTCAATTAAGCAGTAAGAAGAAGCTCGTAATAGCTTTATACTTAGCACCATTTTTTTAAAGTGGGAATACCGTATGAGATGGAATATATTTTCCTCCGGTTGACATGGGACACGGTGTGGGTTCCAGCTCTTACCGACTTTTTTACACTAGTTCGAGCTTCATCGTATAACTCATTATATCTAATTGGTATACTATACTCGGAGCTACAAACTATGCTAGCTGACCCATCTTAACGATAACTGATGGAATTCCCTACAGAGGTCAAGTTATTCACATTCTAATCTACCCAACTCAGCGTAGGTCACAACTTCCTTTTCTAGAAATCTCGTGACTCTAATTCAACTCCAATTTCTAAAATTTGTTTCCTTTGTGTTCGGTCTATAATACCGAGTTAACTATAGATCTCAAGAGATGTGCCAGAAACTAAGCAGCAGTCTGTAGTGTACGTCCATATGGACGTAAGTCAAGAAAAATAAAAACGTTAAATACTTTGAACAACCCTCGTACAAAGCTGGGAGATTCGAGCAGCGACAGTTACTTGCCTATAACAGCCTGTTAGACAACCATTCATACATACATCCATTCATACATACATAGCGGCAATACTTGCAACCGACAATCATCATCGTCAACATCTCTGTCTGTCAACGATGTTCGTAATAAGCAATACCGAAGCAGCTTCATCAACTGGTTGCCAGTTGGATTGTGTGGCAAGTGTGGCCACAGTTATGGCAAAAACCATGCAAACACCTTAAGACAGAAGCAGTCACGATATTGTAGTTAGTGGACAGCAGAAAGGCAATGTTGGCGTTGAAGTGCTCGAGCTTTTAAGTAATACGGCCAATAAATGTCGCTCATTCGTTTATTCGTGCTGGCGATGGCACAATTTGCGTGTGACTGAGAGCCGAATATTGAATAAATGTATTAATGTTGTTGGCGTTTTTTGTTTATCATGTGTTGTAGTTGTTTTTGTTGTTGGTTGCATATTAATTGAGGGTGAGTACTGGACAGCCAGTGGCCTAACTGCAATATTTCCTTCAATTTGAAGCGCGAGTTGTTAGAGGTGAAGTGTCTAGACTTTGCTACTTCGTGTCGAGCAATTTTAGTTTCAAGTGCAAGCAGCTCTTGAGTTATGCTAATTATAATCAGCTCTTCTATTACAGACAAGCTTATTGCAGTTACTCACACTATTTGTTAAGTCATCTGCATTTATTAAGATGTGTCAACTATTGAAAATATCATCTACTCTACTACTAAAAATTTCAAGAAGGTGGCAACCTTGGAAAGCTGGCTTTTGTTGTTGTATAAACCATTTTTCCCAGCCTAAGCGCCACTTTTCTTACCTGGTATCGTCATGTTGCTGTTGTTGGTGCTTCGCCCTGTCAAATGGGCACGATCACTCTGACAATCATCATCAAGCTCTTCTAACGGAAGTCCAAGGAAGCAGACAGTTTCAATAGGGTTGGACCAGAGTGAGATTGATGTTACAAGAGTAGGTTCAATCGAACAGGTAAAGAGATGTTTAGTATCATAAAGGCAAGTATTTTGTATGATGGATAAGCAAGAAGTTTACCCATTACAATATCCAGAACGAATTTGAGCTAACATGACTCCCTCGGTAGGACCATCTCCTCTTCGGCTATTTCAGGATGTCAAATATCTGAGGGATCTGTCTACCGATTTGCTGTAGAGTTGATAGAGGCCCGCCTGTGTTTACGCAAATCAAGCGGCTGGTTAATGTGATGGCCGATCGCATCCTAGAGCTTACGGAGATATTTTCACTAGGTGGCCGGATGTCATCATATAGAGGCCGGTTTAGTAGACTAGGTTCATGGTAATTCAGTGTCTGCTCAACAGTGCTAACATTAAGCATTTTAGTCTCTTAATGGAGGTGAAACTCAGATGACATAAGAAACCCTCTAGCAGGCGGTGTTTTGGCAGACTTGCAACTTCCTCCAGTTAGTATCAGCAATCGGTAACCATATCGGCGCAGCGTAATCAATAAGCGGTCTGCCGAAAGCTTTATGTGTAGCATGCAGGCAACTGGCTTGAGGATCTTGTTGCGGCTCTGTTCATTTGAGGATATTGCGGTGGCATGATAAGTGAAGGTAAGGCCGTTGTCAAGGGAGTCGCAGACGATTTAGTCTGAGATAAGGTCAGATTTCGCTCGGTGAAAAATCTGGGAAATTCGTGGACATAACCATTGACCCTTGTACAGAGTTGTTCTTGGCGTGGAAGCAAAAAAAGGAAGGCGTGGAGTAAGGAAGGGGGAACAGGGAGACCACCACTACGATGGAAGGACCAAGTGGAGACCGATTTGCGATCCCGCGGTGTTTCCAATTGGCGCCAGTTGGCGCAACGAAGAAACGACTGGCGAGCTATGTTGGACGGTCAAAATCTCCCAGGCGGCTAGATGCCCATTTAAAGAAGAAGAAGAGGAGTGAGTTGAGTAAATAAAATTCAGTTTTTTATATTCAGGCAAGCCACAAGTATGGGTATCAAACGAAAGGCTAAAATACGGTATCATCAGATGATAATCTAGAATGAACTAAATTATAAGGGCAGACCAAAAAATGGTGAGCAAAGCTCGGTATGATAAAAATCGAGTCATAACTATGAAAGTCAAGATAGTACATGTTCTAAAGTATCTTTAAAAACGAAAACTAGCATAACCTTGCTGATGTCGAAGAATTCGAGAGAGCCTCTTAAAAAAACGCTAACCTACATATTGAAATGGCGTTCAACAGTCAACATTTTTTTTTGCCGTCCGACATATCGCCAGTCGTGTGCCCGAACATTTTACTTAATATCTTTCTTTTAATATCGTTCGGAAAGGTCGCCTCGCTGCTCTCTTCAGCTTTGAGTAGTGTTCACATCTTCTAAATATGGACGGAACCTCCGCCATGTCTTAACCTTGGCAAGGATTTCAACATTCGGCCGGTGCTTCTACTCCTCACCACGTGATCAAAACCTATAAAGCAGTATTTGGCCCCAAGACTCTTTAAAAACTGGCTTCTCAAAAGCGAAAGTGATCTCTCCACCACAAATGGAAAGTTCGGTTTATAAGGCTTTCCTCACCACCTACTGTTGCTGTGAAACCATATTCCCCTAGACCACTTGAATCCATCTAATAATGACACAAGTGTCCTTGCGATTTTCTACATCATTTACGCCGGCTGTTCTTCGAGTTAAGCAAATACAAATCAAATTCTGGTCAGCACCCTTCCAAAATGCCATGCATTCCTTTTTCATATTGCTCTCTGGAGCTAATGTACATATTTGCTTACTGATGCATCCTACGGCACAAACACATATGCACTTCTGATGTTAACGTTTATTGGATAGATGAAAGACAATTGAATTGCCTGTTTTTACTCGCAATTAAACTTGAAAAATACAAAAATGCATTGCAAAGGTGGTGGTGGTTGTTGTTGTACGGTAGCACATCGGAAATGTGAGAGTGGCATTGATTTATTTAACAACAACAACAAGTTATAAAACAACAATAGGTAATTATGGCACATGTAAACAGCGCTATTAAATATGGCATTGCAGGATGCGCAATAAGCAGTCAACTGCTGTGAGGATGCACAGTAGGAAGCTTAAGAGAAATTTCCTGTAAAATTAAATCTTGAGTACAGGTGCCCTGTAAAAGACCTCGACGTCACTGTGGTGGAAGGGGAGTCGGGGCACACTCAGGCTGCTTCAGATGAACCTACGCAAATCGAAGGCAGCATCAGCTGCTTCATCTTTCTAAAGACGACGTGGATGTGATCCTCATCCAGGAACCCTGGCTTAACAACTTAGGGATTTGTGGACTGGGGACTAAAGAGTTAAAGTCCGTCCTAGCTGACGTAGAAGGTAAAGTTAGAACCTGTATTCTGGTTAGGTCTAAGCTTAACATTTTTGTCCTACCTGACTATAGCATTGGCGACGCCACAGCGGCCAGATTTTAAGTTGACAATTTCCAGCTGACGAAAGCCTCAGTTTATGTGCCATATGACATGGAGAGCCTCCACCTAAAGATAAGGTAAAAGAGTTGGTGGCCAACTGCAATATGGACCAGTTATTTATGGAAACGGACGCAAAAGCATACCACGTCCAATTGAGAAGTTCTGATACTAACGCTCGGGGTGAGTCACTATTTGATTTCCCTGTAGGTAATGAACCAACTTTTATTACTAAACGTGGTACAGAGATCATTGACCTTACTATCTGTAGCGAAAGCGTTTATATATTAATTAATAATTGGCGCTTTCTTAATGATCACTAATTTTTAGATCACCGTTACATTGAAGTAGGTTTTGACTTTCTCGTGAAACAAACCGGTCTGAGACGCGACCCACGTAAGACGAATTGGGAACCACATAAAGAGTTGTTAATTAGGGGTCTGCCAGAACTACCCTCACCATGACACTCAATGGAGAAGCCTTAGGATCTGGTAACGACCTCAACACCGGCGCTCTAAAATGCCTTAGAACAGGACTTTGCAGTGTCTAAAGCACGCGGTAGGGCAAACCTCATTGGTGGTCTCAGAACTTGGACTCATCTCGCAAAACCTGTACATTTCAATGCAGCCAAAAGCCTCTACGGTGAGCTTCAGTGGCTTGAATGCAAAGAAAACTAAGAGCCTATAAGAGCGCTCTGAGACAGGCGAAGACAAATTCGTGGGCAAATATCTGCACTGAGGTCGAAAGTGTCGACGACACAGGCAGACTATGGTGCGTGCCGTCAGAGGCGCAAACGGCTATAAGTTATTTGCGCCTTTGAGCTATATGCGGCGACCTGATGGTAGCTGGACCAGCTCATAAGGTGAAACCCTAGAACTCCTTCTCGAAACACACATTCTTCACGATCCTTCCTAAGAAAACAAATTATATGTACAAGCAACTGCGAAATTCCACACGGTGCGTCGCATCGGACTCTTTACCTGCCACTCAAATATCGAAGCGACTACAATGGGACAACCAGGAATGGGACGCGTTCCGTACGCGTTGCTTCTCCTTTTGCGTGCGCGCGGCCAATCAAAGTCAAAACGCATCAGGCAATAAAAATTGTAGCAGCAGAAGCACACACAGCGACAGCAGCTGGGCCAGGGTTGACATGCAGTGGTGGTCCCAGCAGCAGCAGCATTATCCCTTGTGCCAAATACCCTGCATAACAGTGATGCTCACTAGCCGCTCGTTTGGCATGTTGATTCCCTGAATGCTCAGGCGGCTCTTATGCCGCTTGCTTGGGTGAGCGTTGGTTGCCTATTTGCACGCTTGCAATTGTCGAGTGGCACTTTGACGCTTTGTTCATATTCATCTCGAAATAATTACTTTTTGAATAACATTTTTGCACACCGTGGACGGGGTAGAGTGGGGTTAGCATGAGGTCGCATTTGTGTAATCAGTGAAAATGAAAAATTACCTACCCGATTTTAAAAGGCAGGCAAGCCTTTAATTTTTTTTTCTTTGATATTTTTGAATTGTGCTTGGATTTGGGGGCGTTTGGTTGCAAGCCATGTTACGCCTGCTCACATATGTTGTCGTTGTCGGCGGTTGCAGGCTGTTTGTTGCTGTCGCTGCATAAAAGTGAAATTTCAATTTTGAAATTCAAGCAAACATCAGGTTAAATCTTCTATGCAAATGTTTAAATGAAAATATACGTGCACACACACGAACACAAAGGAATGTATAGTCATTGTATTTGTACAAGGTATGTCAACATTTTTATATGGCATATGCATATCACCACCATTACCAACGACATCACATCACTACATACCAACGTGATGTCGCGTCGCTTGGTGCGTAGAGTCAACATGCAAATAAATGCGTGCTGCATGAACCCTTTTGTGCTTTTGGACTTGGCTGCAACAATAACAAATAAAGCAATGCAGATGCGGTGACTGTTTTACAGTTTGGTCCACAAAACGCAAAAAAAAAGCAGGGGCGGTCACATGCGGGAGGCACTTACTTGCGAATATTTAAAAAGTGATTAACAGCATAATGTGAGTAAGGCCCGGTTTTTCAGTACAAGTTCAACTCAATTTGTCAGTTAAACTAAGTTTAAACTTGTTACGCAGTTTTTCAGTCATCTTTAAACAAAGTTTAAACGTAGTTTAAGCGGCCAATTTGGCAGGGTTAAACTCTAGTTAACCTGTCAGCTGTTTGCATATTTGATGGTTTTGGTTGTGAAACAATAAACTGAACGCAATTATAAAAGGACGATATTTTTATATTTAATTAAATACAGAATATATCATCTGACGAAAGTGATTATAGTGATGCAGAAATTAGCGAAATCCTAACTATTACAATGCTGAGGAGAAGCAATGGCGTTGAATATCTAAACAAATATTATCTGTTGCCGTATCTAGATAAAGAAAAAACCAATGTTGCCATATAAAAAGCAAATCTTAAAAGCGGCCTTAAACTCTCACTGAAAAACCGCTCTGCAGTTTAACTGGAGTTTAAATGTATGCCGAGTTTAACCCATTTTCGGCCGATGGTCGATTTTTCGACCACCATTTTTAGAGGGCCATATCTCTCAAACTAAATGTTGATTTTCTGATCCGTTTACAGGGTTAGTAAATTTGGAATATCGGCGGCGCCGTGAGTATAGATATTTTTGAAAAAATGCTTGAATTAAAATTTTAGTGATAGGAAGAAAATATACATATTTTTAACAGTTTTTTGTTTAAATAAAAATTATTAGAAGACAAATGTTAAAAGTAATTAACACCAACATCTTGGGAAGATAAAATATCAGCCTGTAAGAATAAAAAAATTTCCCCTTTAATTTTGCCAATTTTCTAACTTTTCCAAGAACGTTAAATTCAGTGGTCGAAAAATCGACCGCTGGCCAGAAATCGTCAAGTAGGTTAAAAAAAATTCAAAGCAGTATTCGTTTTATTCATTGTATAAATGCAAACTAGTATCATCTGAATTCTGAAAATGTATAAGGTTTTGGTTTAGCTCTATTTAAAGTTCTCCTTTTTTAGTAAAAGTCTGGCAATACTTTTGTATCAAATATTTGTCTCCCTCTATCCATCATTACTTAAAGTTTGAAAAGGGTATTCCCCGGATTGTTTTGCTTTGATTTTGGTCAGTTCATTTTTTAAAATTATGCGGGCAATAGGCGATTACAATGCCAGTTCGTAAATCAATAAAAATTTGTGAAATTATGGCCATTTTAAATGAGCCATTTTCAGACGATGAGGAGGATCAAGCTGTATCGAACGCAAAGGAGGTCGACATTGTATACATTCCACCGCCTGATGTGGAGTGCATGACGGACGAAGAAGACTTGGATGATGACCTGATAAATATTAACGACGACAATAATGATTACCTCAAAATAGCAAGCACAGTTGAGCTACAATACTCAGAAGCAGAGAATATTCCAAATGCAGGTAACGATCTGGGTGACGCAGAAAATCCATCAACATCCAATGCATGTGGCGGATTTAAGAAAAAATCTTACTTACTCCTTACCCCAAATTAGAAAAAGAATCGGAGAAAATGGGATTGGTGGTGAACGAGGGCAAAACGAAGTACCTTCTGTCATCATGCAAAGAGTCAGCGCATTCGCGCCTTGGCAAACAAGCCACTGTTGGCAGCAATAATTTCGTTTACCTGGGAACCAGCATTAACACCAACAATAATGTTAGCCTAGAAATCCGACGAAGAATTACTCTTGCAAACAAATGCTAGTTCGGACTAAGTAGGCAATTGAAAAGTACGACGAACGAAAATAACACTCTACAAGTCACTCATCGCACCCGTCCTGCTATATGGTGCAGAAGCGTGGACACTAACAACATCTGATGAGGCGGCTCTGGGAGTATTCGAGAGAAAGGTTCTTCGAAAGATTTGTGGACCTCTACGCGTTGGTACTTAAGAAGATTTAATGATGAGCCGACATAGTTCAGCGAATTAAAACACAGCGGCTTCGCTGGCTAGGCCACGTAGTGCGAATGAGCGAAGATGCTCCAGCCTAGAAGGTATTCTTATCGGTACCCGCCGGTGGAAGAAGAGGAAGAGGGAGACCACCACTCCGACGGAAGGACCAAGTGCAGACCGATTTGCGATCCCGCGGTGTTTCCAATTGGCGCAACGAAGAAACGACTGGCGAGCTATGTTGGACGGTCAAAATCACCCAGTCGGTTAGATGACCATTTAAAGAAGAAGAAGGTTTGGCGAAAGCCTAGAAATTTTCAATACACAAGAAAGCCAATAAATGTAGAAAGTCACAAAATGGAAGATATTTTTGCTGAAATTGGTAAGAACCGTCTCACTTTGTCAACAACATTACTATCTATTATTTTGGTACGTATATTTCATCTCCTTTTTTCCAGGCTCTAAATCTCCCTATGATCTATTTGCATTGTTTTTTGATGAAAAAGTTATTGAAGAGATTACAACTTTTACAAATGAATATGCCAATCAACACAATACTTCAATTGACGTCACGCCATTAGAAATACATAGATTTATTGGTATTTTGTACCTTTCGGGGTACCATACTTTACCTCACATTGACCATTATTGGTCTGTTCGACCCGACATGGGGATTCCGATAGTGAAACAAGCGATGAGTCATAATCGCTTTACAAAAATTAAACAGTTTCTTCATCTCTCATATAACAACAATTTAAATACAGCAGATCGATTTGCAAAGGTTCGCCTTATTACTGATGCTCTAAACGAAAAATTTATGCAATTTGGAGTCTTTAGTCATATTCTTTCTATCGACGAACAGATGATTCCGTACTTTGGTCGCCACTCTTGCAAGATGTTTATCAAAGGAAAGCCGATCAGGTTTGGATTCAAGTCGTGGTGTTTATGCTCAGAAAGTGGATATTTATATTCCAGCTCCTTTTACGGCGGCGCAGCAACTCCTCACAATCTGGATATAGGTCTAGGGGCGCAAACTGTTTTAGATTTGCTTTCTAACGTATCTGAACCTGAGTGCCACATTAGTTTCTTCGATAATTTTTTTTGTTCTTATTACCTCATGTGTCTTTTGAATGAACGTCGATTCTTTGCAACTGGCACTGTACGCGAAAATAGAATGGGAAAACCACCGCTAAGATGTTTAAAAAAGAAAAGCGCAGAGCATTTGACCAGCTACTCGATAGTAATCAAGAAATATTGACTGTCCGGTGGAAAGACAATGCTCTTGTCAATGTTATAACCAATAACTCGAGTGTGGAGCCAATTGTTTCTGCTAAAAGATATTGCCGTAAACAAAAAAACTATTGCTATATCGCACCTAAAAGTTATTCAAGAGTATAATAAGGGTATGGGTGGTGTAGATATGCATGATAATGCTGTAGCAAATTATCGTATTTGTATTCGAGGAAAGAAGTGGTGGTGTCCACTAGGACAAACCTTCTTGGTAACGCCATGGTCAATGCGTGGAAGCTGCATTGTATGATTGCAAAAATCCAAAAGACATCTCCACTTTCGCAAATTAATTTTCGTTCTGAAGTCACAACAAAATTGTTGGTTTATGACAATGAAGAAGAAGGCAGACGTGGACATGAAGGCGGAGACTTAAACCAGCCGTCGAACCTTCCTCGGAGCAACGAAAGGATACATTCTGTAATAAAAAGTCTTGAAAAAAAATATCGGCCCTGTAAATTATGCAAGAAACATACTATTTTTACTTGCAAAAAATCTAATATTTACTTACATACTAAATGCTTTGATGAATATCATAAAAATTTGTAAATTGACGTCTCTATCAATGTTTATAAAATATGTATGTATATGTATAAGAATGTATAACATTTCAATACTAAGCAGTTTTCTTTGAAATAAAAACAAATAACTCAAGTTTAAGAGCAACATTTTTTGTCATGAAGCAATTTATTTTTTTTACATACTTGACGGATTTTGGCCAGTGGTCGATTTTTCGACCAGTCCACAAAAAGCAAACGGCTGGTCAGAATCTTTTTATATTTGAAATTTTTCTTGATTATGGTCCTAAAAGCCTTTCCTTTAAAGGGGAACAAAAAATTATAACGGGATCATGTAGCGGCCGAAGGTGGGTTAAGCAAACTTAGTTTAAACTGAGCTTAACCAAGGACTGAAAAACCGGGCCTTAGCAGAAGAAATGCTGACTAGAAGTACGTAAACGTATATACAAATATGAAAACAATTGGGTAGGGTAGGGGGGGGAGGGAATATGCAGACAAGGGGGAAAAATACGGTAGACGAGCGAAAGAAGGAAGCTGGAAAGATAAAAAATATAGAACGAGCAGAAGAAGGAATTTATAGATCGAACGGGTTTAAATTAGAAACCAAAAGAAAATGTAAGAGAAAACGAAATAGGGACGAAAATTCAAAAGAAGAAGAGAAAATGAAAGATTGGATAAGACGAAAAATAATGATCGAAAAATTGGAAAATTATTGGAAATTGAAAAACGCATGAAATAAATAGGACGAATAATAAAGATCGAAAGATGAACAGAGCGAAAAAGTAAGCAGAGAAAAACTAAAAACTTAATGCCAATGAAGAAGGAAAACGAAAAAAACAGCGGAAGAAAGATGAGAAGAGCAAACATTCAAAAAATTAACGAGAATACTTAGGGGAATAAAGAACTTCAAGATTGAAATGGATTAAATTAGGACTAAGTAGAAAACTTACGAGCAAACTATAGAGAAAAGAAAATTAGATGAAAAAGGAAAATTAAGAGAAAAGGATAAGAGGAAGAAGCATAATACGGACGTGAATATTAATGCGACGTGGTTCCTTCCAGAAAGTCTAAAAATCCAAAACTTAGTAAAAATAATAAGATACATAAGAAATTATAAGACTGAAGCGAATTAAATTAAGAATAAGAAGAAAATATAAGAGTAAACTACAGTAGGAAGAAAATTATAAATAAGAAGATAATATCAAAGATATAGAATAGAGAAAGAAACATATAGGAAGCGGAATATTAATGGGATGCCAAAAGGTCACTAAGTAACTAGGACAAAGCATAAAGATCGAAGAAGACTTTAAAGGCAGTTCCCCCTTACGGAACACCTTAACAGAACACTGCTTTTCGCCGAACCATTCACCAGGCATCAATCTGCATACTGTGCTTGCTTAAACTGTTCCCTATCTAGTCCAATGTACATACACAGATAACGCAAGTGAAGAGCTCTTGGAAGTTCTAAAGGCTACCACAATAGACATACCAAGACGCCTCTGTGTTGCTGTACTCCGTCTCACACCTCCACTTCTGTTAGTATTGTCAACATTAACCTCCTCTGCATACTTAAACTCAATCTCAACTTCATCCCTATTCATTTACTCATATATCTCGCCTCTTCCATCGTCATCATCATCATTCTCATCAACGGCTAAGCAAATATTTGCATAATGTCCACAATGTGCAACCATATTAATTGCGGCCTACGCTTATGCCAGCCTCACCATTTTTTCTCATGCAACACACTCAGTCAGTGACAGTGAGTCGCTCATAACCTTTGACGATCTCAAACTTTTAGTTTCATTCATAACCTATTCCATATCACTTATTTACTTGACATCTCAGCTCAGTGACATTGTTATTCTTTTTAAATACAATAACAACAAAATCTATTGTTATATAAAATATTTTGCATTTTTTTTAATATATTTTACCCTTCAACACAACTGTTGCCTTTGCGCTTTTATGCCACAAATGTTGCTTCGAAATTGGTAAAAAATAAAAAAATGTATTTAATTTGAAAACAGTTGCGGTTATAAAGCCTACAAGTACACCGACCACAGCACTTTTTTCAACTCACTTGTTTCACTATTTGCATTTAAGAAATTCTTGCATCTGACATTTTAAAGTTAGGGTTTTTTTTTATTAATTTAAAAATTGAGACATATTGCATTCAAATTAAAACACTTTATGAAATTACACTTTGTGGCAAGATTGATTGGCTATTTGGACATGCATAGTTAAGCTATACAAGTGGTGGGTTGAAAACTACTTTGCATAGGCTAATTAAGTGGACAACTTTTTATGTTTAGCTGTGAGATTTTAATAGGTTGAGGTTAGACGTTTGCATGAGGGTTTTTATCATAACTTCCAGCAAGTGGATGCATTTTAAAAAAACAGAAATAGTGGTTAGACAAACTAAATAAACACATGATAAGGAAGGAGTAAAATCTATTCAATTTAAAATGATTTCCTTATACAGGGTGGCGCAAAAGTAATCCTCCTATCAGAAAGTGCTATAAATTTTGCGATTGGGCCCTAAAGGCAGTTCTGTTTTGACATTTGTGTAGTACACACATGCGAAATACACGTTAATAAACAATATTACGCTACACTGCTCCAGAACGCAGAATATTGCTGACTATTTATTTGACCAAAAATCGGTCGGGGCCTAACGGTTACTGTGAATGGTGAGCGCTACAGAGCAATGATCAACGAGTTCTTTTTGCCGCAACTTGATGAATTGGGATTGGAAAACATGTGGTTCCAACAAAACGGTGCAACAGCACACACTGCACGTGCCACAACCGACCAGGATTCAATATCAATTTCAAACCGCGAAACTTGCAACATAGAACAGACCACTCTAAACATTACATTTCAAACTTGTAGAGGAATGCTTTTATTATGTACGTACCTTTAGAACTTGCATTTTTTTGATGTTTCTTCAGCCTCAGCAGAACCGTCAATACTCCAATAAAGAACTATGTACGTGATTTATATAAATATAATATATTCTACTTACAAAAATATCCCGCTTTCGGCAATCAAAAACAAATGACGCTAGGAATGTGTATACTTTCGAAAGGGTCGATATATCGCCATCGTAAAGAAAACATCGATAGTGCCCCACAAAATAAACTATCGATAATATCGATATTACCATCGATTGTTTTGCAGCTCTAGCACAGAACGTACGCAGTCAATCATCGATTACAAAATTTTGAGCAGCAAACATATATCGTAATTGTAAACATCGAACATTGAATAGCGCATGTTAAGCACCAAACTTATAATATCAAACTTTGAATATAGAAAAATAGGGCAAACATTAAATGTCTAACATCGAAAATGAAATATCAATCATCGGACAATGAACTTTAAGTATCGAACATCAAACATCATACATCAAAAATCACACATCCAACTTAAGCCGTCTATCATAAAAAAACTCTGAACATCAAGCTTCACATATCGCACATCAGACATCCAACATCGAACTTTTACCTTCAAACTCCAAACACCTAATATCAATCAGCTAATATCAAGCTTAATCCGACAATCATCGAACCTCAAAACCCACATGCCAAACATCAAACATCAACCATAAAACATTTAACTTTAAACATGGAGAACGAAACACCACGCATCAAATATAGACATTTAAACACCGAACATCATACTTTAAACATTGACCATCAAACAGCAAATGTTGACCTCCAAAGAACTTATATAAAACTTGTGATATCAAACACACTTTAACTATCGAACATCAATTTTCAAACATTAATCCCCAACAGCCTGGTATCAATCATTGATCAACAAGCTTGAAATACCAGATATCAGAACTGAAATTTAATCATGGAACATCGAACATGCAGCGAATATCTAACATCAAACCTTAAATATCGAACATCAAACTTCAGCATCGAACATAACAATTAACATCAAACGTCGATAGTGAAATTTTAAACATCGAAACCTGTATAAAGCTTGTGAGATCGAATAACTTTAACTATCGAACATCAATTTTCAAACATTAATGCTCTAACGTCTTATATCAATCATTGATCAACAACCTTTAAACATCAAATATCAATATCCGGTCATTAAACTTTAAATATTAAACATCATTCATCGTACAAAACACATATTACATCAAACTTCAAATATCGAACATCATCACTTAAAATTAATCATCGAACATGCAGCAAATATCAGACATCGTACATCAAACTTCCAGCATCGATCATAAAACTTTTAACATCAATCATTTCAAGTTGAATGTCAAGCCTCAAACATGAATCACCAAATTTGGAGCATCGAATATAAAGCATTAATCATCGATTTTCTAACATCGACGAGCAAACATTGACGAGCATACAGCAAAAACGAAACTTTTTTTTCTTCCTTAACTCATAAAAAAGCTACTTCGCATTTGTGGAAACCGAAACTCAAATCTCTTGTGACAACATAAATAACAAACACATGGTTTAGTATTGGTTGTGTACAAAGGATCAGCTAAGGATCACTAGTGAATTTACAACTAGGATTACAAGCGGTACACACACGGAAGGTATATACTAATATATAGTATATATGTATGTATGAGCAGGTGTGTACAAAGAATTGTAAAAAATAGCAAAGGTTAGTGGTGGCAAAAGTAGGGAAATCCCAAATAGGAACGAACATGACACATTAATGTTGTGGTACTCAAAGGAACTAGCACGGTTATAAAATTCTATAAACACACATACCTGCACACAATAAGTTACACATATAGAGATGTACATATATATATATTGAACAATGCGAATATTTCATAGCGCGCAGGGTTGCACAATGAAGGCAACGACTTGTGTGATTAGCCCGACACGCTTGCGCTCGCCCTTCCTTAGGCAGGAAATGGGCTGTACCCTGTTATACTTTTGGGTGCCTTCTACTTTTAAATATAGTTTTTTTGTCCATTAAATACATGTTTGTATGGATATGCATGCTTGCTACATATTTAGGTGTGTGTGATTTTGTTATAGTTTTTATTTTTTTGATATTACACATCTACACTTTTTGGGATGGCCGTTGCGCGAATTTGGCATGATCGATGCGCAATAAATTTTGTTTTTCGTTTTGGATTATAATTTTTTTCTTGAGTTTAATGTTATTGTTGCGGAAACCCCGCTGTTTTTTAATTAAGCATGTTTTACAGGGTTGATTGGATAGGGTGGCGCGTTTAGGGTACAATACGCGGCAAGTAAATTACGCCGGATAACATGACAAAGTTGTGTCACTTGCGGACAGCAGGGCACGAATATTTTGGGAAATGGAAAAAGAAAATAATCAAGTAGTGAAATGGGGTCACTCAGCGCATGTGTTGAAATAATAAACAATTGAAAAGCTATACCTAATGATCACCATGATGCCTTCAGCGAATTCAAGTATCTTTGTGATTGCTGGCAAAAACAATTTCTTCTGCCGATATTTTCAAAATACCCCCAAGCTCATCTATATCTTATAAACAACTTGAATATGTGCCTGTGTGTCTTTTATACAGTGTATTCTTGGGTTCACTGGATACAGCTAAGGCTATATATAGTTTTGAAAAAGTGTTTTGAGTTTTGTTTGTACTTCATTAATATCAAAAGTTTAGTGTGGATATCTATGAAACTTTCACGATAGGTTCAGAAGTTCGCTGGGCACGACACAGGCTATATATAGTTTTTCAAAAAGCGCCCAGGTTATACAAAGATGCAATTCGGCATTGCTAGGAATTGATTGAATTCAAGTTAGTGATATTTTATATGTAGAAAGTGTTCTAGGCAGGGTTGGGCATAGTGCACTAAAAATTTAATGCACTTCGCGTTTCACTACCACTATTTCTTTAGTGATAGTTAAAACATGAGTTTAACTAACACTAAATATTAATGATAGTGAAAAAACTAAACCTTTAGTGATAGTGGAAAAAAACTGAGCTATCATTAAGTTATAAGTAAATGTATACAAAATAAACCATTTGTTTAAACTTTTAGTTATGTCGGATCAAAAGTAGACAACATATTTCAATTTTTATTTTCTTTAGTACCAACATTTCAAAGTTATGGTCACTGAGTTTTTTCCTTGTCGATCGATTGATAATTCCTGCAAAACTAGTGTTTTTCAATACAATGCACGTATGTACGTATGTACTTAAATATTATTGATCTTAACTGAATCGTAGGTATGTATGTAGAATTGTATGTAAATATATACAAATAATTATTGGCGATCTTTAAACCTACGTACTAGGGCGACCTAATAAAATTTTTGTTTTGTGGGTAACAGTAGCCAGCTAGTATTTCCAGCTGATAACTAATATCAGACATCATTAACACATTTAAATATTCTTAGATAAAGGTCATGATTCACTACAAAATTTGTAGTCCCTTTAGTTATAATGCAATTTTTTTCACTATCATAGTGATGATGCTATTGCATTTCCACTATCACTACCACCATTTAGTGGTAATGGAATTTTTTTTCACTATCACTAAAAGGGTAGTGATAGTGGGCACTGAAGCTTTAGTGGTAGTGAAAAAAAATACCATTATCAATAAATTTTCAGTGATAGTGGTTTTTGAATTTAACTACCACTGAATATTTAGTGGTAGTGCGAAAATGCCCAACCCTGGTTCTAGGTCCGTCAAGCAGAATCCCCGCGAAAACGGATTTCAAATTTGACACTGCAGGAATTATGTGCTAAAGAAGAATTTTGTTGTTGCTCAAGTGTTTTATTTTTAACTTCAAAAGTGGGGGTCTAGCTTGATTATCGCGACCACGAATACGCGCTAGACTCTGAACCTCCTTGTCTACAGCCTCTTGGAGTACATAAATAGCACATTATTCCCAGATACTAATTTCGAGGTTAAAAAAAAAATACTTAAAAATTGAGAGCGGAATTTTTTATTTTGGGAACAAATTAGCACATAAGCAGCACATTATTTCTGGCGTATCGAATTTAAAATCCGTCTTGGGGGTAGGGCGTCCAGCTTGACAGACCTACGTGTTCTATATAGCAAATAAAACCTTGAAAAAGTTAACGGTGCCAAGATCAAAAAAGTGTAATCTATATCTTCAAAACTATGTACATATCAGTACCCGCAGAGGAAAATGGAGAAGAAAGGGAGTAGGAAGAGTAAATTTGAGATGTCAAGGAGGTCTTAAAAAAAATTGCATAAGGTAAAGAAGAGGAACACTACTTTGGTATTTTGAAATTGATATTTAAGGTACATCCGGATGAAGCACGAAAATTATTATTGTTTTTATTATTTTAATAATTTAAATTAATTATTAAATGTTTTAAATTGAATGGAAAAGGAATGAGTTTAGCTAACAGAAAACCAGAACTCTCTTAGCTTAATTCGCGGAGCGTGCCAAAATTTCTCTGATGAAGAAGTCTAGCAGCTTCCGAAATGGATCTATAAGAAAAGCTATGGCGGTTGTCTCTAAAATTTTCCTTTTCTATTCAATTTAAAACTTTTAGTATTTAATAAAAATTAAAAAAAAAATAAAAACATAATAATTTTCATAAAAATTGTTATTCTTGGCCTTGAGCTCATTTATAGTCGTAAATACATCCTTAGTCTGTTTAGGATAACTCTGTGGCCGTACTGATTTTCGTTCCAGCGAAAGGACTCTTTGAATCTGAGTCTAAATCACTTGTTGTTAAAAGTGATTCTCTCTTGAGTTTCTATGGGGCCCTTATTTTCGTTGAGAGGCCAGTCGGAAACGAAAAACAATCTTCACTGTTTCACTTCCAAATCTGTCAAGAGAGGCTGTCATGATACAAATGCAAGTAGGCTTGATGAACTTTATCATCATTAAATTTAAAACTTAAAACCCAGCCAGTAGCGCGATTCACTAACTTTTTTAACACAATTTGTCAACGATAAATTAACTTAACAACAATTTTAACAAACTATGTGATTCACTAACTTTTTGTCTACTTTAAATTCGATAATTTATCGTTGTCAATTGGTAAATTGTTATTTTATCACAGATTATTTTTGTGCTGTTAAAGTTTTGTTTACTAAAATACAATAAATGGTAATTGTTTCCTTTAGGAGACAACTGCTAAAACACGTCCGAAATTATCGGGAAAGGTATCAAACGACGGGTTTAACCTTCGTATCAATAATCCGGACCGCGCAGCCGGTATTGGACCGGATAAGCGTTATTTTTTTGAAGCGCGGCCGAAGACCGCCTACGCAGGAAGGTGTTGTGCACATAAATACCTTGGATCAAGCCCCCTTTTTGAGATCGGACCTAGGCCATTTTTGGGTTTTTGCTAATGACTTTTCACTGAAACAAATTATTTAATTTCCGCTTTCGGATTATTGATACACAGATCAAAACGCGTCGCTTGAAACGTTCCCGAGATTTTTGGACGTATATTAGCAGTTACGTGCTGTCGTATAGAATTACCATACCTTGGATCAAGCCCCTTATTTGGGATCGGACCTGGGTAATTTTTGGGTTTTTTGCGAATAACTTTTCACTGAAACAAAAAATTGAAAATCCGCTTTCGGATTGTTGATAGCGAAGTCAAAACGCGTTGATTGATACCTCTTCCGATATTTTTGGGCATGTTTTAGCAGTTGTCCTACTTCCCTTTGCTGAAATATCTGCACAAAAAATCGGCGCGAACAATTATTTTTGTTCTATTCCTCTTTGAAGTTTTCGTAAATTTTGACATTTAAGTATCAGTGATGCCACTTTTTCTCAAGTTGAAAACATTGATAACAAGTGTTGTTAAATCTGAGATAGCGAATCGCACAATCGTTAATGAAAGCAATATACGTTTACGGTAAAAATCTCGATTGCCGAAACGTTAAAAGTTAGTGAATCGCGCTACAGATGTACTTACATGTAAATAAGGTTAAGGAAATTGATTTATTTTGTTGTGTTGATCTTCCGACAGGGTAGTAAACTGATTTTTGTTGGAACGATTTTCCGTCATCCCTTGTCAAGTTTGGTTTTGTGACAAACCGGTTTCGGCGTTTTGCCATTTTCAATGCCTTCAGAACGAAACTAGGCAACAAAAATCAGTTAAGGAAATTCTTTAAAGTTGCTATAAAGAAATCGGATGAAATTGATTACCGTTCACGTTAGTTCAAGAAGATGACAACAGAGTTTTTGTTGCTACTACTCAATATGTATATGGCCTAGTCATGTCATGTCATGTCAACCAGTCTACTTAGTAAATAGATTTTCAAAACACTCAAAATTAATTATGTCTTACTTTTAATATTTACATAATTAGATACATCTTCATATACGGTATTACATGCATATTTAAATCAAGTCTTATTAAATTATAACTAGCCAAAGATAAACGTCCTTAACCACCTTAAATGCTACATACTTCGAGCTCATTAAACCAATGTTGACACACGTTTTAGTTAATGGTCATTAAGGCCAAAAACAAAATCACTATGATCAACAGAAAGACCCATAAACGGAGAAGCAATCTCAGATGGATCTCATGGGAATAACTAAGCTGTGAGAAGATGAATGTCATTGCAATCATGCCACACTTTAGTAGTAAGAACAAATATCTAACTGCACACTAGGCTGTGCAAAAAAAATGTTTTTTGTTTGAAAATGATATCTAAAGGCTGTTTTTTTTAGGGGTATAGAACTTCGAATTGAAATAAAACACAAGAAAATCATTTTAAGGTCCATCAGTTTGGCTTTATTGGAAGGATAATTTTATGCCATAATTGTTTAAATATGATTTCGGGCATGTGGCCGCCGCGGCTGGCTCGAATAAAGCCAATTCTACAGGTCCAATTTTCAACCACTTTTTCGAGCATATGGGGCCGTATGTCGGCAATAACGCCACGAATGTTGGCTTCCAATTCCCCTAACGTTTCTGGTTTGTTGGTGTAGACGAGCGACTTCACATATCCCCAAAGAAAATAATCCAATGGTGTCAAATCACACGACCTTGGTGGCCAATTGACAGGTCCATTCCGCGAAATTATGCGCTCATCGAATGTTTCCTTCAGTAAATCGATTGTGACGTGCGCTGTGTGGCATGTAGCGCCGTCTTGTTGGAACCACAACTCATCCACATTCATGCCATCCAATTCGGGAACAAAATAGTCGGTTATCATGGCTCTATACCGGTCTCCATTAACGGTAGCTGCCTCTCCAGCATTATTGCGGAAGAAGTATGGCCCAATGACTCCACCAGCCCATAGAGCACACCAAACAGTCAGTTTTTGTGGATGTAATGGCGTTTCAAGGGTCTCATGTGGATTCTCTTCACTCCAAATGCGGCAATTTTGCTTGCTGACGTAGCCATTCAACCAAAAATGAGCCTCATCACTGAACAAAATTTTGCGATGAAAATCAGCATCGAAATCAATCTCATTTTCGGCCCATACACCAAAATCACGACGCATTGCATGGTCTCGCGGCTTTAATTCTTGCACAAGCTGGATCTTGTAAGGTCGCAAGCCAAGATCTTTGCGCAAAATCTTCCATAAAGTTGATGGACAAAGCTCCAATTGCTGTGCACGGTGGCGAATCGATTCATTCGGGTCCTCTTCAACACTTTGCTCTACAGCGGCAATTGTTTCTTCGGTGCGCACTGTTCGACGTCTCTGCGGATGCGTATTATCACATAGAGTAAACGTAGTGCGAAAACGATCCATGGTTAACCGAATTAATTGCTCTGATGGACGATTATGTCGACCATAAAATGGACGGAGCTCACGGTAAACTTCGCGAACTGAACCATTATTTCCGAAATAAATTTGCACGATTTGCAAGCGTTGTTCTTTTGTCAACCTGTTCATGATGAAATGGCAAACCAAACTGAACATAAATGACATTAGAGTTGCCAGATTTGACCACAAAATGCCAGTTTTATCTCTATTCGAAAAACAAACCTGTAAAAAAACACCCTGTATATTAACTAACATAAAACTCCAAAACTTTTACATTAAAGATTCCTTTGAAATATAACCAGAAGTTGATGCAGGGAGTGCAGATCATTTTTAAAATTAATTTCAGTCTGTTTGCCTGTGTGTATACGCTAATCTCCGAAACTACAAAACCGTTCTTAATTTGACTTTCACTGGTGGACAGACAACAACCTCGGCGTTGACATAGGGTATATTTTATTATAATTTGTTTGTAAACTAAAAATTATAGATGTAAATCGAAGAAATGTTATTTTGGAGAAATTTAGATTAAACAATATGTTCTCGGTTTTTTAGAATTTAATAAAGTGTTCCTTCCAAAATTTTTTGTTTTGTTTCAGCTGAAAATAAATACAGTCGTGTACAAAAAAATCAAATAAATTGGAAACAAAAAAAAAAATAGCCCCATAAACATTCTCGGAGTGCTCATTATTAAGGAGTCCGATATGAGTCCTTAACACGTGAAAAATATGAACCTTAAAAATATGATCATATAGGAGTATTTTATGACTTTGATGTGATGAAAATTATGAGCCTTATACGGAGAGTGTTCATTTAGCAAAGCAACTTAGCAGATATTCATATTGTTCGTTTTAAAAAAAATTATTGTTTTCTATAAAAAATTTGTATAACATGTCTTTTGCTGTTCCTGACATATGTACATACATATATACATTTTCGTGGATGCCATCTCGAATCATTTGCAACGGAAAAGTATGTTCCATAAAATTGTGCCTGTATCGATATACCGTGCCAATGTACGAGTATTAGTGCGTTTAGATGTAGTTTTTAATTTTGAAACGCATAGGAAATATATGTATGTACATAGATGAATCTTTCAAGGATTTTCTTCGAAATATCGTTGAAGAAAGTTTTGCTAAACATAGCCTGAGGCGACATTTGCCAATTCACATGTCCGAATTTCAGTTCCAAAAATTATCTTTTAAGGGCCCATAAAGAGCAAATTGTAAGCGACATAAATCACTTCGAAAAGCTTCGTATAGAAGTCGTTTTGGAGTCCAATATGTGCCGAGTATGAGGCAAAAACGAATTATATATGACTAGCATTCAAAGTCATATGATATATGAAATACGTCTCATATCGGACACCCATAACAAGAAGGGAAATACCCTCACTTCGGACTCATAAATGAGCTCCTAAAGAGCGTTAACGCTTCAATTTGGGACGCATTTACAACTCCTATGGTTTGCTGGGAGGAGAAATTAAGAAAATTGTGTTGGAGAGAAAGGAAGAGGGACAAAAAAGAGATGACTATCGTACGAGGAGGAAATAGAAAAAGATGAGAAGTGGGCTTTGTGCTATACCTGAAACAGCTTAGAGATTTTTTTCAACATATGATCCACCAAAAATCATACTTTTTCGTGAACAATGTCGGTTTCAAATGAAAAGTATTGAAGAGTGGTATAAGAGGAAACTGTGGGATATCGAAATGGGTTCCATATACTTTGTACAAAATATGGTTTTAAAAAAAAAATTTTTTTTTATTTATCGCAGTCGAATGTAAATATGTAGATATATACAAATATATCTACAACTAGTTGACATAGCAAACCACCTAATGATGTCAAGCGCTTCATTTAGTCTTCAACATGCCACGAAACACTAAGCAACATTAAGCCTCAATGTGAGCATGCCACGGAAGTACATATGTACATATGTCTGCGTGTTTGTGTTAGTGATCTAAGACAATACACACTTTTGGCATAAAGCAGCAGCAGTGACAAGTCGCACAAGACCCGAACATGAGCACAGGATAATCAGGCGTAGGCACTAAATACAAAACATGCAACAAACATATCCACGTACAACCATTTATACTCCTTGCTAGATGAAAATAATTGCCTACATGCATTGCTAAATGAGTGCAAATGTTGCAACTTCACACACACACAAACATACTCGCAATATGAAGAATTGTCCTTCTGGTCATTTGGTTGTGACCGAATTGTTTGGCGCAAGTTAGCATTATGAATGATTGTCTTTGGTTTCGGCGCTGTTGAAGTCTATGTTGTTATTGTTTTTGTTAGTTTAATCTTAAGTATTTTATTATTGTTGTACGAAAGCAGGCACACCACTCGCAACTTAGCAAAAACTGCCACCGTCACTAAAACTGCTAAACTCTTGAGCCTATTTGCGTTTTAAGACGGCTTAAAGTCCTTTTGTACATCATCAATCATTTTAAGCGTTTTGATCACAGCAGTCGTGCTCGTAAGCGCGTAAACTCAATGAAATATTATTCTATGAACAATGACACTGTATAATGTTTTTCTTAAATTCTTTATGGCAGTTCGTTGTGAAGTATGTGAAGATATGTAGATGTTTGGAAATGAAGAGTTTAAGTTGTGACTTTACTAAAACATTGCTAAATGCATTTTCATGTTTTGAGGGTTAAGAGTACGCTCGTTGTAAGCTATGCCTGTCCACGACCGAAAAGTTCAAGCGGTCGACCAAATCGTTCACGTGGCAGTGGGGCTACCAAAGAATTGCTCCTTCCGTAAACTACCAGATTTATTTCCGCAAAGAAATCGGCAAGGCTTTGGAATGTGTTTTGCTATGACAACAACAACCAGTATTTATTAATATCCGTAAGTTCTAGTTATAAACCACACGTTCTGTAGAAGAAAAAAACCAAAACATTATATTTTCAAAAGTTATGCAAATTCAAAATCACTGACTCTCTCAAAAACACTTCCATCAATTATTAGGCTCGCTAAGCCACTGCTGAGAGATATAAGCCTGATAAGTCTCAAATGTGCAAAGAGCTCCTTCGATTCTGAGGCATCAAAATCTCATCCATGCCAAAGAGGCTCATCTGCCTTTTCGTTTTCCTGTAATCTAATATGTGTTTTGCATTTCCTTCAGAAACGAATAAATGTCGTGCTTCAGAGAGGGTGGAATTGCTGTCAGACAAGATTTCTATTTCTATTATTTGATTGAGATACACTTTTTGAGTCCAGAAGACGCATGGAAAAGGGCTTGGCTGAAGGACCATTTTGGATACGCCGCTAAAAACTGAAAAATGAATTTCTGAATGAATTCCCTATTTTCCAGTGCTTTCTCGAAAGAAATCATAACGTTTGTATCGGAGGCCGTTTTGTGGTAGATGGAGTTAGTTCCCGGCTTAGTATAGGAGGTTTTAATTTTTCCCCCGTCCTTGGATGCCGTTTCTTTTGTAGAGAGATCGCTGGCCCGCATGTTGTATATCACGTTCAGAGCCTCTACCATTTTTCTGGAATTGCTACAGGATATTCTTATATAAACACCACTACATTTTAATGGTTGTTGTTGTTGTTTTTAATAAAAAAAACACTCCCCGAAGTTTTTGGGAGTGTTGTCGAATTGACAGTCCTTGGTATAATCAATACTGCTGCAATTCTCTCCTTATGTACTAAAATGATTAAATTTTCTTCTTATCAACTTCAAACAACTCGTACGAACTCTATTTGACGGCTAGTGGCACCATCCACGTTCTCTACGCAATAACGCAACGCATCGCAGCATTACACAGCACAACAGCAGTTTTTTATGGGTGCTCGATTCGTGATAAAATTCCAAATACAATTTTCTCTCACCTTTTTAGAACCACTATATATGAAGAAGTGAACAAATTTCGTTGTTTATATGAGGTATATCACTCAAGCAAATAATATTAATAATTTTCCAAAAGGTCAAATGTGTTGCCATGATTTGAAAACAAAACTCAACAACAGAGGCAAACAAACAACGATAAAGGAATACTTGAACTTATGAGAAATTGACAAACATTAATACTCCCAATTATCTGCAGACAACGAGCGAACTAAATTTGTCGAAATGCTGCGAAAGGATAAATGGGCCAACACGTACACGAACAGTGTCACGATGAGGTTAGAAGGAAAGAAGCTGGTAAAGCGAAACACTTCAACGTTACATAATTTATGTCAACAATAATAACAAATATTTTTCCAATCAATGTCTGTTTGTATGTGCTTACAACAAACATTTATTAATCTTTACTTGAGAGAAGAGCGTACATGCAAGAACCTTCAACGCAATGGGCACACACACACACATGCAAGTAAGATTAATGTCGACTATATGCCAGAGCCTATCAATATCTATCCTTCACGCTTTCAAACGATTGTTTGGCTGTTTTTAATAGCTTGTCAAGCGCAGCCGCAGTTGTAAGTCACACTCTTCAAATTCGTCATAGCAAATTTTCTGTGACAATAAAAAATAATACAACAAATGAGCAGATCGAAAAAGAAAGCGCAAATCGGTACCTACTTGGTCACATATATGCAAACACATTCAATCAAATTACTTCATATCGACATTATTCTAATAAACAATAGCTCAGTTTTTTGTCTTGCTAAGGTGCGTATCCCAAAAGTATTTTTCAAAACCAAATAATTCACGTTCTACAGTTCGCTATGTATATGGACATTTTTAAGCCCCTAGCCAGTTGTTACCAGAGAAATTGATCGTTTTTACAAGAGCATTGTAAAATATTGGCGCTACATTTTTTTTATACCCTGTTGTGTACTAAATGCCTCAGCACTTGAACCTAAAACCTTCAGTGTAGTAGCCAGCACACTATACAGATATCAATCTCTATATAATTTCTTAAATAGTGGAATAGAAGTTAAAAAGTGAGGGGGTGAGAGAGAAGCGATTAGGAACATGAAAAGTGAAAAGAGAAAAGGAAGGGAGAGTGGAAAACAAAGAGAATGAAAACAGGAAAATAATTATGAAAGAAAAAAGGAAAAGGAAAGGGATATGGGGGTAGAATATTAAAAGAAGTAAGAAGGAGAGGGAGATGGAGCAGTGGCAGAAGAGGACAATAGAGATGTGAGAGAAAAAATAAATTTTCCGACAGGACGAACTCTGTTATCTGTCAGCTCTGCTAATATAATATTAGCATAGGGTGATTTTCAAAGTGGACTGATTTCTTGGAATATTGTTGTTGTTAACAATGCTACGCCCTGCTTAATGGGCACGACCACTCTGCAAAACCTCATCAGCCACAAGCTCTTCTAACGAGAAACCAAGAAAACGAGCATTAGGGTTTGACCAAAGTGATATTGGTGTTAGAAGAATAAGTTCAATTGAGCAGGTAAAGAGATGTTAAGTATCATAAGGGGACATATGTAATAAAAGTTTAACTGAGTTTAACCCAATCCAGTTTGATGTTGTGTTAACATGACTTTAGTCTCTGCTTTAGATATTTCAGGTAGTTGGATGTCAATTACGGAGTTCACAAGCCGAGATATGAATGCCGACTCGGTGTAGAGGCCATTTAGAGCGCTCATGTGGTTACGGAGATGTTTTCTTATGTCCATAGGTGGCAGATCTTCAACCAGTAGATGCCGCTTTTGATGACTAGGTTTATAGCAGTTTAGTAGAAACCGTCTGCTCAGCAGTTCCGCGTGATCTCCGACATGAAACGTTTCAGGCTCCACAGTGGGGCTATGCATGAGAACCCACACCCGCCGGAAGACTTTTCTTGTTCGTAAATTTCATAGTGACCCTTCCAATTAAAGTTTCAGCTCTCCTTTTGTGAAGTAGTCGAAGAGGTCACTGTACCTCTTTTATTTCAAGAGTCATGTCGAACTGTGCTCCAGAATGCTATCTTTTGACTCTTTGTACATTGCGGCAACCCACAACTTGGTATAAATTACTCGTTTGTAAACAAATTTCCTTGGTTTCCGTTTGCTCAGTAAATGCAATCGACACTCTGTTGCTAATTAAAATAAATGATCGATCGTTTGCATTCTGTCCAAGTAATCAAACTATCCGAATCGAGGGTTAGTTACATTGAAAATATGTAAGGCAAGACAACCACTAACGCCACACCCTTAATCCAACCAACTAGAAATGTCCCAAATATAGATGAGGATAAGTTGCTGCAATAATCATTCCCAGGCTGAGAAAGTGGAATATGGCTTAGCTTGCCAGTGCTGAATTGGGCTAGCTTGTGTTTGTTTGTGTAAGTGAAATAAGCATCCTTATCGCTTGCAACATCTCGCAAACGCATCTAATTTCGTGCGTACGCTCGTCTCGGATTTGCCATGCTAATGTCCTTACAGCAGACGTACCAAATTGTGTCGTATTCAGTAAATTATACTTCTTGTTCTTCAAATGCATGTTGTTGTTGTTTTTGTTGTGTCAAATATATATTGCGCAAATACCACACAAACATACATTCATACATACAAATACTTGTCGTCATCATCCCAGTTTGCCGTTGCCCACTCTTGTTTGCTTTAGTCAACTAATCTTACATTGCAATTTCAAGGATTAGTGGCTTAACTCTATGACCGGCTTACTTATGTTGTTGTTCAAATAATGACAAACTCACACACACACAAGTACACAAACAGCTATAAAATCAGAGACAAACCAGCAACGCTCCCAGGCTCTTGTTACGCTTTCTCCTCTTTATCATTTTCTGCTGCTTCTTTCTTTTCGATTGTGCGAATATTTTTAATTTTCCAGTTACGCTTTGATACCCATAAATGGTTTGCAAATGGCTTGAGTGAATTCCGGAAGGTCAATGGGAATTGATTGTTGGAAATTATTTTGTACTTCGATGATTTGATTTGGCACTTAAGCAATTTTATGGCACATTTTTCGCACGGTATGTCTACACTTCATGAATTTGGAAATAAGTGCAATAACTTTGTTTACTAGGATCCCTGGAACTCGTTGGGAAATGCTTACATGTCACTCTGCCCCGTTCCATTGTCTAGCCCCTTGCTTTTCGCAATCTCGTCTACTTGTGATTCGATTCCATTTGTCTCACTGAGCAGATTAGGGGTGTCGTCGTTTTGGTAGGATAGGCACTTCGCAACCTTACAGAATCGTGAGTTTCGTCATATCCTTATAAGCTTTGCAGTGAAGCCACATTCGTGCATGGCGGTGTCAATCTAGTTTCAGCTTTTGAGATCCCATCGTCGCATTGACTACGCTTAAGTCTTTTTCCTAATAAAGCTATTGCTATCGAGATTATTTTAAGGATAAGTTCTTACGGGTTGAGCTAAGAATTAAATTAGCCAACAGATATCAACTCGGCCGACACTTCATAGCCTTGCCTAAAGGAGCGATATCGTTGTAGGGGCAGTAGTTTGGCCTGCCATACGAGGTGGTTATACAGATGTTGGCAGATCTTTGCCACCCATGAATCCGGTGAGCTCCGGTACTACCCTAACCCGTAACAGGCGTCGATTTGGACTGTAGTCGCCTCTTACTTTGCCCGGATCTAGCTAACTGCACATCATTAAAGTCGGGTGTGGAAAGTTGGACTCCATTGTTTTATATTTGGTTATAGGACTCATTTTTGGCTTCCGTATTTCGCGCCGTGAAGAAGTATACTACCCATTACTAAATTATGGCAGAATATCGCTTACCAAGTAGTCATTATCGTCCCTGAAGCTCGTCACATGCACACTTTTCTTACACTACTTTGCACATCTGTTTGGGTTTATAGATGATTGAACTTATCATCGCTGGGGCAAGCCGATATTGAAACCTCAACTAGTACGCATATATAGGAAGCGAGAGCTATATATGCCTATTGGCGGCCTCAACGTGATGGCTGAGTGTATCAGGCGACCTTATCTCACGACACTGCGCGAAGTCATTCGTACCCCGAGGAAGCTTAATTTCCTGACAGTAGGGTGAAAGGTGGCGGCCGCCGTGGTGTGAAGGTAGTGTTGCCGGCCTACCACACCGAAGGTCCATGGTTCGAGCCCTGGTACAGGTAACATCAAAAGAGATTTGAAAAAAAATTTTTCAAAACGGGGTCGCCCCTCGGCAGTGGTTTGGCAAACTCTCCGAGTGTATTTCTGCCATGACAGGCTTCTCAGCAAAAATTCGTCTCCTTTGTAGATGCCGTTCGGAGTCGGCAAAAAACTGTAGGTCCCACCAATTTGTAGGGAAAAATTCAAATCGGCACACCACAAATTGGAAGAGAAGCTTGGCGCAAAAATCTCTTAGGAGGTTTATAATGATATACCTGTTGTATATCGCGCCATAGAGATAGAGATAGGGTGAAAGGTCCTTCCGCAACTTAACCTGGCTGTAAAGTCACAGACCATGTATCAAGAGAGTGGAATGGCTGATATTTATTTTTAGGACCTAACGGAAGATGTCTTTATCAACTTCGGCCTCTTCTGCGCGTGCCGCGGTTCAGGTCTCGCTTTGAAGCGGATTGGTGAGAAATGCCTGCTGACTGGCAATTTTCTTTGCACGACTACTATAGTAGTAACACAGCCGATTAATCGGCATTGTCATTGGCATCGATTTTTGGCCGATTCTTACCGATTCTTTCTGGATTTTTTTTATGACATTTCATGCTGCCGTTATTTTTTTCTTTTCTTAAACATTAATTCATCTGAACCCTCTGTAATACATGTGTCGCATGTGTTCCCAGCTTTGTTTGGATTATTCCACTGTTCCTTATGTAAATTAGGGTTATGTGCTGGCGCTTGCTGGCGCTGATACCATGAAGGCGCAATGTGGGAACGCAATTGCACTAAGTATTATTCTGGCGTCGCTCAGTAGTTTTTACGTAGAATATTGCTACAAACCGGTCTGATGGTTCGACTAAAAGCGAGAAATTATGCCAGTAGAAAGAATTAGAAGGTGGAACCTAAGTTTTTTAACCCGTTCAAAAATAGAGAGCAAAAAATAGTTTGTTCCGATAGTTAAAGCAAGAACACAGCATCGAGCGCTGACAAAAAAAAAAAAATGGTCCGATTAGGTCTCCACAGACGCGTGATCATGCTGTATAAATGAATTATATGTATTAAGGTAAGGTTTGTTAAGGAATTGGCATCGCCTTCGCCATCGGCATAGGTCAACATTTACGCAGCTGTCGAACACTCAGACACAACGTATCAAATCATTTAACACAATTTTTGTTATCGTTTTGGGGTCTTTTTATTTTGCAAATTTCAAGAGTTCAAACCAAGCTCGAAGCCTGCATGGAAGATCACCCTTCGAGAAATTAAAAAAAAATGCGCTATCTCTTAATTCGTTTCAAGTCAGAAATATTTCTAAATGTATTTGAAGAACGCCCCATCCCAGCATAAGTTTCAAGAAATTTCAATACATATTCAGATGAGTAAAAACAATCTGAGGCAAGGCGTTCTTCCACCGAAATCTGCACTAGGCCTTTTTTGAAACAAATTCTGAATTAAGGCACTTGTCTGAAAAATCGTTTCAAATAGTTTAATCTTCCACTCAGCCGTCGAGTTGATAATAGTTTTCAATGCTTTTATTTTAATGGAGAAATAAAATTTTTTTCTATTACAGAAACTTGGCGAACTACTAAACATATTCCAGATTTTCGCACCATCTATATTTATGATTTATCACTTTTTATATACTCTTTTACTTATCAACAACGGAAATAGTGGTCATGACAAGAAATCAATTGACAGAAAAATTCTCACAGCTTCAAAGAGCACAAAAATTCTAATCGCCCGCCGTTCATAGGAATATCGACACCCCGTTATGGCGGCACTTAACAAGTCCGCAATGTACTTAAGGGATTACCAGCGTACTCGTTATTGGCACCCAACAGAGCGATGAGAACGAGGTACTTCATCAAATTTGAAACAATGAAAATTAACAACAAAAAAAGCTTGAAACATTGAAATGCTGAAATATTGAAACACTGAATGATACTTTTTCAATATGTTCTTGATACAATTGCCGCTGATGATGTGCGCCAAACACAAATGTTGAGTTACTTGAGCTGTGTATTTTTTTTAAATCCGTCACATTGATTAATGATTGTAAAACATTTAGTTAAAAGCAAATACAACAAGTAAGGACGGCGCTGTCTTCGGCTGTGCCGGAGGCTTTATACCTTTCATGAATACGTGCAAACTTAAATACGCATTGTTTAAAGTTCTCTAAAACTTTGTCAGCAATACATAACATTTTTTTTTTAAATTTTAATCTTCCAAAATGAGGGCTAAATGGCCATAATCCTCTTATCTGAACGATCGGTTGTATGGGATATATACTATATAGAGCTCCGATCTTGGTGATTTTTTACGAAATCTTTTAATATCCATAAGAAAATATCTCACCATGTTTCAAGTTTTAATCTTTTAAAATGAGGGAGACATGGCCATAATCCTCTTATCTGAACGATCGGTTGTATGGGATATATACTATATATAGCTCCGATCTTAGCGATTTTTTTACGAAATTTTTTGTTATCTGTAAGCAAATATCTCACCAAGTTTAAAGTTTTAATCTTTTAAAATGAGGGAGACATGGCCATAATCCTCTTATCTGAACGATCGGTTGTATGGGATATATACTATATATAGCTCCGATCTTAGCGATTTTTTTACGAAATTTTTTGTTATCTGTAAGCAAATATCTCACCAGGTTTCAAGTTTTAATCTTCCAAAATGAGGGATAAATGGCCATAATCCTCTTATCTGAACGATCGGTTGTATGGGATATATACTATATATGGCGCCGATCTTGGTAATTTTTTTACCAAATATTTTACCGTCTATAAGCAAATATCTCACCAAGCTTCAAGTTTTAATATTTCAAAATGAGGGATAAATGACCATAATCCTCTTATCTGAACGATCGATTGTATGGGATATATACTATATAGAGCTCCGATCTTGCTGAATTTTTTACGAAATCTTTTACTATCCATAATAAAATATCTCACCACGTTTCAAGTTTTAATCTTTTAAAATGAGGGAGAAATGGCCATAATCCTCTTATCTGAACTATCGGTTGTATGGAAATATACTATATATAGCTCCGATCTTGGTGCTTTTTTTACGAAATCTTTTGCTATCTATAAGAAAATATCTCACCAAGCTTCAAGCTTTAATCTTTAAAAATGAGGGAGAAACGGTTATAATCCTCTTATTTGAACGATCGGTTGTATGGGAGATATATGCTATAGTGACCCGATTATACCGGATCCGAAAAATGTTTAATATAATACAAAAATACATCGGTGTGCCAAATTTCATTGAGATATCTCAAAAATTGAGGGACTAGTTTGCGTTCAAACAGACGGACGGACGGACGGACAGACGGACGGACATGGCTGTATCAACTCAGTTCATCGTCCTGATCAATTTGGTATACTTAATGGTAGGTCTATCTCTTATATTTCTAAACGTTACAAACATCGGACCAAAGTTAATATACCATTTCATGTTCACGAAAGGTATAATAACAACATTAACAAGTAAAAATTTCAAACAGTTGTACATGTTTATTTTGTAATTTTTCTTTTTTTCTTTTGGCATCTAACAAGGAATGCGCAGGAGATCGATGGCAGACGCACACGAAGGAGCGACATAAAATAAAAGAAAAATCGAAAATTACCGAAATGTTGAAATGTTTTCATGTAAGCGCATTTTTCATTTATTTAATTTTAATGTTATATTTTTCAACATTTTCTTACAGAAAAATTCTTGAACAATTAATGTTGTGTAGTTAGTGCTTCTTTCGAATTGGGGTTTCCTGATAGAAATTACGACTTCAGACAATTGTTCTTAATAGCTTTGGCAAATAGATGTTGAGAAAGCTGTCTGTTCTCTATTGAAATATTTTTGCTGTACATGTTTCTGGGGCTCACATCTAGTTTAGCGTTAGCATAAAGAGAAAAGTAAATGCGCCAATTCACCATGATTTTTTATTCTCCACTAATTATAAAATTTCGATTTGAAGTGAAGTGAAATAATTTAACATCAACATAATTTTGGTCTTAACGTCAAATTTAAAATTCTCTATCGGAATCGCATTTCAAACCTCAGTGAAGTGAAAGAAAAAAAATGTCAAGTGTTCAATAAATTGAGAAGATTTTTTCACTTCATGTTAACGCAAAACCAGAATTGACACCCTGTAAGGGGTTTTTATTTTAATCGATATTTTTTTAATTATTGCCTTTTTTAAATCGATTTCTTTGATGTTAACATGGTAAAAAGTATTTACTTCAAATTTAATTTTGTTAGACGGATGAAAAATTTGGTAAACTTATGTTGACAGTACAGCTGAAAACAAATAGTTTCATATAAATCACTTGGACTCAACTTGATTTTTGGCAAATATTAGGTAACACTGAGTATTTGTGGCGGTTAACAATTTTGAGTTTATTCATCAAAGCTTGAGCAAAAACTTATTGTATTTTGTAGTTTTAATTATATTCATTAGTTAATTTAATAATTAATTTTTTCAAATGTTTTTTCAGTGTCGAAACTAAAATTGTAGCGAGTAATGCATCTATTTGTATGTTGGGTTTGAGTTCAAGAAACTATTTCTTCTGCATGGAGTCCAGTGTATTTTGTTAATACTGTATCGTAAAATTTTTTTTATGATGATAATTTTTTGGTATTTAGTGAACATTTCTTAAACGTTTCTATTACTGCAAAACTCATTCCAATAGTTTTGTAAACTTTTTTTTTAATATTTCTAACCCACGAAATTAGGGGTTTGTTTTTCATATTTTCTTTAACATTTCATAAGAAACCCTATTTTTTTAAGTATTTTAATTATTAAATAAGCCCCCGAGGAAAATTTTGATGTAATTTCGTGATACACTTTTATTAATAATATTTGTCAATATTTTAATCAAAAAGCTCTGCGAAGCACAACATTTTAACGAAATAATGGCATTATAGAACTTTTGTTTATTCAATAACTTTTCATTTAATTTAAAAAAAATGTATCAATATTCAACTTCTTTACTATTGTTTTGAATGAATATTGATAACAGCAAAAAAAATTTTAATATAAACCTCAAATTACTGCTTAAAGCGATACCACGAATTTACGTACACCAAATTTGCGCATGCCCTATACATTTCAGCAGTGAAACGGAAAGTAACAAGTTACATCAATGAATAAATTTTTTTATTGTTAACAAAAAACCAAAAAAAAAAAAAAAATAACATTTTTATTAATAATACAAGGTGGCGAAAAAGTAATCCTCCTATCAGAAAATGCTATAAATTTTGCTATTGGCCCCTAAGGTCAGTTCTGTTTTAACATTTGTGTAGTAAACACATGCGAAATACACGTTAATAAACAATGTTACGCTACACTGCTCCAGAACGCGGAATATGGCTGACTATTTATTCGACCAATAATCGGTCGTGAAAAACGGTTACTGCGCAAAAGTAATCCTCCTATCAGAAAATGCTATAAATTTTGCGATTGGCCCCTAAAGTCAGTTCTGTTTTGACATTTGTGTAGTAAACACATGCGAAATACACGTTAATAAACACTGTTACGCTACACTGCTCCAGAACGCGGAATATTGCTGACTATTTATTTGACCAATGTTAGAAAAGTAACAAGTCACATCAATTGAATACATTTTTATTATTGTTTATTTTTGTTTGAAAGCTTTTTAATTTAATGATATTTCACTTCAATAATATCTGAAGTTCTAAGAACTCTTAGATTTAATGAAAAAAAAAAACATTCACAAAGAAAACAACAAAAAAAAAATTTAAATAAAACATCTTTTGGATTTTCAGCTTAAAATAAATAAAAGTAATTTTTAGAAAAGTAACAAGTTACATCAATTGAATACATTTTTTTTTATTGTTTATTTTTTTTTAAACCTTTTTCATTTAATGTTACTTATTTCATTTCAATAATGTCTAAAGTTCTAAGTACTCTTAGATTTAATGAAAAAATACAAAAAAATAAAAAAAAAAAAACAAAAAAATTCAAAAAGAAAACAACAACAAAAAAATAAAAATAAAGAGTTTTTGAAAAGTACGTACATTAAACTATTTTTTTTTACTTATTTATTTTGGTCTTAAACCTCTTTCTTTTCATAAATAAAATAACAATAAAAAAAGTAGTTTTAAATTTTAAGTTTCTTAATATGAATTTCAGTAAATCAATTTGTGTATCTTTAGGAACTTGCATTTAAAATCAATTATAACTATCTTTTTCCATAAAATTAGAGTTTAACTAAATACCACGAAATTAAGGATGTTTTAGTTTTCTTTCATTTGTTTTAACGCAAGAGAGGTAGAAAGTCAGAAAAATTCTTAGTACCACGAAATTAGGGACACTTACCTTAGACATTTTTCTTATAAAAACTTATTTGTGAACAGAAATTGATTTTTTTAAGTAATCGATTTTTTCGCCTCGAGCTCACAAACATAACTTGACAACTGAATATATTCCAGCAGTTTAGGTGCAATGCTAAACCGAGTAAAAATGTGATTTTTAGTCGGTAATTCTATTCTATTAGCAGGGTATAGCTACTATTTCTGAAGTCAATAGGAAAATTATTTAGCAAGCAATCTAGTTTTAAACCAGTTGTAAGAAGCAAACATTTTTCAAATAATAATGAAAGTGATTTAAATACACTTCCTTGGTTTCCCACAGGTGAACAAAGGTAGTATATGATTGATCCGCTACTTTCCGCAGAAAGAACTGGTTCCAGCTTCGAAAAACGCTTGCCACATTAACATCGGATTAGTGCAGCAGGTTTAATTCTATATTACCCTGACTGTGCCCGGAAATATTACATCAATGGTCTGCAAGTGGAGAATGATCGTATGACACCAGGCATTTAATATACAATTGAGGAAATACTGTTCTTCTTTGGCCTGCTTTGGAATAAGCGCAACAACAAGTGTAATAATTCTTAAAGCTTTTGTGGTCAGTGGCGCAGGTACACCGGTTTGTGGTATAGCGGAAATTTGTCCCGATAACCCTGGCGAGACAGCAGCCTTGAGAGTGAACGTGATAAAGTGTAATATTTGAACCTAACGAGACCCCAACTATGGCCCTTCCCAATAAAATCAGACTTTTGGTCGACCAACTCAAACGCACTAAAAGGGAAGAGCGCCTAAGTGCTGCCCCTGCGGGTTAGGGGCTTAGAATATGCCCGAGGTAGGCATACCGGTCGTAAGAGGCGACTAATATGCACAAAGGTAATGACGTGCAACTCGATGGTTGATCTACGGATATGATGCCTCTCACATCTCATTACCCACCTTATCCTTCCTTACGGAAGGAGGGGTGACATGACCTAGAAGGTTCCACTGGTCATAAATCGCTACCACGACAGTCGGGCAGTACCGCAAGGGAGTACCGGAGCGTGCCGAATTCATATCCGGCCAAGGACTGTCAGTTCGACAGCACTCCCCAAAACCTTCGGGGAGTGTTTTTGTCGTCACAACAACAACAACAACAACAGCGCCTAATTGCTTGTAAATTCTGAGAAAACAAAAAAGTGTCTATAGTTTTTTACTATAACGTCTTTGATGCCCTCCACACCTCGTCGGATTGGCTACAAGGAGAGCCAGAATTCCTTAAGATTATCGGTTCAGGTTCCAGAAATTCGTACGTATCAGATATAGTTCGAATGTAGTCTTTTCTCGTGGTGCTCCCATTCTCTTAATCTCAACAAAACACAGAATCGCTGTTACTCTCAGCTTAGTTTTAGATTTCACTTAAATCCAAGTATTTTACTAATTGAGTTGCTATAAAGCTATCACCAATTCCGTCGTCGGAAGAACGTAATTCTATCGACTTATAGGAATACCATTTTAAAGACAGCCAGACGCCTAGTGTTTGTCAAGTTTTCCACACTTGATGTTCTTTTATAATCTGCTGGTAGACTCGGCTGACATTGTCCTACCGGATAATATTTCTCCCTGCAATTTATCAACTTCCCCTCATTCTCATTCTTTCACCTCGCTCACGCTCTCACTCTCTAGCTCGTTAGCAATCTATTCTCTTCGCCTTTCTCTTTCTCTCCACATTTTTTTCGATATCACGGAACCGGGTTCCCATCTCTCAGGACAACGCCGTGTTAAGAATGCCAGTAGCTAGAATGGAAAAATTACAGAACTGGAAATAGTTGAGCCGTTTAGCAAACTAGTATTTGACTAGTATCTTAGCAGTAGATTTGAGTGAAAGGATTGTTCAGAGTTCACTTGCTCTGAAGGAACTTGCAAAAGAGACGATAAAAAGCCTCAATGAATTTAATGACTAAAGTATTATGAATATTATTTTATAGTTTTCCACTGTGAGTTCGAGCGGTTCGAACAGATCTTATTGCCAAAGGACTGCCCTGTTTTTTTAATTCGAAACTAAAATCAAGTGTTCCCTCCATAGTCTGTCTATGCGTTCTATAAGTAAGTACATTCGTATCCTGCTTTCGAATATGATTTTCTCGCCGATTTTGGTGTTTGTGTCTGTATACACTTGAAACGAAATACAACTTACAAGACAAATGCATCAGAAAACTTAAAAATAATATTTTCGAACTGCCGAAATTTCAAATGAGCAACGATATAAGCACGGCTGAGCATGTGGTTTCGCGGAACACGTTCTAGCTATTAACAAGGCTAAACAATTTAAACATTTCTATGTGTGTTTTAAATCATTTCACTACTCAATACTTATAAGTACACTTAAGCACTTAAGGGGTTAATTAATGAGCGGTGACGACTGTGTTACGTGAGATTTTCATTTCTACACATACCAAAGAATTGTTGTGGCTGGTAATTAACCTACTACTTGAACAAGACAAAGACAAGATTGTACAACAACAAAAATGTTAAAAACTCCTACAAACACTTAATGGTTGCATACGATTTTAGTTGTCACTTTTGACATTTATACAACAACTGCATTTCTACTTAGTTCAAAATATGTAGTGGCATTAACCCTAATCCCTTTGGGGGTTGTCGCGTTGTTATCACCTTTTTGGCTTCTGCACTTGAACTAAAAATTTTGAATTAAATTAAATTTACTTGTTCTCTATATTTTATGTGTTTTTCGTTAAAAGAATTTGTATTATATGTACATTAAGACTATATAAATAACATCAAAGGGGGTCACAAACGCACTTAGCCACGGCTTAGGTATTCCGACTGTGATTCCTGCCCCTGCAAAGTTGCACCAGATATTTGCTTGCCGCTTCAGCTTCTAAATACTTAATTTTCATTTTACTGCACATCCGCCAATTGTCACCCACTTTGTCACCCTGTGATTGTTGCTCTCACTCTTAACCCTATTGCAGACTTCTGTACGCACAATTAAATATTACACAATTTGAAATATGTTGCAAGTGCTTGAGTACTCACATTTTAAGCTGTCTACAGCTGCCACACACATTTCATTTCATAATTTTTTTTTTTTTTTTGTTTATTTATTTTTTCAATTAGCACTTTTATAGTTATTTATTATTTTCATTCAAATATTGCAGACTCTATTTGAACAGCTTATACAAATATATTTTGTAAAGTACTACAGTGTGTTAAATAAATGCTCGTACAACATTTCGCTAAAATTTAAGGTCCTAAGTTTAGCTTAAAACGATTACTAATACTAATATACATATTAAACTGGGCCAAAAATAATTTTTTTTGTTTTCGAAACTATATACATACATAGATATTGGCGTAGGAAATAAAATAAAATTCCCACCAAAGAGCTTTTGAATCAAAATTTTAGTCAGCAGGCCGTTGCTGAGTAAATAATCTTCAAGCATTCTGACTATCTGACGAACAAATCATCGTTCTAATAGCCTAGTGGTTAACAGAACGTGAAAGAAGTTTAACAAGCTGCTGAATCGATCTATAAGACAATCTATGTTCTTTTCGTCTAAATTTGCCTTTTCTATCCAAACAAAAAAAAACGGTTCTTAATAAAGAAATATATATATAGGCATAAATATGTCCGGTTATTTTTCAATATAAACAAAAAAAAAATACCTTAGTCAAATCTATATATACCATGTATACTTTATCTGGGTGTTCTCTGCCAGGCTTGCCAGACTTATTTTAAAAGATGTCGCCATATCCTCCATCAAAAGTCACCAAAATCGCCGCATTTTACTAACATGTCGCCAAATAAGTCGCTAGCAAAATTTCCATCAAAACGAAATTATAACTTACCGACAATGTTCTTTAAAATTTTTCATCAAAGTATTTGTATCTCTGATATAGACAAAAGTGGGTTTCTCACTAATACCCAACCTTAGTATGTATGCCTACGCACATATTAATATTCTTAACATATGATACGAGTAACGACCCTGCGTATTGATTTGCTCCAAACTCTCGTTGGCTTTCTATTTCATTTTTCCGTAAGATGTATTGTCAAGGTGTAGATAAAGGATGACATCATAGTTAAAATTTTAATTAAAACTTTACTCAAGCTTTATAACATTTGGATAATTGCCAAAAAAGTCGCCATGGCCAATTTTCATAATTTGGGCGCCAAAGTTTATAAAAAGTCTCCAATACTTTGAAGCCTGTTCTCTGCCGCTGACAGACTATCATTTACTCGAACTGTATTACTCACTCTCCTTTGAATATTGTCAAAATAACTTTATTGCGCAGCAAGAAAATATATCTCATATACGTATCTCCCACCTTCACAACAAGTAGTCTCTCGTCGTTTGAACGCTCTGTATATAGGATATATGACTCAACGGTGGTCGTTATCGGCATCACATAATACTTTGAGTAATATTAGGTCGACGGAAACTAAATTCTACTGGATACTAGATCAAATAGAGCAGCCTTTTATGTAACGAGAGTCCTGTGATGGGTATTATTGTTCACTAATTGGCTTAGAAGTCGAGAGGCTTTGGTCAAATTAATTAAACCGGTTGGTGCGAGAGGACTGTAGTAGCGTAGTGGGTTGTGACCTTAATCCGGAGAAGGGGGATGCATTGGTCGCCCCAAAGCGGAAGTATGAGTCCACTACTCTGTGTTGTATTGGCAGTCGCTTGATTCCCTACACTGATATTTTTATAACACCTCAAAAATACTAATATAGCTAATACTAGCCCAAATGTGCGATGTGTTGTGCAGGGTTATCCGCACACTTTGACAAGATGATCACTGCCTGGACTGGCTGTTAACGCCATTAAAATAGAACTCTTTCTCTTCGCGCGAAGATACAAGATGCCTGGCTGTAGGCTGCTCTCGATTGGTAGAAAACCGCTAGTACTGTATGATAAGCTTTGACATCGCGGAACTATACTGGGCAGGAAGCTGTATCATGAACCCAATTTAGAAGGTTAGTATACGTACAACGGGCTGCCCTGGGTGGTATTAGCGGCGCTCTAACCACAACCTTGTCTCTGAATATTATTGAAATGGGCAAAGGACTCATCTTGCGTAGGGGTGCGGTGAACTGGTTAACGGATGAATCAAAGTAGGATGTGAACGTTGGAATGCAAGTTGTCTGTCCTTGCTTGATGTTGCAGGTCCCATATGTATGGTCGTTGTAGTGTATTGAAATAAGAATATTCAGGATCACAGAGCTAGACAACTGTCGTGCTGATCTCTTCGTCCGATAGGATACTTGTGAACCGGATCTGCGGCTGCGAAGAATTTGGGTTTCTGGTGGGTCAGGATCGACTAAGCAAGTGCTTGGCTGATATTACCTCTTGGAGTCATCGCGTCACTTCATGCTTATCTGTCCAGGTTTTTCCGGAGCTAGGCTGAGGTACTGCGATACTTCTATGCAAAAAAAAGGCCAAGCTCTAGTAATAGAATATCTAAATTTTTTTTATTTTAATAAACAACGATTGTAGTGGACGAGTCGTCCCTCTTTCTGTAAATAGCTGGGCTTCAAGGTAGTTTCGGCTGCTCTATATTCATATGCCAGCATTCTTATATTAAACTAACTTAGCCGGTATTAGCTCTTTTTGATCAACTCACCTGGCTTATATTTGCTTGTTAATATTTAAAACAGAGCCTACTAACGTGAAGTGAAAGCCGTCGTTTCAGTAAATCAACAAGAGATTGCCCCAACTGAGGGTACAGTTGAGTTGTAATCTGCCTCGACATGTGTATGCCATGCAGTACCAAACTTTTAATACATACTGTACATAGATTTATACGCTTTATTCCCTCTCAAACAACACTCAAATACTTCACAACTTTAGCTGAGGCATGTTGCATATCGTCTGACTGAATGTTGCAAAGTTTCAAATTGCTCCCACTTCACGCCTGCAACTTGAAAAATTCTTTTGGCGAGAATTTATTTTTGTTTCATATTCAAAGATACAAATATAAATTGGCAGACAGACTGTTAGTCACATACATATGTATGTACATAAAAACAACAACACATACCTATGTACTTTTGTGGCTTCATATTGCCAGACGTTCTATACTTAAAATGGTTCTTTTGGAAATTGACTCCATCGTTTGCCCCCATCCCCTGGCATTTTGCCATCATATGAAGTGCGTGCGGCCGTTTGTTCTTATTATTCTGCTTCTTCTTACTGAACAATTTGTGTGTTGTAATTTGCATTGGCTGAGCATGTTTTTGTTGTTGAAATTATAAATTTATTTTGTATACAACAACGCTAATATTTATTAGTTGCTCTTAAGGTTGCATTTATCTTTCACATAGTTATCTGTGCCCACTGTTGTTGTTGTCATTTTGACTATTTACTAAGTGGCGTAGGTCGTTTAAAACTTTGTTTCAAGTTTTTATGCAATGAAAAAGATGTGTGTTTTTGTTTTTGTATTTCTTAGTTGTTGCCTCAATCAACAAAAACTTAACAATTGTTGCATATGCAGTATAAACATTTATATGTAGCAATTAAATAACGTTTTGTGGAAGAATTGCAACAGTGTTGCAAAAGAATAACCCAGCGAAATATCGACTGATATCTAAAGAGAGGGCTCCGCGACTAGTCCCTTTAGTCAGAAGTGGGCTATAATCTTGTAAATAACAAGTAAGGAAGTTTAAGTTCGGGTGGAACCGTACATTAAATACCCAGCTGTGTAAAAGTGGTCGTGGTAAATTGGTAAATTGTTGTGGAGTTATGACCTATAGAGGTTTTAAACCTTTTCTACTACCAAGCTGGCAATCTTTTAAATTAAAATGAATGTGTGTCTGGGTGTCGGGTGTCTGGTGTCCAAAGTACTTAACCGATCTTTACGAAATTTTGCACAGTGGATTTGTGGGCTCACTGGCTATATCATAGGCTATATATAATGGAAAAGTTGGCGGTGCCACGCCTCCATGCTGTATAAAATTACAATTCGTCATAACTCTGAACGTATTTAGTCCAAATGAATGATATTTGGATATATGTGTATTTTAATCACTATTTACATAATTTTAGAAAAGTGGGCGGTGGATATTTATGCTACTTTCACAGTGTGTTCAGAAGGCCTCTTGGTTCGACGCTACATAAAGTTGGATTTCAGCATAACTACGAACTTATTTGATTCCTATATATCAAAAACAAAACTTTGGAAAAAGTGAGCAGTGCTAAATGTTCATTTATATGTGGGCGGTGCTACGCCCATTTTCCAAAATGAAAAAAAAAATTGTTTTGTTAATTGATATTAGAGGAAAATTACAACGGTATGCACAGCGATGGTATGGGATGACTTGTTTCGAAGTCACCAACTTCTCAGCAGACCCCTCTTCTCGGACACTGGGATACGAACCTAAGTGACTGCACCAAAACCGCTGTAAGAGTACTCTAACAACAAAGCTATGATGCCCTGTAGCGTCACGATGCATTTTTCCTCTAATGTGCCATTTTTACGTTATTCCTTTTATACATTCTTTGGTACATATATTTTATATGTCAACTCAAGGAAAGTAGACTATTTTTAGGCGTTTTGCATATCAACATTTCTGTGTTATTTGTTATGCACCCGCACTGTACTTGTCTCAATTATGGTTATGGTAATTGTTGTTGGAGCAGTGCTCGAATTCTATGTTTATTTTGGTAATTGAAATGAAAAAATTATTTATATGATCATCAGGTTATTGCAACTACCAAATTCTAGCATGTTCCGGTTTCCTACCTCTTTTTTAGAAAGCTTTAATACAAAAGTGGGCGCGGTCGTAAACCGATTTTGCTTATTTTCCATGGACATACTCTACATATCCATAGTAAAGCTCGTATCAAGTTTCGTAATTCCCACTTTCCAAAATTTTGCAAAAATCGTATATAGAATGAGAAAATTTATGTAGCTACCAGATTATATCATTCTACCTGTGTCAGTCAATGAGATATGGGCAGTTCAGTATTTCTACCTCCTTTTCAGATAATTTTTATGGAAAAGTAGGCGTGGTTGAAAAGCGATTTCGGTTATTTTCTATGCGTGCATGTACCACAACCATAGTATACCTCCTACCAAATTTCGTTATTCTAGCATAAACGGTTCTGTAGTTATTAACAGTCGAAGTTTGAAAATTTGTGCTACGCCCCTTTTCCAAAAAGTTTGGTAAAATCGTTAAAAGGACGACCAAATTAATAAATCTGCTAAATTTCATTATTGTAACTGCTTTTGTTATTGAATTATCTCATTTAAACCTTTTTCGAAATTTTCGATATCGAAAGTTCTAAGCTTCTTATTTCCTAGATTTATCACTTGCATAAAGAAAGTCTTCATATCAGGCCTTTAGGTCGTTTTAGTAATTGTGAAATAATATGTAAATGCTAAAATTTTACTTAGTATATTAATCATATGATCCGCTAACTTTGTAGAACCTTGAAAATAATTCATTAAGATTGATAGTCGAAGAAAGGGGATTCACATATTCTGCGGAAGTATTGTTTCAGAAGTAAATCCTAATAACAATTTTGGCTAGATAATGTACAGCAGCTGTGTCTGCGGTACAACATCGTTCCATTAACCAGGCTTCACTTAAGATAACTATGCCGCTTTCTAGGAAGGTTTCCTAGCTGATACGATCTATACTGATTTTTCCAAAGCGTTCAACAAAGGCTCACACAAGATGCTCAATTTGAAATATAGGTGGTTTAGTTTTCACTCCACTTTCCTTGAATGGCTTAGGTCATACTTATCTAACAGGCTCCATAATGTCGCTATTGATAATATCTCCTCTCCCCATTTTACCGCCGCATCTATTGATCCTCAAGGCAGGTTTTAAAGGACATGGTGTTTCTTTATTTTTACTAATGATAGTAGTTCCTGTTTTCGAACTTCTAAATTTCTTCTCTGTGTAGATGACCTCACTATATACTCCGTAATTCGAAATCAGTAGGGCCCTCTTGATCTTATTATTGATCTTTTTATTGATGGATTATTTTCATGGTGCATCCGAAACTATCGTTCTTTGAATATCAAAAAGTGTACCCATTAGGCATATACTAGGAGGCTGAGTCCCTTCCCTTAGCGGTATTATATCCCCAGGCCATCCTCAAGTTGCCTACTGATTTCAAAGACTTGGGTGTCTATTCGGTGTCAAATTAAGTTAATTACATTTTTCAAAATCATATGTTACGTTAGGCTGAAGGAATAGCACTTCTTTTTAGGACCCGTACATTCTGAAAACGCTTTACACTTCGTTAGTTAGATCCAGGCTTGACTATGCGTCCGATTTGTTGCTCCAGTTGTGAGTACTCTTGCTGAGTTAAATAGTGTTCCAAATGTCGACCCGCCCCTACCTAGTAAAGTAGTACTATCATTACTTTATGGTAATTTTTAATACTGTCATTCGATTTATTATTAATTCCCATATTCAATAAGTATTTGCATGATTTATCGATACCATAGTGGTCAATGTTGGCAACCTTAAAGCCATTTAAGAATAATGCAACCGGAGGAGATTAGGTAGAGGTGTCGAGTCTAGTTGCCGCTTCTATCTTAATGCACATATATCCCTGTCATATTCCTGGTCGCATCATTATCCAATAATGTGTAGACTATGATATGACCACCGAAGACTCGGAAGCGAAATGAAGATCTTTGTATGGCTGATTTTAATTGCTCTTCCGCGCAATGAGCACATGAATCTTACATTTAAAAAAAAACACTCTTGTAATCCAATTAAAAAACTAAAACGCTTAAGTAAAAAAGGCCATATCATCAATAAATTTAACACTCAATAAAATCAAAAATATTAGATCACAATTCATACCAACACAAATATGTCCATATGCCCCTAGGCCACACTAAGTGCCAACAGTGGAGTGTTAAGCGACAACAACAAAATACTTCCGCACAAAATATGTCTGCGGTCCCAACAGAACACACTTTCAATCCAAAAAAACCAAAAGACGCCTACAAGACTACTATGCGAGGGAGGCAAGATCTATGAATAACAACAGACGATCGCGAGATCTAACATAAGTAGCTTACTTATGGCACGAAAAGTGAAAATTTAAGCAAAAAAACAACAACAACAAGAAATAGCAAGAAAAAAAAATGAAGAATAGACTTAATGAATTCACTTAATGGCACATTTGTCTTGCGCGCTCTACACGCTGCGAACCAAAGTGATCTTGGAGGGCATAAAAGTTGTAACAACAACAGAATAACACCAATTGTTCTGCATAACATATCGACATAAGCGCATATGTTTGTATGTAGAATACATAGTCAATGAGGCATACAGCCAATGAGCCGCGAAATAAGAAATCAGACAGATGCATGAGTAACAACGTGCCCATGGACCCTCGGGTAGAGACGGCGCCGATACGCTGCTCCCACTCTCTTCGCAACGTGCCGCAGAGAAAGAAATCAATTGGTGGCTTCCCTCAATAAAGCTGTGGTGGCTGACGTCTCAAGAACTTGACGTTGTTGTAGGTGGTGGAGTTGGTGTTGGCATTTTGTGGCGCTCCTCATTACGTCAACGAAATGGCGTTTTGCCGTTGTCGATGTAACATTGTGACTACGGAAATGGGTTTACAAGAGAAGTGCTGTAGGTAGCGCAAGTAACAAGATCAACAATTCTAATGCAAATAAGCACACAAGTTGAAGTAGCAAGGTTACGAGTTGCATGTTATGGAAACGAGTTGGCTTCTGACCAGACTGGACTCTCAAGATGATGGTCTAAACTATTACAAAAAGAAAAAATATTGAGTATGGAGAGATTGAGATGCTGGTTGACTGAAGTAAAGCCCAAATATTCTACCACTAGATACGGTCGATGACGAAAATTTTGCAGACCGGCACGAATTCCTGTAAGGGCATTAACTAACGGCGAACTGGTAACCGACGTACAGAGTATGCCTAATTATGAAACGAACACTGCTCCTCAATGCTAAGTTGCGAGACAGCTGACGAACCCGATAGCCTAATATCTGATGAAGAAAAAAATGTCCCACAAACCGCCTATGATAAAGGGATATTGGCAATATCATGAATCAAAAATAAAAATGCGCCACAACGGAGGCGATAAGTTGTTGAAACGCATGCACAAACTCTTATGCGGAATATTGTCGGACGAGCGCATGCCTTCAGATTGTAGCTTAAGAGAGAGTGCTGCCCGATCCACAAAAAAGGCGATTCTGCAAATCGCACATACTGAGGGGAAATCAGACTCCTGCTGCCACTTCACAACTGATAAGTAGATCATAGACCATATCCTCACGATACGATAAGTCTGCAGAGGACCCACTATAAAAAAAATCGGCACACACCATATCTTTGCAGGTTTCAAAGCAGCTTAAAGCAGCGTGAAAAGTAGTTGCTAGAATGCTGCCATGTCTGAATACGTTCCAGCAAAGCTTATGTGGCTATTTCTCTTCCTAATGATTTTTAGCAAAAGCAACAGCTCCTTCAGAGTTGGGAAGCAACCCTCCTAACCATTTGAAACCAAACGATGATTCAGACAAGACGATCCCCATATTGAGACTTCTTCGACTTGAAGCCGGAAGATTTTCTTGATGACATCAGAGCTGGGCAAAAACGGAAGAAGAGCGAGGCTCTGAGTGGGTAAAAGTTGAAAGAAACAGGTGTAGGATGACTTGGTCTAAATTGCTGTTTTCAATTGGCGTCAGCTATCACTTAAAAGGGCTAAAATTGGCGATTAAGCCAATTAAAAGTCTTGAGACGCAGCGAAGCGTGGCCGGACTTTCTAGTATGCAAATAAAAACCGTACATAGCTATATACAGACCTGCTTAATAATGATTACTAATCGTAATGATCATCGGTTTGATTAATTATTTTCTTGATCATCTATTTAATGATTGACTACCATTACTTTAAATTTTTAATGATTATTTTCCAATTAATTAAAAAACTAATAAAAAAAAAACATGATTTTTTAAATCACAGATAACAAAAAAAGTGGTTTTGCTTTTTCTGATTATTTTCAGTATTGTTGTTGAAACATACTGAAGATCAGAAATAATCAAAAATAATTTTTTAAAAAATCAAAAATTATCAAAAAAAAATTAAAGGTTTTCAAAACAAATATTTTTTTTTTTCATTATTTTTGATTTTTTTTTGATTTCATAATCAATTAATAATTGCCTTCTCTTGAAAAAAAATGTTTAATAAAAATTTCCAATTAAAAAAGCCGTATACTTAATTGATTGCTAATTACTAATCAAATTTAGTGGGTCTGGTGTTATATTTGTTTTCTGTATTCAAAAATAATTCTTCGCAATAATTCCTTAACGCTATGGGACGCCACCTGTCAAATAGCTGATTTCCAAAATTTTAAATTCCTCTTTCCCAATTATTCTTCTCCCGTGACTATATTTAAAGTGAGGCTAATAATAGAGCTTATCGAAAAGATCATAAGTTATTTACGCAATTAAATATAAATTCTTTATTTTACATTACCGGAAATCTCATGTGAGTTGTCAATTTCTCCATGATGAATTTAAGTTTACAAGAAAAAGTGCATAATTCCATCAACGCCTCACTTTAAGAACAGCGACGATGACTAGCAACGCGACGACAGCACTACTACTGAGAAGCTGCATGCGTCCATCGTAATCATTAAAGAAGAAAGTCTCATATTGATCACATACAAGTCACATTCCTTGCATGCCCCTCAACGCGTTTAACCCACGCTCTCTCTCTCCCTCATCAGCTCTTGTTGCTTCTTTATAAAGCGCTCCCTCAATCTTGGCACTTTGTCAACTTTGACAGACATGTCAGACATCCATATCGACATCATTTATCAATATTAAAACAAAATTAGCGAATTTCTACTTATTCATATTCACACATTTATTTTTTTTTGCGGCCTCTGTGATTTATTCATCGCTGCTTGCTTCAAAGTGAAATTGTGCGCTTTGGCAGGTCTTGAAAGAAATTTGTGTTTTTTTCTCTTTAATAATCATCACCAATTGAATACATACTACATACATATATTTTGAGCTGAAGTGGAGCATGTTGAAGCAACAATATCTTTATGCCATATTTTGCTGATTTATGACAGACGGAAATGACAGGCGAAATTGGCCGAATTTGTGAGATCGCTTCCCATACACCACGGGCAGAAAAGTAATACTCGTAGTACATAGTTTGGTCATTGGGGTGCTTGATTTTCAGGCGATATATATTTTTTGAACAACTTTGCCATCGCTTCGTGCGCTACCTGCAGGAAGTTTTTATACCACATATTAGAGCTTCGAGTGCTGGTCTATTAAGATAAAAGCCGAAATGTGTAAGTGATAAAATATGCTCGCAAAGTCTACCGAAAAATTCGGCGGAAGGTCTGTAGACCGTGGCAAATTCAAGATAGTATAATACGATCTACTTATTCCCATCCTTACGGAGCAAACCGAAAGAGAGAATGGCAATATCCTGGCTCAAAAAAAGAAAAAAAAAAACAAAAAATAACCCTCGTGCTGTTCAGATACGGAGGCGAAAAGTTTTTGAAAAGCTAAATTGTATTCTTTCCAATTCACATATAGGGCGATCTCTCAAATGTCTCGAATTATCGCGGATTCGATCTGATTAATAACGCTAATAAGCTTCTATCTAACGTATTGAGAAAAAGATTGAAGGCCAACGTCGGCAAGCTGTTTGTGCGCCTTCAGATCTGGTAAGTCTACTATAGACTAGTTCCTCACGATGCGCCACATAGCTGAAAAGAATGATAAGAAAATGAGAATACCATCTCATTTGTGGATTTCAAAGATGCTTTAGACAGCGCGAATTGCCTGTATGTCGCCAATGACGTTGAACAATATCAACAGTTGCATCAGAGTTGGGAAGTACATCTCCGAACCATTTGAAAGCAAACGATACTTCAGGCAAGGTGAATCGCTATCTTGATTCTTCTTTAACTGAATGCAAGGGAAGGTAGTTCGATCAGAAGCTAATCCATTGGTACAATCTATTACAAAAGTTTTGCAATCCATGTTGACGATATTGGCATCGTTGGGCTGGACAAGCATTCTGTAAGTTCTGGCTTTCGTGCCCTGAATAAAGAGGTGGTAAAAACTGACTTGCTGTAAACTACCACGAGAATCGGCGCATGTACCCAGGCTACTACTTCACTGTTGAAGTTGGAAACTGTGAAGACTTAGTCTATTGAGAAAGCAGCGGTGACAGCGAAAATAATTTCAGCATAGAAGTCAACGGGCAATCATTGTTTTCAACAAGTGCAACTTTGGGGCTGAGTAGGCAATTGTGAAGTAAAGTCCTCCCTCGACGAATAAATAATACACTCTTTCAATTGTTCATCATACCTGTCCGGATGCTCGGAAACATGAACGATGTCGAAATCCCGCACCTCTGGTTATTTTATTTTGGGAAAATGAGCAATAAATCTCCGTCCCAGAAGATATTTCTACCGACATCCGACTTAGTTACCAGGAGAAGTGGAGGCGCCCCCTGAGTTTGAAAAGCATTTGATGGATAACTTGGCTTTACTTGTGGTTTTCAATTATCTCAAGAGCTGAACTGGAAGGAAGTTCGAAAAGTTGATGTGGGTGGTTTTTCACATAGTTGCTCTTAATGTTGTTACGAAGCCTCATAAACAGGGGAAACATATAAAAAAATAGCTGTTAAACAATTTTAATTTGAAGTTTTTGCTGTTGTTTTTATATGTCGCGATCACCCGTTTTCCACTTGCAAGTCTTATTTCCCCACCAGACACTTACATCTTCCTCTCTCAATCAAATGTCAAAATGCGCTCTATCCCTGCAAGGTTTTTATGTCGCCGAACTCTTTTTAGTAAAAATGTTATAAAATATTAAAAAAAAAATTTATTTCAAGTTAAAATAAATTTTGAACGCAAAGAATTTATTTACTGAGAAAATTCAGGAATCTTTTTGGAGAGTTTTTTCTGTGCAAAAAGAAATATTTTGATAAAAAAAGTAAAAAATGGAGGGAAAAAAGTTATGTTCGGTGAGGGAATTTCACTCAGCAAAACTTGCAAGTGAAAAACAGCTGATCGTGACATGGGAAAGCAACAACAAAAATTTTAAAATTTGAACCATTAACCAGCCAAAAAAGCAACAGCTGTTTTGTTTGCAAGTTTTTACTGACTCCTGTTCGGCGAAAACTTTTTACTTTTAGCTTTTCGAGAGAGTTTTACGTCATTCTCCCTTTACTGGCAGTTCTTTGCAAGTGTTTGCAAGTTTTGTCACCGAACATGGCTTAAGTATTGGGCACGCTGCTAAGTAAAGAATAAATTAACAAGGAAAAGAAACCACAAATAAACAATGCGAACGAAAGCCATCAAAATGCCAAAAACCGCCTAACAACCAGAAATCAACTCACAATAAACCAAAAAAAAACTACCTAACTGATCAACCGACTGAGGTGACTAATTTATGCAACACATTAATTGAGGGAAGCAACAAGAAAAAATAACAACACAACAACAACGACACAGTAATTAATGCGCATCAATAAATAACCAAAAACGGAGAAAAAATTACAAAGAACAACAACAAAATTATTGCAATTTTAGGCGGTTCCAAGTTGAGTGTATGAAGTGTAAGAGGAGACTCCACCGTTGGAGGAGCGAACACTAATTGACACCTTTCAGATGTCATTAATGAGGCGATAATATGGGTAAGAAGGTTGGGCGAAACAAAAAAATTGCAAAAAAAGGCGATAAGAAGTTAATTAGTTGGGGGGGGGGATAAGCACATAAACAAAAATAAAAACTTGCTTGAATGATATAAGCAAGAAAAAGAAAAAATTGTTAAAAAGATAAGAAACAGGGAGTAGCAAAGGAAAAAGTACAAACCAACATGAATGAAGAAGAAGACGAGAGAAATGAAGAATTAATGCAAATCATCCGTTGGCGGGGCGATGATATGGCAACAATTTACCAAACGCGCCCAAAATATTCAAACATTCGAACTGGGGGTAAGGCTAATGAGCTCCTTAGTAATGTGTATACCCAGTTGTGATGAGAATACGGAAAATTGTTAACAAAGTTTTGGTTTGTGATAGAAATGAGAGTTCGCTTAGAAAACAGAAAAAGAGAAAAGCATGGGCGTTTGCGAAATGGGGGTGAAATTAAAGGCAATAAGAAATTAAGAGCTTTAGTGTAAGCTTGACAAATTTCCTCGGCATGATATCTATGTGAACTCGTGACGTTTATTACGGTGATCATGTAAAGAAGCGTAGTTCTGCTGCTTAGTTCGTGGTTCAAGTGAAACTCTACCATCACAATGTGGAGGTTCACGAAATGGGTACTCGAAAGAGGAAGGCTTCTATGCACAAGCTTTACCCCCGTTATGACTTTAAAATCAAGTTGACTGGGAACCCACACAAGGACATGGCATGAATAGATTGACTTCGACGAGATTCTAATTGTGATCACCTGCTCTAACAAATCGTACGGTCAGTTGTGCTATTGACACTGAAGCTTGCGAACGCTCGCTCTTCCATTGCATTCTTAAATGACTAAATGTCTTTGTGCTGCTTCTGTGGAGTAAGTGGATAAAACATTGACACAGTCATACAGTGACCTCTTTCTGGAGTACCCAATTGGAAGCACCAAGTGAGACCAAGTTATCATTTACTCAATTTTCCAGCTTAGTGGGGATCTCATCTTCTCCGTAGCCTTAATCGGTGTCGATAGGAGCAGCTTTTAGGCCGAACCACTTTTGTGGCTTCGCATAAGTTTAACTAGTCAGGAAAGCCGTGGGTTTCAGTTTGCTACACTATGCTCATATTTGCTTGAAGCTCGTACAGATCGTAAACATTTTCCATATACGACTTTTTCATCACGGGAAAGTATTTTGGATAATATATCTCTAGAATAATTCAATGACCATCAGATGTTCTTGAGCATGATGAGAGAATTGCCCAACTTGATTTTTGTTTGTCAAGAGCGCCATTTTGCGATTTGGATCTCTAAACCAAAGGTTGGAAGTTACGCTGTACATTGTTCTTGGGTAGATAAAGCTCGGGTTAGCTAAGCAATAACTGGAATTGTCCTACCTCTTAGAATCTTAGCAAAATGTGCTCTTCAAAAATTTTTTCTTAGGAACTTTCTAGGGGAGGACGAATTGATATTATTCCATTGACTTATAGTAAGCTTCCATGAATGATCTTTGTAAATACGGAAATACTTCGAATTTTATTTTATTACATATCCAAAGGACTGACTAAACTTTGAATTTAGCCTTGTCCAGGTCTGAACCAAGGCTTCCCTGACAAAGCGAAAGTTGGTCTTTACATTGAAAATTACCGATGCCATCCGGCCTAACTATTAAATCCCCTTAAATTAGTTTTCTGTGCAAAATCCACAACTGGGTATACAAGGAATGATATCAACTGCGCTAAGACTTCTTCACTCGTACTCATGTTTTGTGGTCAGATATAGCAAGTAAGCTGTTGTCGGAGGAGGCCGTATGTTAATCAGGATACTTCAGTGGGATCCACTAAATGCCTGTATAAATAAATATAAGCCCGAACAACCACAATAACTCAAGCAGGATTAACTCATGAGCAGATGAATCATACAATGTGAGCTGCAAATGACTAAATGTCCAAACATTCAAACGCACAAGCGACCAAACCGAGATAGACAACAAGCGCTGACCACCCTGACAAATCGAAAAAAAATGTACAAATTCATTTTGGTGAAGCATTTAGGTGTGTGCATCATCGTCGTAGTCATCGTCATTGTTTGATTATTCGTATAATTAATCATTAGAAAAGCAAATGTACTTGATGATAAGCGAGTGCGATTAAATTGAGGGCAAGAAAGGGAACGAAAAAGAAATTCACAGATTATACGTAATGCATGCAATTGGATTTGTTTTTGTGTTTTTTTTTTTTCATTTCCTTTTTGAGAAGGTGTGCATGAGCGCGCATTGGCTATCATTAAACACCTCCTACTTACTCGTTTCCCACGCACGCACGCATCTTTTATTAATATGAGCTTCACTCAATCGCGCTAATCAAATCATCATCATTAACTGAGAGTACCTACGTCATGCGCGAGGTGTAACGTAGAATTCGAAACTCGAATCATACCAATGCTCGAAATGCCATCTATCACCTTCCACTGCACGCATTCGTACGGTTCATTTAGAAATCTACACACGCACATTGGCAATTAAGTTGCTTGCGGGAATGTGCTGTGCATCCTGCCATGCGAATATCCTTTTTCTTTCAGCTTTCAGCTTGCATGCTATCAGCCATGATACATTATATCCTGGACATAGATAACGTGCAAACTTGCAACCTGATGCATTTCTCACGACCAACCAGCTGTGGAATTTCAAAAGGGCTCCTAAAGAAGTCAAACTCAAAGTAGACTTACACTACTCGTCCACAGAGTCGCGTTAAACGTGTGTTATGATTGTAAATCTCGCTATTAGGAAACCGTTTGATAAGTCCGAGATCCTTATGTGTTTCGACGTTGCAATCAAGCATTATCGGTCAAGCCGCTGCTTAAATACTGATTTCCAACTCCATCCCTATCTAAGCCGAATCAACTATCAGCCCGACACGTAGTTCACAAGAGCACAATTGCGTTCCAATATACGCCCTATTCCTCCAAAATATGCCTATAAGAGGCAGCTAAAACAGTATTATCGTTACGGAGGATAATGGTAAATAAGCGAGGCTCAAAGCGTTGGGCGGAGCAGCATCTTTGGTGACGATTACACTCCCGAGTCGATAGTTGGTAAGCTAAAAGGGACTGCAGCGTGTGACGTAATCGCAGAAGCAATGAAGTGGAACGGATGCGGCGCAAGGACTAACGCAAAGAGCAAATGGCGAAGAACATATGGCGGACGAGAGACAAGGTCTCTCCAACCAGCCAGACAGTGATATAATAGTGATGGCCTGCTTGATCTATCCCAGACCTAATTTCGGATTGAAAACATAAGCCTTCGAAGGAAGGAAACGGTATCTCCGACTGTATTGCCTTGAGATGACAGTCGTAGTACATGAAAATGTTTGATTGGAAACATTCTTAATTAGCATAAATGCGGACGGCTTAGGACGGCGAAGAGGTAAGGATATTGGAATTGACCAATTCGATATTAAACTGTTAGCGTTATATAGGTTTGAGTGAGACTGAGTGCAATACGTGATATTACTCAACTAGACGAAATCTAGCCTAGCTACGCTTGCCCAGTGAAGGTATCCTAAACGAGAACGAGGCACGTCAGAGTAGTTGCTTTTAACAAAAAAAGAATCAGTATATTTAAACCTTGACTTAAATATAGGTCGATGTTTATTGATTGATACTGTGTAGGACTTCATCTATTTGAGAACCAGCGCCTACCCCTAGGCTCTCTTGTCAATTAGTAGTGAGCAGTCATTTTTGTAGTAAAGGCCTTTTTTCACGAAAAATTATTTAGCTCCATAAATTTCTAATCATACATTTCTTAATATACTGCTGGCATTCATGTCTGGTGTTTGAATAAGTTGGGAAGGCTCTTTGAGTTTACTAGAGACAAGTTCTACGAGAAATGTATGGTCCTTCGTGACATGCCAACGGCGTTTATCGAGGAACATTTGATGATCTTCTGCGCGCATTTTATGAAGATATGACCATAATACAAAAAAGTCGCAACCAGCACAGCTTCGTCATGGATGTAGACGATTTATTGCCGAGATTGTTAGACTTTCCATAGGGTAATGATTTATATACAAGAACCTGTCCACATACGCTGGATATCGCTTATCAAGAAACTGTCTAAACAATCCATTACATAATGTGTAGGTGAATGCCATTGCCAGCGGCGCCAGAGTCGATGCTGTGTAAGTCTAGAAGAATTCTTATGAGGGATAAGTAGGTACAGTGGGACAGTATTGATAGTATTAAGAGTCAATAAAACTATTTTCGAAAACTTTACTTCTACTAAGAGGATGGGATGTTAAAACCCCTTTATGTCAATGAGCCTCTGGAACATCGCGTGTAGAGTGCTTATTTTGTTCTAAGATAAACGCTTTCTAATAGTGAGATCTCGATATTGAAAATTTACTAGTGTTACTAAATGGAATCTTCCTCCCCAACTTCTGGTAGGTCCAAGTATGCGAAAAACCATTAAAATGGGGGGACTTTTACCGTAGCCAACAACTTTGCAGGTGTCTTGTATAGTCTAAATTTTTAGGCGTTCGATGAAAGGCTTGATCCATGGGTGAATATTAACAATAACATTTTATCATTTTCCCAACAGCCAGTTCTACCAGCCAGTTCTACCCGTCAAATTTATTTAGGTGTAACCCTGTCTAATTTGTCATTAACATTTTATTAAAACTGTTGCCACCTGTCTGAAAATTTATTATCAATATGTTAGTTACAACGATTTTAACTAAAGAACTCTTTGAATAATTTGGTTGCTATTTTTGCTTTTTGATTTGAATTCGTCCGGAATAGGATAATAAGTACTAAAATATATATCATATATATCATATATAAAAATCAGAAAAGGGTTTCCAGCTACTCAGAATTTTCTCTTGAATGTATGATGATTTTTGTTTTTAAATTTGGGGTGCCATATGTAAGAACTTGTACCCAGGTGAATAATAACATACCACTGTTATAAACAGGATTGCCATATGTGCCAAAATTCATTTTTAATGTATAGCTAGCTTGATTTGCAAATTTTAGGCGTGATATGAAAAGGTTAGGCCTCGTAGATGAGTAGTATGATATAATTTTTTTCAAATACATAAGCTTGATTAAATTTTATTTTGTATATTATTTTATTATTTGGGCAAACTTTTTTTAGTATAAAGTTTTTTTTTATTAGTAAAATTACATAAATTTTATTTCATTTGATACTAGAAAACCTGGTCAAGCTTAGCTGCATCCCAGAACTTATAACCGGAAATTACATGTGAACTTGTCAGCTAAAATAGTGAAAGTTTGTTGGTTTCATTCAAATATTTTTTTAAGCTATCATAAATAATTATGTCTAGCATCGCAATGACGAATAAAAAACGGAGAAAGAATATTGAATATTATTGAAAATTATTACACTAACCGTTTTTTTTCGCAAGCACTTAGCGACTTAAGAATAAAAAAACAAAATGAAATTTTCTTCAAAAATTTTTAATTTCTTTCGAAAATCAAATGTGAACTTGTCGCTTGCAAGATAGCAACCAAAGTTGTCAGCGTTTATAATTTTTTCTGATCGTTTATGTTTTTTGTTGCTTTAAATACAAAAGTTTTTTTTAAGCGAGCAAAGCTTTGAAATGGTGAATAAACGGTCAAAGAATAAAAAACATTTAACTAAAATTCTTTAAAATTTTTTTTTTATGCCTCAAAAAATAATCAGCTGATTGCTCGAGTTTTCACTTCCATGATAATTCAGCTTCCAACTAGATACATGGAGTTCTAGGCTTCACTTTGCATATTTATTTATTTCTAGTAAAAAATGCAATAAAGTTATCGATCAAATTTCCAATTTCTTTTAAGATCAGCCCACTGTGCTTGTGCAGTATAAGGACATTACAAGGATGTGTAACAGTAGCACAGCTATTTAATGTGTCTTTGCTTTTGTTTGCACCTACGCAGCCATCCTTAACACATGCAACACATGCTGCATGCAACACAAATACAATCCCACACTGCACTTGCTCAATGTGTGGCGTCACGTCAGCTCGTAATGACTCCGTTTATCAACAGTAAAATACAACAACAACAGCAATGAGTTGTAACGCATCCTCATTGCAACTGATTGTTATCAAAACGCTGGACCGCGTTGCATGCACAACACATACAAACTGCCCCAAAAATCATTGAGAGTTGCGGATGTGTGCGTGTGAGTTCGCATGAAATGTCGTTGTAGCAAGTGCAACTGGCGTCTACATTCAATGCTGCTTTAACTGCATTTCGGTTTTTCGATGTTCAAATAAATGTTTAGTGTTCTTTCAATTGTTTTTTTCATTGTTGATTGCCACTATTATCTTTAATTTTAGTGACACTTTCTCATTCTGTTTTGTTTTTGGAAAAAGGTACTTTTTTAGTTGTTGTTTTTATTTTATTATCCTTGCGCAATAAGTAATATAGGTCTTCAAATATATATGTGCGTGTACTAACTTTAGGGAAAAAGTCAGCTTGTCAATGATAAGCAATCAATTGGCGCCAAAGTCGGTAGTGGCATTCTAGAAACATACAAACACAACTAACTAGTTGTTTTCATTTTAATTTTGTTTTATATTTTATTGCATCGAAGTGCCGTTTGTCAGTCGTAATCGCTGCAATCGATCTTAGTTAGGGTTTCGTAACTAGATAATAGGGATGCCAAATTTTTCAGCATTTTCGGGATCTGATTTTACAATCCTGGCATTCTCTGATTGGGAAACTCACTATACTCAAACAATGAAGATTAGATCAGATGTTAAGTTATAATTACTAATTGTAATGACTACCCGTTTGATTGATTATTTTTTGAAAAATCCTACTAATGATTGACTGTCCATCGTTTTCGGTTTTTAATGATTATTTTAAAATGTAATCAAAAATTAATAATAAAATATTAAAAAATATCAAAAATAATCAAAAACCATTAAACATTTTTTTATTGCTTTTGATTACTTTTAATTGTTTTTGCTTGTTTGATTACTTTTTGGTATTGTTGCACTCATACATAATCAAAAAAAAAAAATTAAATAATCAAAAGTAATCAAAAATAATAAAGTCCTACTAAGGATTGAATGCTCATTGTTTTCGAGTTTTAATGATTATACAAGGTGGCGCAAAAGTAAGCTTCCGATGTTCAGCATATCGGTTCTGGCACGTGCAGTGTGTGCTGTTGCACCGTCTTGTTGGAACCACATGTTTTCCAATCCCAATTCATCAAGTTGCGGCAAAAAGAACTCGTTGATCATTGCTCTGTAGCTCACCATTCACAGTAAACGTTTGGCCCCGACCGATTATTGCTCAAATAAATAGTCAGCAATATTCCGCGTTCTGGAGCAGTGTAGCGTAACCCTGTTTATTAACGTGTATTTCGCATGTGTTTACTACACAAATGTCAAAAAAGAACTGACTTTAGGGGCCAATCGCAAAATTTATAGCATTTTCTGATAGGAGGATTACTTTTGCGCCACCCTGTATTAAAAAGTAATCAAAAAAAATTTTAAATAACCAAACATTGTTTTGATTGGTTTTTGATTATTTTTAATTGTTTTTGAATTTTTGATTACTTTTTTGGTTTATTGCAATCAAACATAATTTTAAAAAAAAATTTAAAATATTCTAAAGTAATCCAAATCAATCAATTAATTTTTGTATTGTTTTCGTTATGTTTTGATTACATTTTTGACTATCGCATGTGCTTATGTTTGTGTGCAACAATACCAAAAAGTAATCAAAAGTATTCGAACAATTTAAAAAATTCAAAAATACTAAAAAAAAAGTGTTTAATTGGTTTTTCCTTATACTCGATTTTTCAAATTTTTTATTTTTTTTTGAGAATTTTTTGAAATTATCACTAAAAACCGAAACAATTTTTTTTTTTTGAGTTTTTGTTAGCATTATTTATTTTTTTTTCCAATGGCAATCAATTAGTAATTGCGGATTTTTGAAAACTATTGAAATAATCATGATTGATTGAAAGAGCCATGCAATCAGTTGATCACTTAATTGTAATGGGAATTCAACAGGTATAGATTAGATGAAGGAATTTTTTGAGAAATAAATTTTTTAGCATAACAATGTGTCAATTAAATAAAAATAAAAAATTTAATAAAACGAAAACTTTTAAATTAAGGATATGCAAAATAAGTAATATAGTTGGATTAGGTGGCAACCCTACATGAGAAATATGCGTCAAGATATATCTGTAGAAATACAATATACAATGGCAGCCCTGTAAAAACATCCTAATTAGTAGCACTTAAGTAACCGGATTGGATATGTTGCACGATGTTGTGAGAGCACCGTCCGAGTTATCATGTGTCTCATGCAGCTCTTACCGGCAGCTGATATTATCAGATTCACGTCCTTTAATGCTTGTACTGCAAGGTTGACGAAGTTGTAGAATTTTGTTCTTCCTTGGTTACTGCAGGGACCGTCTAAAACTTCACCATATTTCTAAAAATATACAGCAATAGTCTGAAAGAGAGCGTCTGTGTAACACCATTCACTGAAGAATTTCTATCCATATGATAGGTAGTATTATAGGGCTTCTTCTAAGAAACTTAGATTAGTGATGAGGATGTAGTGTACAAGCGACTCACCACTTTCGTTACTTTAGAAGCTGCCATACATGGTATGTCTTGAATTGTCCTCACATCCAGTACCGATGCTGAGATCTAGGGCTCTAGATGAAGCTTAGGTTTGTGTCCTCCTGGTTACAGCGGACTTCTAGATTTCTGTAGCAGTGTGGTCCTTTTGCCGCGTCATTCGGTAGTAGCAGGAGGTGATATTACCGTAGCCCGCCAGACTAATTCCGACAAAAGGCTGCCAATATCCGTATCACTCCTAAAAAAAAACGATAGTTCTACCTTTCAATGGAAAAAACGATTTGTCTACCTTTTACTAAACAATTTTGTTTGTACCTCTTTTTATTAAACATTTTATAAGCTTCCCTTTTACTTACATGAAAAATAAGTTTGCTTTTTAATCCCAGCCTATCATATAAATCAAAACGTTCAGGACGAAAAAGAAATTGACTAAGCCATGTCCGTCCGTTCATCCGTCCGTCCGTCCGTCCACCTGTGACCACGATAACTTGAGTAAATTTTGAGATATCTTAATGAAATTTGTATGCAGGTTCCTTGGCACTCATCTCCGAGCGCTATTTAAAATGGGCGAAATCGGATGATAGCCACGCCCACTTTTTATGTATAGAATATTTTGGAAAATACTAAAAAGTGATTATTCAATACATAACACACCCATACAGATAAAATTTGGTGTGTAGATTAACGTTGAAGCACAAAATATATTTTTCGCGTAATTTTTAATAATGGGCTTGGCACCGCCCACTTTTGATTAAGTCAAATCTAGAAATATTATAAACTAGATTATACCCGTAGGTTTCACCCCATATTTCTATAACAAAATCCCAGTTGTATGGGAGGTGCCACGCCCCCTTTTTCGTATCATTTCCATTTCACTTTCAAAGGTCCGTGCATGAAGAAAGTCCAAAAATATAAATTTTTGAAAAGGGGCGTATCCCCGCCCCGAGTAGGTGTGGCCCCGCCCACTTCTCAGTATAAAAGTTCTGCTACTTTCAAAGGCGATTGCTTGTAATTTCAACTAGATATGTCAATGAAAATTGGTCAGCTGCTTTTCAATAGTATGAGTGTACTCGTGCCAAAAATTAGGCAAATCGGATAATGGGCAAGTAGTTAATACCCTACTGCAATAGGGAAGTTATATGTCTTTTTGATAAGTATGCTGAAATGATCAGGACGATGAGCTGAGTCGATTTAGCCATGTCAGTCTTTCCGTCCGTCTGTCTCTCTGTCCGTCTGTCTATTTGAACGCAAACTAGTCTGTCAGTGAACAAATTATTGAAACCAATCAGCTGGCTTTATAATACGAACTCTAAAGTATTAAAATAGACGTGCGTAAATTGTGAAGGCATAATAGATCACACCCGAGTTAGACTTCCTTACTTGTTTTTTTTGTTTATAAATAAACAACTTCTAAAAATTGTTTATGGCTAGAAATATATACATATCTTCTATAAGAGTACATATATGCTTTTATCATTTACGGTACCAAATTAGTATTTAGCTTGCCAGTATCCATTCCGGATAATGTAAGTCTGCCACATGAAGACATAAAATCACGCATTGCCAACTGCCAACACGCAACGAATTGCCAAAACCTACAACACAAAGTGTTGTGCTAAGCGTACTGCACGTGCCAGCCAACGAGACAGCATCCATATCAGAAGCACATTGCCACTCCGGAGATCCACCAACAACTCCATGCACGCCATAAAAGTAAAAAATAATAATAATTGTGTTGTCGTGAAATTAGCACTTAATGCTAAAATTAATTACCGCAATGTGCACTGTGCTGTTGTTGTTAAACCATCATTCCATTGCCTTTTTTGCTACTGCACAAGCCTTCTTGCTGTTCCTGCAAGCAGCAGTTGTTCCATCGTGCCTGCCTGTCAGCCGTTGCAGCTCTGAAAGATTGCACTTTTATGCGATTTGGGCGCTGGCTTTTGTAATTCGCTGGAATTCCACGGTCATTGTTCTTACGTTGTACTCCCAAATGGATGTGGATTTCGACATTTTTAGATACGTTGTTGTTCTTTTTTTTTATTTTTTCTTGATTTGTCGGTGCTCTTGCGCATTTCTTTATCGTTTTGATTAATTTATAGATACTTTGCAACACTTTTAATCGGGTTCATGATTTAACGCCCTTGCAATTTTGTCAATATTGTTCAAGTTCTGAAAGGCGAATTCCATTGGTTCGCTTAGCGATTTGTTCGCAATAAATTTGGCAATACGGAAGTGTCGTTCATGAGAGAAATAAGTGCAATGAGTATACATATATCAAAAGATTTTGTATACGATAAGAATCCGTGCATGTATATATAGAGAGTTGGCGTGATAAAGACGGGTATGTATGTATCTTGTCAACCTTAAGTCGACTATACTTTGCTAAGGAACACAACAGAGCTGATATAGCTTTAAGGCTTTAAGGTCTGCTTTAAATACAGCGAAGGATGGCAAGGAGGCGACCTCAAAAACTAGCGAGCAGATGACTTTATCTCTACATATAATCAAGTTGTAAAAGGTTCATGTCTGTACATTGCAGATATTCAACAAAAATTGACAGGAGTGATCATTACTGAGCAAATAGAATCTACAGCAAGAGTTTTAGAATTTTTTTCTGTCTGTCTGCATATTTGGGATCCCATCACTCCAAAACAGAATTAAATGAAATTCTCGCCGATGCACTACAAGACGCCTAACTTATAAATTAGGTGACTTGTGTGTCATAATGTCAATGGAATTAATGTCAATGTCGCTTTTACAATGAGAATTAATGTCAATGATGGTAATTCTCATAAAAATTTTACATTAATGTCAGTGACATTAATTCCATTAGCATTATGACACGTCACCAAAATTTAAGATATCCCTCATTTCAATAACTCATCGAGTTTCGGAGCTATCGACCAATAGGTGGACCAGGGTGACCCAAAATGTGTGTCAAACGAAAGGCGCTAAAGAGTGAAGCAATAAGAAATGTGATTAAGTTTCATATTCCAACTGGTCTCGGAAATAAAATGATTAGAATCGAGCTCAGTCTATTTGAGATGCAGCGAGGCCGGGTTTTATAGTCTATGATAAACTAGAAAATACATATGATCATTGCCCCTTCTAGCACATTTAAATCATGAATACGGACTTGAAAACCTGGTTGGCAAGAAAGTAGTAATAGGAATATCGTTTTCCAACAAGTGAACATCTCCCCACGCTGAAAGTTTATTGACTTTGTTTGCATCGAAATTCGTTCATGTGTACTCCTCGCTTTTAGCATAAATAGATTCACGAAGATACGATGTCGTCTATAAGAAAGTTTTTTGTCTCGAAGCTGCTTAAGCAGCAGGAGCTCTGAAAGCAATCTTCGATTAGAGATTTAACCAAAAAGTAGGAGCATATATGTTCATAACATCGTACCATTGCCGATGACAGTTAAGGGTTCCAGGTAGACCGGAAGTACTTCTTAAGCCACAAGAAAGGAATCTTGCCAAATCACTCCAATTACTTCGGAATAAGTGTGTTTAATATCACGTACTAGGTACTATCTAGTGTACAGCGCAAAAGACTTAAGCCGTCCGTCCAAACTCTATCGAATACCCATGATGACTATTGAGTGAAAACTGAAAGAGGTGATAAGCAAATGAGGTTACCGTGAATTATGAACCGAGCTAAGATCTTAATGCATAATAATAGTTTTTGCCTCTATTAAAGTACTAACTGGGCACTGTTTGAAAGAAGTTCATCCGAATAGACTAGAGCTGAATTACTAATATACTCTTCGATTTACAAACTGTTGATTACCGAAGAATATGCAAATGGAATGAATGGAATCGGTTAACTCTCATAAACTGTCATATAAGAGCACGCTTTTACTCTTCGAATGCTAAACAAATTTGGTGTTATAACCGCCCATTTTAGACCGTCCAGCTAGCACTATCATCTATATAAAGATGCAGAACAGCTCACTCAGGAAGCTTCTCCTTCCCCCTCTGCTATAGATGGCTGCCATGAAAGGCACTCTGAATATGAATAGGAGATCTGGGAGCTAAATACAGGAGAAGTATGTAGGAAGTTATTTCGGAAGCCTTTGCAATTGATTTACCTGCAATAACCGCTTACCATTGTTAAGAACTGCGGTTTCGGACCTTACCAAGTAAAATATTTTGTTAAGCCAATCATCGAATAGATCGTCGTTGTAAAATTGGTTTATTTCACATTGGTTGGTTTGTTGATAATCTGCTACGAGACTTCGATCCGTTATAGAGACCTTGAATTTGCTTGTCTACTCGCTAGCTGTATTAAAGCTCAGACTTTGAGGAGTTTCACAGTTACCAAATCTTCAACCAGCAAGCAAGCTGAGTTTTAGAAAGATTCTAGTATTTAAAGACAGGGCTATTCTGTAAAATAGATACCCGCTCCTGATAGAGTTTCACAATCTGGAAGTAACACTATGACTCTATATGACAGAAAAGCTCAACGTACCTACATGCCGTCGCAATAATCTCAAAGTGTTCTGAAAGATCGAAACCGTTTGACCCTCCTCTACACTGGAGATACTGCTTGTTTGGAGATATAAGTATTGTGTACAGTGCAAATAGCTTTGTTGAAACATATATATATGAAATATATATATATGAAATATATATATATATATGAAATATATATATATGAAATATATATAGACCATCTCTCAGTAAAACTCTTCTAGCTTGACCCACCCACCATTTTTGTATATTTTCCGCCCCGTCATGGCCAAGCCAACCACTCAAACCAAGTTCTGATTTCTGTTTCGAAGGTCAAAGGAGGATGTGTTTGATTTGAATAAGGATTCTTGTTTCCATAAACTTCCATATGAAACTGATACCAGAGCAAATAAAAAGTTTTATAACTTGCTTCCAATGAGCCAATTATGTAGTGGTTGGAGCATTAGAATCTAATGACTTGATACCCACAAGTATCGCTTAGCTCTTTATTCTCTATGCGACGTAATCAAGCGTGTTATTGGGGATATTTTGTATCCAAGCACAAAAAGGCATTTCGAGTATCAGCTTCCGCTTCAGTTCATCGTTACCTCCATCAATGTGTTTGTATCCGTTCGAAAATATCCGAGATTATCCGAATGAATGTCAATGGTGAAAAGTGATTGGCTACAAAGCCACACAACGCGTTGAACGCGAGCACAAATCACCTACAGACAAAAAAAAACTTTGGAGTAAATAGCCATCGCAGTCGCCGTCATGTTGCGTATGCAAAATAAATGCCGGTTTTACCTCCTTTCAGGCCACCTTAGTGGTAACTGAGCTGCACGCACTGCACGTCACTGATTTACAGCATCAATCCTCAGGTGTTTATGCATTTATTCATCTTTATTCTTTTTGATTTTCGAATTTATTTTATTTTTACTTTCTTTATCATTTTCTACCTTTTGTCTGGTATCTTTATGCACATATCAAATGAAAAATGCGGGATTATGTGAAATTTCCACATAATGAGACCACACCGCAACATTTCGTTCATTCTGTTTTATTACCTTTGTACTACGCGCTCTTGCCGGCTTTGGTGTGTCTGTACGAGTATTAGCTTACAGCGATATCGGTGTGTGCAGCGCGTTGTCCGACCCGTATTTAGATGCTTATCGGTGACACCTGAAAATGCTGAAATGTAATCCACTCTCAGTTGTGCGCCAACACCAAAGCATCGGCTGCAAACGACAGCGAACGTCATACGTCGCCTAAGGCAGTTGGGGAACAGTGTGCCATTTTGAATTTGTTGTGAACGATATGAAAATAAATTTTAAAAAATCCTGATAAAATTTTAAGGATGTCTGGTTTTGGCCGTAGCTAAAAATCTCACTTTGTTATTGTTCGTTCGCGAATGCCTTCGTGAAGCAATGTAGGTGCGCTCTTAAATGGAGCTACAAGTACTTTCGCGAACAGTAATCTCTGCCGTTCATCTTCATAAATGAATGAGTATGTTGAGTGGAATATTAGCAGAAGGTTGGTGTAGTAAATTTGAAAATGATACCAATCTGTAGCAAAGATATCGACTGAAATTTGAACCATAGCAAATTTTGATTATTTTTGATAATATATGGCGGCCGCCGTGGTGTGAAGGTAGTGTTGCCGGCTTACCACACCAAAGGTCCATGGTTCGAGCCCTGGTACAGGTAACATCAAAAGTGATTTGAAAAAAGTTTTTCAAAAACGGGGTCGCCCCTCGGCAGTGGTTTGGCAAACTCTCCGAGTGTATTTCTGCCATGACAGGCTTCTCAGCAAAAATTCGTCTCCTTTGTAGATGCCGTTCGGAGTCGGCAAAAAACTGTAGGTCCCACCAATTTGTAGGGAAAATTCAAATCGGCACACCACAAATTGGAAGAGAAGCTTGGCGCAAAAATCTCTTAGGAGGTTTATGATGATATACCTGTTGTATATCGCGCCATAGAGAGAGAGATATGAAGGTATCACACGAAATACACTCACTAATTCTTGACACAGTTTGGTTTTTTTTTCGGGATCTCAAGTGGTTGCAGGGTTTTTTCGAGAACATATAAGGACATATTTGGGATCCATTCGGGATCACTTTGACACCGCTTACTTTGGAGTTGGTTTTGTAAGCGTTTATGGATCACTTCGGGACCATTACCGTATGTTTTCATACTGGTGATGAGAGTGTGTTTTACGTATAATTCCTTAGAAAAAATGTAGTTTATGACTTGTAGCTTTAGCGAGGAAGTTACTAACGAATTATGTTGGAGTTTCTAGAAGCAGAGATACAGGTTGATGCAGTTATTTCGTTTTCTCCACATGCTGTAATAGAAAGCATTAACCAATATGCTTTATTTTCTGTAAGATTATATTTGTTCTTAAAAATTAAATTTTTTTATTTTTTTGTTACTGCTCATTAAACCCACTGTAAACTGCAAAGTACATTGCTATCAACAAACTCCGACACCGCTTTTGAAATCTTTTGCCACTTCGCATTAAGCATCAACGCCATGGCCTTCAGCGTTTGAGATGCTTTCAACAGTATGTACGCTGACTTAGCTGGTAAAGATTTGCTCACTTGCTCTTGCTCAGCTGGTGCTCTGGTTTACAAACACCAATTTTTTTTCTCGTAATTCTTTATTTTTATTACTTTTCTCATTCATTTTTTGAAATTCTACTCGTTTTTTATCAATTACCTGTCTTAAGATCTATTTCGTATTGTTGTTGTTTGCTTTGTTTGTTTGTTTGTAAATGCCGTTGCTTTTCATCTGCTCTTAGGCTCTATCCTAGTTGTGGCTTATTTTTGTGTTTACCCACATTTTAATGAACATAAATATGTTTGCAGGTAACTACGCTCTAACAATTATTTGACTTCCTTTTCCGCTATGCTTTTGTTTATTTGCCTATTCCATTTTATTTGTCTATGTGCCCGCTGACCTAATTTATGAACTTGTCCCGCTGCCTTTCTATGAGGTAATATAATATCTGTTAATTTCATTTGCAGGTCGCTTGACTTTACTACAAACGTGCATGCCGGTAGTTTGTTATCGGATATTTTTTCGAGTTAAACGCATGTAGTGCCTATGTCATTATATATTTCTCATGCTCTACAAACATTTTGATAGTTCTAACTTGTCTGCACACAGTTAGTGAGAGATCGAGAGATAAGAGATTTATGAGTTGAATTTTGATGAGGAAATGTAATATTTTTTCAAGTTTTTATTTTTATTTCATATGGTAGACAATAATAAAAACTATATTGTAGTATCAATAATTTACAAACTAATGTATATTGTTTTTTTCAATGGAAACATTTTAATTTTAATATATTAGTTTGGCGCAGCATGCTTTTTGTTTTGAATTAAGAAATTTTTATTCTATATAGCAATTATGTAACACATCTAGATTGTGATGAAGTCCTAAATGGAACCCGGATGTCCGACTATCGAATAGGAACAGCTGTTTTAGGTCATAGAATAACCGAAACTGCTGTACAGAAATCGAATGTGTACAAAATAGTCGATAGTGAGTCTCGAAAATAATGTAAAACAAGTAAGGACGGCGCTGTCTTCGGCTGTGCCGAAGGCTTTGTACCTTTCATGAATACGTGCAAACTTAAATACGCATTGTTTAAAGTTCTCTAAAACTTTGTCAGCAATACATTTAATTTTCTTTTACCATCTATAAGCAAATATCTCACCAAGTTTCAAGTTTTAATATTTCAAAATGAGCGAGAAATGTCCATAATTCTCTTATCTGAACGATCGGTTGTATGGGATATATACTATATATAGCTCCGATCTTGTTGATTTTTTTACGAAATCTTTTGCTATCCATAAGAAAATATCTCACTAAGTTTCAAGTTTTAATCTTTAAAAATGAAGGAGAAATGGTCATAATCCTCATATTTGAACGATCGGTTGTATGGGAGATATATGCTATAATGACCCGATTATACCGGATCCGACAAATGTCTCATATAATACAAAAATACAGCCGTGTGCCAAATTTCATCGAGATATCTCAAAAATTGAGGGACTAGTTTGCGTTCAAACAAACGGACGGACGGACAGACGGACGGACGGACAAGCGGACGGACAGACGGACATGGCTGTATCAACTCAGTTCATCGTCCTGATCAATTTGGTATACTTAATGGTGGGTCTATCTCTTATATTTCTAAACGTTACAAACATCGGACCAAAGTAAATATACCATTTCATGTTCATGAAAGGTATAAAAAATCGTGAGTGCCAAGTACTCGTGAAATTTAATTAAACAAGAGATCGCCCAGTGATTCTTATTCAACCACAAAGCTTTTATATTTTTATCCTTATTAATTGCAGTTCCTTTCGTTCGCCCTCTTTCCATTCCCTTGTTTCTCTTTTCCATCACTTTCATTTCCATAGTTTCTTTTCTTTACTTATATTTTATGCGCTTGATATTTTATTTTATTTTCTTTTATTTTATGTACTTTGTATACCAACAATTCAATTGAATTGAATTAGTTACTAAAAGTTTTTATTAGAATAGAATAGGAAAATGTTGAGAGACAACGGCTTTTCTTATAGATCCATTTCGGAAGTTGCTAGACTTCTTTATCAGAGAAATTTTGGCACGCTGTGCTACCCATTAAGCTAACAAGACGCTGGTTTTGATGTCCTCTAAACTCATAATACTATTTTTCCTTACCATATACATGAACCACGTCCGCCATCTGACAGTTAGTAGTGTGATCATGATGGATTTGTTTTTTTTACAGATCTGTTTTATCATCATTATTTTTTTTTTATTTTTTTTTTATTTGTTTTTTATTTAATTTAGATTTATTTTATTTTATTTTATTTTGTTTTTTTTTTTATATATTATTTTAATTTATTATATTTTATTTTATTATAATTTAATTTAATTTATTTTATTTTATTTTATTTTATTTTATTTTATTTTTTTCTTAGTTTAGTTTATTATATTTTATTTTATTTCATTTTATTTTATTATATTTTATTTTATTTCATTTTATTTTATTTTATTTTATTTTATTTTATTTAGTTTTATTTTATTTCATTTCATTTTATTTTATTTTATTTTATTTTATTTTATTTTATTTTATTTTATTTTATTTTATTTTATTTTATTTTATTTTATTTTATTTTAATTTATTATATCTTATTTTATTTTATTTTACTTTATTTTATTTTATTTTATTTTAGTTTAGTTTATTATATTTTATTTCATTTTATTTTATTATATTTTATTTTATTTGATTTTATTTTATTTTATTTTATTTTATTTAGTTTTATTTTATTTTATTTTATTTTATTTTATTTTATTTTATTTTATTTTATTTTATTTTATTTCATTTTAATTTATTATATTTAATTTATTTTATTTTATTTTAGTTTAGTTTATTATATTTTATTTCATTTTATTTGATTTTATTTTATTTTACTTTATTTTATTTTATTTTATTTTATTTTATTTTAGTTTATTATATTTTATTTCATTTTATTTTACTATATTATATTTTATTTTATTTTATTATACCCTTCATGAACATGATGGTCCGATGTTTGTAAGTATGAGAAGAAAAAGCGATAGACCCACCAATGAGTATACCGAAATGATCCGGGCACTGAGCTGAGTCGATTTAGCCATGTCCGTCTGTCCGTCTGTCTGTTTGTACGCAAACTAGTCACTCAGTTTTTGAAATATCTTGATGGCAATTTCTTATGGAGCCGCCATTTTGCATGAGATTAATCATTTGTCGGAATCAGCAAGATCGGAACAATGCAACGCATAGCTCCCATACAATCGATAGTTTCTATTGGGTTTTGGGCTATAAATTTTGCAATTAAAAAGCTATGAACGTACAACTTTGCAGGTTTGATACTTATTATGTATGTAATGTGTGTAGCCATAGCGGACCTACAATACATATAGCTCCCATATAATCGATTGTTCCGATAAATGGGGTTTGGGCTATGTATCTTTAAATTATCAGTTTTGCAGAGTTTTTACTAATTGTGAGTGAGGATCGGGCACTTAAAGCCGTGATGCGTTTTCATGAAAGGTATAAAGTCGTCGGCACAATCGAAGACAGCCCTTTCCTTACTTGTTTTACTTTATTTTATTTTATTTTAATTTTATTTTACATTATTTCAATTTTATTTTATGTTATTTAATTTTATTCTATTTCATTTATTTTATTTTTTTTAATTTTATTTTATTTGGTTTTATTTAATTTTTTTTTATTTTAGTGTTTTTTCACTGTCACCCTGTGCTATTATAGATACTCGTAGTTTCGAAATTAGGAAGCAGAGACGTAGTTTTATAGTTGACATTTAGCATAAAACTATACGAACAATAGTCCTTATAAATATACGTAGACAGATTGGTTATCTTTTTTAACTGCATTAAATCTTTTTTCATGAACTTGTTTTTTGTGTGTTGTCTTAGTTTTGGTTTTAGATAATTGATTTTATTTAATCTATGCACAAAACTCAACTTGACAGCTACAATTTATTTTTATTCAACTCAACATTTGCTTTGTGATTCTTTCAGACTAAATATTTCTCACCAATGTATGAAGCAGTGAGAAACATATGGAATCTACAGGGTGTTTTTTTAGAGGTTTGTTTTTCGAATAGAGATAAAACTGGCATTTTGTGGTCAAATCTGGCAACTCTAATGTCATTTATGTTCAGTTTGGTTTGCCATTTCATCATGAACAGGTTGACAAAAGAACAATGCTTGCAAATCGTGCAAATTTATTTCGAAAATAATGGTTCAGTTCGCGAAGTTTACCGTGAGCTCCGTCCATTTTATGGTCGACATAATCGTCCATCAGAGCAATTAATTCGGTTAACCATGGATCGTTTTCGCACTACGTTTACTCTATGTGATAATACGCATCCGCAGAGACGTCGAACAGTGCGCACCGAAGAAACAATTGCCGCTGTAGAGCAAAGTGTTGAAGAGGACCCGAATGAATCGATTCGCCACCGTGCACAGCAATTGGAGCTTTGTCCATCAACTTTATGGAAGATTTTGCGCAAAGATCTTGGCTTGCGACCTTACAAGATCCAGCTTGTGCAAGAATTAAAGCCGCGAGACCATGCAATGCGTCGTGATTTTGGTGTATGGGCCGAAAATGAGATTGATTTCGATGCTGATTTTCATCGCAAAATTTTGTTCAGTGATGAGGCTCAATTTTGGTTGAATGGCTACGTCAACAAGCAAAATTGCCGCATTTGGAGTGAAGAGAATCCACATGAGACCCTTGAAACGCCATTACATCCACAAAAACTGACTGTTTGGTGTGCTCTATGGGCTGGTGGAGTCATTGGGCCATACTTCTTCCGCAATAATGCTGGAGAGGCAGCTACCGTTAATGGAGACCGGTATAGAGCCATGATAACCGACTATTTTGTTCCCGAATTGGATGGCATGAATGTGGATGAGTTGTGGTTCCAACAAGACGGCGCTACATGCCACACAGCGCACGTCACAATCGATTTATTGAAGGAAACATTCGATGAGCGCATAATTTCGCGGAATGGACCTGTCAATTGGCCACCAAGGTCGTGTGATTTGACACCATTGGATTATTTTCTTTAGGGATATGTGAAGTCGCTCGTCTACACCAACAAACCAGAAACGTTAGGGGAATTGGAAGCCAACATTCGTGGCGTTATTGCCGACATACGGCCCCATATGCTCGAAAAAGTGGTTGAAAATTGGACCTGTAGAATTGGCTTTATTCGAGCCAGCCGCGGCGGCCACATGCCCGAAATCATATTTAAACATTAATGGCATAAAATTATCCTTCCAATAAAGCCAAATTGATGGACCTTAAAACGATTTTCTTGTGTTTTATTTCAATTCGAAGTTCTATACCCCTAAAAAAAACACCCTTTACAATAACAGTGAACCACTTCAGTCTATATCAGAATGATACATGCAGCTAGACAATTAAGCCCAAAATATACTAGAAATGCAGATTGTTGTGGGAATAATGTCAACAAGTGAGATTTTACTAAGCAATAAATTTAAAGGAAGAAGGCAGTCCACAAAGCCTGCCATGGTAACCAATTTAATGTAAATTTATTGCATTAATTGGATAATGGACTTGCACGACGATATTGAGGTGTTAATATCGTCAACTAATTCTTGTGATTTAATAAATGTTTAAATTTATTAACATAAGACCTCTTTTCCACTTTTATCTCAACTATTGTCTACCTCAATATCGTGCAATTATGCTAGATTAGTTTTTGGTATCTAAGTTCTAAATTTATTTCTGGTGCGTAAAATTTTTTTTAAATCACGTGATAACTAACTGATTTGATCCCTCCGATTTTTAGAGCATGGAATTTTTTAATTTGATGATAGAGAAAATAATAGAGGATTCAGTTCCTAAAAACTCTGAACATTATTTTGTGAGAGTGATACATTTTTGACGTACACATTGGCGTTATTGGCGGGGCTGATTTATATATTGTGAGGGGCATAGGCAGCACGCTGACAGCATGTGGTTAGAGTTTTCGATCGAAATAAAATTTTGTAGACCGAACAAGTCCGAAAAAATAACATTTTAAAGGCCAAATACTGAGCACAACTCAATACAGTGAATTGGACAGAGAACACTTAGATTTCAATGTTAAAGCATGCATTCATCCGAACATATTCTGCACAGGGCCTGATGCAGGCATTTTACCAACTTCTCGCCGACGTGCTTGAATAGCTCAAGGGGTAATCCATATGTGCCTGCTGCTTTATTGTTTTTCAATCGGGATATTTCTATTCGCATCCCGTCATAGTCGGGTTGGGTAAAATCAATTCCATTATCTTCGATTGTGGAGTCGGGTGCGAAATCTTCTCTGTTTTCTTGCACGATTTCTCTATTCAATAGGGAAGAGAAGTGCTCCCTTCTTAATCTTGGTACTCTTTGAACATCGGTGACCAGGTCATCGTTCTAATTTTTACAAGACAGTATTCTGTTGGTATAGAATAAAGTGGTTTGAGAGGATTTCCGATCACACTCCACCTCTCAATAGCTTGTGTACAAACTAGTTTTTTAGTTATCAGTTTGAATTGAGAGGAATGTGGGCAGTGGGAAATTATACTTTGGCATATAAGATAGAGCTTTCAACGTATGACATTAACGTTAAGACTAAACTATTTGTGACGTTTTTGTTTTTTTCCAGATAATTATTTTTCAAGACATGTATGCATTTTATTTAAGAAATAATAAAATTGAATTTTATTGAAATAAAGAAGCAAAAACTTAAGTATGTTTTATTTTTATTTTTTAAACTTAAAATTTATTGTAAAACGCTTTATATTCGGCATACTAAACCAATCGGATAAAAGATTCTTCATATAAAAAGAACAAATGCTAAGTGCTCTTCCATGACCCACTTTAATTTCCAATTAATGCACCAATTGTCACATTTTCTCAAAATAAACATTTTCGACAGGCAGCAATCAACACAATCAAAAATTAGAGCAAACTGTTGGTGGCGGGCACTTAACGTTAGCCACTTTTAGTTAAGGAATTTAAAGATAAAGGGAGTTAATAGAGATTGGAGCCAATTCTTGTATGAAGTCTGCGTGAAATCAAAGTAAATTAAGTGCAGCGAAGAAATTCTTTGAATTCAATACTCAGAGATTTTAAGGAAACATCATAACAGAACATTCAAAACAAATTTTTTCGTATTTTACAATTTAGCTTTTAAAATGTTTGTGATTGTTTTTGAATATTTCTATATTTTTCTACTTTGCAATACACTAATCTGCTATGATTAGGTTGGCTAATAAGTTTGACGTTTTCCGAGGTAAAAAACACCACAATCACAAAGTATGTTGCTAAGTAGCGATTTGGATGCGGTAATAATGAATTTGTATGTAGCTACAGATTGACAATACTCTTCAAGGAGAAGTTGTTTCCGTTCTTGGTATATGGTATAAATGAAGTTTTTCTTCGAAACTATACAAAAATCCTTAAAAAAAATTAGGCCAATAAACTTTGCAGATATTTTTGGCAATTGCGACTAATTTTTTGCTACAAAATATGTACTGTGGTTTTTTCGCAAAAAAACACATCACATAGAAAAGTGCGTGGCAAGTAAAAACAGAAAATTATTTCTGCGCTGATTCCACACCAACTAATTTGCAACAAACGAACGAAAATAAAAATGTGAGTGCAACAAAGCGTTTAAAGTACAGAGGATTTAATTAGTGCGTATATATTTGACTATCTATAAGCCAAAACAAAGATAAAGCAGATCCATAGCAGTGCAGTGTCGATAAGTGCCCAGGCGGATAAAAATAGTTGCCGCCACAAAAGATACTCGTACAGATGTACTTCTTCAAGTATGTACAATTTCGTATTAGACTGACTTAAAAAACAGTTTTCATTAGCAAAAAAACACTTTTTTTTAGATGTAACAAATGGAATCTTAAAATATAAACTCTTAAACAGACACAATTGAATGCATTAAACACTTCTCAATATTTAAAAATACCAGAATTTAATAAAATAAAATAAAATAAAAGAAAAAAAAGGAAATAAAATAAAAAAGGAATAAAAAAAACTAAAATAATATAGAGTAAAACAAAATAAAATAAAATAAAATAAAATAAAATATAATAAAATAAAATAAAATAAAATGAAATAAAATAAAATAAAATGAAATAAAAAAAAATAAATAAAATAAAATAAAAATAAATAAAATAAAATAAAATAAAATAAAATAAAATAAATGAAATAAAATAAAACTAAATACAACAAAATAAAATAAAATAAAATAAAATTAAATAAAATAAAATAAAATATAGTAAAATAAAATAAAATAAAATAAAATAAAATAAAATAAAATAAAATAAAATAAAATAAAATAAAATAAAATAAATTAAAATAAAATAAAATAAAATAAAACTAAATACAATAAAATAAAACAAAATAAAAAAAAAATAAAACTAAATACAATAAAGTAAAATAAAACAAAAGAAAATAAAATTTAATAAAATAAAATAAGGTAAAATAAAATAAAATGAAAATAAATAAAATAAAATAAAATACGAAACTATATGCATGGGCGCTTTTGTCAGGTTCCGGCACATGCGACACACGCCAATATGCCACAATGCAGCTGACACAAAGGCAGTCAGAATACTTTCATTTGACTATGTCAGCAAAAGCATTGACTGCGGATCTTTCCTATGCGCAAATGTGTAAGTACATAGAGCTGTATGTTCAATATTGTAATTGTAGGTTGATTTCACTGTTTCAGCGCTCACAAGTTTTTTATTTTTGGCATTTGCTTTTTATTTGATAAAAACATCACTAAGCTGTAATGAGTAAAAATCGCGAATTAAATGCAGAAATTGTTGCTAAATTCCTGAAACGTCGACATTTTGGCGCATCTTTAATTCTCTGTGACTCATTCGCTGGCAGTCGTCGGCGCCAGGTTAAATTGTGTGTGGCACTTTACGTACGATGTGTGCTTACGCAGTGAACGAGATCAGCTTTAGTATTTATTTCATTATATTCTAGAAAATGCATAGAAAATTAGTCATAAAAGAGCTTATTGTAGACTAGTAAACCCGTCCCCGTTTCGCTGCGTCTCAGAACTTATAATAGACTGAGTCCGATTTTAATCATTATATCTCCCACACATACCAGATAACTTAATGACATCGCTTATTGAATCACTGATTATCACCTTTCGTTTGATACACATATTGTACTATACACATTTTGGGTCATCTTGGTCCACATATTGGTTGATATCTCCGAAACTGGTCGAAATATCGGAACATATGAAATCTTAGATTTGAAGTTAAACGTCTAGTAACGGTAAAAGTTCCATTCAATTCCATTCATCTGTTTTTGAGTGATGCCCGACTAAACATACAGACAGACAGACAAAAGTTTTAAAATTGGTTGATTTGGGTTCTACTGGCTCAATAATGATTCCTCCTATCTATTTTTTTTAAATATCTGCAATGTACAGACATCGGCCTGTTACAATTTTATTATATGTAGAGATATACTGCAGCAAGGCGATCATCCCCCACTGCGAAGATGGATAATGCGAGACTTGCGTACCAAATTTCGCATGATATTCTTCCAGACCCGTACAGCCATGCGACACCAATCCCGTAAATTGTGATTGCTCTAACCAAAATCCTGAAGAAATGCATATTGGTACGTGGTACTGTCTCAGTACAATGGCAAGTCCAGTTAGGGTAGAGATCACCACTCTCGCGACCAAAGTTTATAATTTCAATAAAGTGCGCTACGTTGTTGTTGTTGTTGTTGTGGTAACGACAAAAACGCTCCCCGAAGGTTTTGGGGAGTGTTGTCGAATTAACCGTCCTTGGCCTGACTTGAACCCGGTACGCACCGGTACTCCCTTGCGGTACTGCCCCACTGCCGTGGTAGCGATTTATGACCAGTGAAACCTATGACCTCGAAGGTGTTACGTAAGGAAGGATAAGATGGGCAATGAGAGGCATCATATTCGTAGATCAACCATCGAGTTGCACGTCATTACCTTTGTGCATATTAGTCGCCTCTTACAACCGGTATGCCTATCTCGGACAAGTTCTAAACCCCTAACCCGCAGGGGCATGTCCGCTACGTAAATATTGCCAGTTAAAAATTTGATGTATAAAGACCTTCGAATCGAACGCAAAATCATTCCTGTCAAATTTTTAGGGGGAAAGGGCCAATGACGTCTGTACAAGCACCTTAACAAAAAGAAAAATAGCGACTCAGCTCTTGCCATCAGAAAAGAAACAGGCTGGTCCTCTTTAACCTCCAAATCCTTAGCAGAAATGTTTCAGACGCATGAAAAGAAGCTGTGTTTGTCTTTCCTAAAATATACAAGTGCATAGAAATGTCAGATACATTGTGACCCTCACAAAAACATTTGGAAAACTAATGAATTTTGTAGCCCTTGTCCTGTCGAGGGCACAGTTAGAACACCTTTAAGATCGAGAAGGTTCTCGGCTTCCTTTGATACTAAAAACCTGAAGTGCACACTGTCTCTATGAGCGAGGATTATCTGTTAAGTTCGCAATCAAAATAAGCGCAGCATTTTAAAGCAAGAGGAACCTGCCATAGGGGTCTGATCCGATATTGGTGATTGCTTGAAAATGATAAAAGATACTAAAATTTATAAGCTCTACTATAAAATAAATGTTTATTTCTACAATGACTACATTCCCGCCTAAAGTATTCAAGAAGTGTTCTTTGGCTGACATCTTTGGATTTACGTCGACAATACTAACAAAGCTGTAGGCCTGTTGAACGCAAGTCCCATAACTGCCAAGGAATATTTCTTTAAGACATTTGAGGCCTAAATGGACAATGTTAAAAGACACAATGAAATAAGGTTTCATGTGAGATCAAATCGGGAACCCTTGACACAACATCCCAGACGGCCAAGTAAGCAACTTCATGATCAACAATGACATCCGGAATATTATAGGGCAGCCGAAGTTGCTTACTTCTTCTTTTGCCAATTTTAGCCCGACATCCGTCTGGGGAACTGTGACAACTTCTAGCTGGATACTGTCAAAGGCTACCTATGCGGATTAAACCCTCAAACCATACATGATCCATGAAATGAACAAGTCACTGTAGTCTAAACCACTGAAACTTCGCTTTTCTGAAGACTAGGGTTAGCTGTGGCGGCCGCCGTGGTGTGAAGGTAGTGTTGCCGGCCTACCACACCGAAGGTCCGTGGTTCGAGCCCTGGTATAGGTAACATCAAAAGTGATTTGAAAAAAGTTTTTCAAAACGGGGTCGCCCCTCGGCAGTGGTTTGGCAAACTCTCCGAGTGTATTTCTGCCATGACAGGCTTCTCAGCAAAAACTCGTCTCCTTTGTAGATGCCGTTCGGAGTCGGCAAAAAACTGTAGGTCCCACCAATTTGTAGGGAAAATTCAAATCGGCACACCACAAATTGGAAGAGAAGCTTGGCGCAAAAATCTCTTACGAGGTTTATGATGATATACCTGTTGTATATCGCGCTATAGAGATAGAGATAGGGTTAGCTGATTTCACTGCTGGATAGTATTTCGCATGTATCACCTAAGGAAAGGACCAGCCACAAGCGCTTAACTAAATCATGTTAGGAGCGACCTGACTTCCCTTTATGCTTCTAGTTGGAGTGAATTTTATTTGAATTTTACTACACCTTTTTCAGTTTTCTAAAATCAATCGGAAAGGTTGTAAAAGAATACTTGCTTTGTTGACATCGGTCAAAATCATTTAAGCACTTAAACGCCCATCAATAATATAAAGAAGAGTCTATAACTTTTTGAAGTTCCCCGAGATCTTACGTTTTGATTTGTTAGCATATACTTAAAGACTTCTGAAATATTTCCTTCGGCCAGCCGAACCATTAATGTAAGTAGTATTTGATGCACGAAATGTATTGAAAATATTTGCCTTGATACCTTGTCAAATTTGATTTAAAGCCAAGCCTGTTTCGACGTTCTGCCATCTTCAGTGCTATGTTTTGACCTACCATTTTCAGACCTACCATCTTCAGTTAAAAGGAGAAGTAAGTTTTTCAATATAAGTATGAGGGACCCCGCAATTGAAATAAACTTGAGTGGTTATGTGAGGTTTTCTGCTCGCTACAAAAAAATTTTGTCGACAAAAGGAAATTTCATATGCCTCGAGTTTAGTATTGGTGTCACTGAACAAAAGTAGTGAGAATAATGACAATAAAAAATATTATGAGTCTGCATGCATTTACCTGCTTGGTAAAACCGTAATTTATTGAGGGATTCAGAAAAAATGTCCATAAAAATAATATCCATATAAAGAGTATTATCCCATTAATTTAAATATGTATCCGAGCCTATCTGAGTTAAATGATTATCAATGGCTTCGTTGAGTGAAAAGGTGGGCAACAGCTGCATGAGAGAAGGTTAAAAGTCATAAAGCTATGTATGAGCGAGGAATTTGCTGTTGCAACAGCAGCAACAAAAACTACAACAAGAAAATAAAAATATTCCAAGCCTTATCACGAACGACGCTAAAAAATGAATTGAAAATGAAATGGAAATTTTCACATAAAATAGCCTATTGAGTGCTTTGTGGAAAGGACAACAAAATTTAAATCCCTAAAAATACTAGCGATAAAACTTTCAAAGCTGCAAAAGGCTATGATGGCAAAGAGACTTGTCATTGTTATCTGACAACAACAATTTATTAAAAAAAAATTTTAAAAAAGAAAATGTTGGAGCACCTTTCAACCCAATTGCAACAACAAGAAACCAACAACACATACAGAACGCACTTTCTGGCAACGCAAGATGCCTCCAAAAAATCGTTAGCAAAGGCCAGCAACAACAATAGCCAAGTGCAAACAACACACGTCACAGCAGCAAGGCGCGACATCACATCGCCCTGGGTCGTCTTGTCGCAAAGGCGTCGATAAAACCATAGGGGGCCATAAATTCGTTTTGCGATACAGCAGGCGATCGTGCGACATTCGAGCGGTATTACTGTTCTTGCTTCTGCAGGCGACAGACAGTGTTGCATGCAACTGTCGCTGATGCTAAAACGCAATGATTGCCAAAGTGTGCTGTGGACAAGGATGGGTTTGGGCTTTGCGTAATCTTTTAATACAAATTCGATTACAAAAAATCATTAACGCCGGTGTGTCTGCCTTATATCTAATATTTGCTGTGGAAAAGCAGGGGATTATTTTGAAGTTATGCTCCGTCACTTTGTCTGTACTTTGTTAGATTCTTTTTTTTTTCTTTTTTTGAATTTTTGTGTTCTTGTATCAGCGTACATTCATATCTGTCAGCATTTGCATGCAGTGGTACTGTTGTAGTTGTTGGCGTAATGTGATAACTCTGTCACTTGCTAGTTTATTCGAGTTGTTTTTTTTTTGTTTTAATTTTTGTGTTATTATTGTTTTGTATGTTTATTGATATTTTTTGTGGGGCTGCATATGAAAAGGGTTATGCCATTGTCTGCTTCAATGCCACAACCTCGTACATGGCTGAAAAGGGGAAAACAAAACAAAATTGACAGACAATTTTGATGCATGTTTTTATTATCGGGCGCTGATTGAGGGTAACCCTTCATGATCTTGCTTCTTCATTCTTGCTTTTAATTTTATTTATTTATTTAATTTTTAAATGTTTGTCTTGTTAGCTTTACAGTCTTTATTTTATTTTTTGGATTTCAATAGATAATGGATTATTAATAGATTTATGTTGAGCATTAATATTATCATAATTGCATTAAAAGCAGATTGTTGAATACCAAAGAGAGAGCTCATGTTCATGTTTGCTATTTCGGAAATCCCAAAAATCTTTCACTTAATCTTAGTGAAGCTGGCGTAGACGCAATGATGTTCCCTTAACCAAAACGCAGCAGAGAAAGACCCTGCTGACGTGGATTCTGATAACAGTCACGCGTTATAACATGTAAAGTGACATGTTTGCAATCCGAAGCCTTGTCTGCAGTTCCGTCGAATCAATAGACGCAGAAGGATAGATACGTACATAGACGAGATGCCCGCCCCCACTCTATGGTCTTTGTAAGCGTCTGTGAAGACTGAACTGAATAATTTTGGTGTGAATTCCTCCCCTTTCCAATCATTTCTCGAAGGAAAGGCAATCTTAAAGTTCGTATCGAAGACTGACCTGACTCCTAACTCTCGAGGCCTGAGTACACTCTGGCATGCTGTTTTCTTAAAAATCGATCGATCGGTGGCATGTTGCATATCATGCTTAGGGCCTCTGTGGGGCCTAAGAATAAATAACTTTGAAGTCGTATTCACCATAAAAATATTAAACCTTAAAGTTATTTTTACTACAAAGTACCAAAAGGCAACATATCGTCACTTCATAGCCACAAATTTCAAGGTTAGAGCTTCCGCTGACACCTTATGGTTCCCTTTGTTTTTATTTTAGTGCTAGTGGGGTTAAGTGTGCCCACTTACTATCCCTTTACGAGTTTGCCACATACTTAGGATGAGCGCAGTAACCGGGTACTTCCAGTTGTCTTACCTTTCTTGTCTGTTTTCCACACAATTTTTGTGTAAAAGGGACGCCTAAAGAGATAAAAAGGAGGAGGTTGATTGTGTGAGGTAAAAGGCGTTGGAGCCGCATCTCTCACATGAGTCAATCTCGCTCGAGCGAGAGCTCAAGAATATCGTTTTTAAATAATTTGTATCGCTATTTTCACAATTTATTTACATGAACATAAAAATATTCTTGAGAACTCTGGAATATGACTCACCATGCTAAAGCGAAATTATCCGTAAAAGTAATTAATTAACAACAGAAAATGCTACACAGAGCAAAAGAGCAGATCTGGTGTTGTTCGCTACTTCCTTTCTTTTTGGAATACCATTAACAAGAGCGCATAAATCGATTAAATTGTGAAAATAGGCTCATAAAATATTAAATCATAACTACTTCTTAAGTTAAATTTCTTACGTAAATTTTTTAATACATATTTTGTTTTTTCAGTATTACTTCAAAGAGCTTTGTATATTCTTTCAGCTTCAATGCGCATTGGCTACGGAGAACTGTTCGAATAGAAGGAGGCTGGTAGCACTGCGAAATGTAGTTGTTGTTGGCTTGCCAATTTTATTACCCACATAAAATGCTACAAGAAAAGAAATAATATAAAAATAATGTACATATTTGAAAACACATATACTATCAATATATGGTAGGGTGGGTTGAAAAAAAAATTATAAAAAAAATTTAGAAAAAAAAATTTATAAAATTTTTATTAAATTTTAAGGTTTTTTTTACTTTTTATTAAGTTAAAATTAAAAAAAAAATTTTAAAATTTTTATTAAATATAAAATTTTTTAAACTTTTTATTTTTTTACTCATTTTTAATCACCTCAATAGATTGTAGAACAACTTTAAACATTTTATCAATTTCTCATTAAAAAATAGAAAAATAAAAAAATTTTTTAATTTAATAAAAACTAAAAAAAATTGAAACTTTATAAAAAATTAATAAAAAAAAAACATTTTTAATTTTTTTTACATAATTTTTTATGTGACTCTTTCTATTTTTAAATGAGCAATTGATAAAATGTTTAAAGTTGTTCTACAATCTACCTGCGAGTGCTCACCAAAACCCATGAAAGTTAAGTAAAAAATCAGCATTTTCTTTTGAAATGAAATGTAAGAGAAAAAAAAAATTACATTCTACATTTCATGGATTTGCTTTACGATTTCGGCAAAAAAAAAAAATTATTTCGCCGAAACAATTATTTATTAATTTTTCTTCAACCCACCCTAATGTAATGATGTTGTGCGCCTGCAAAGTGTTTAAACGAAACAAACCAATTGTAAAAACGAAAGAAATTATCGAATAATAAATATGAGTTGAAGTGTACAAGTGAAAAAAGTTATCGTTAAAATCGTTGGCGCAGTGAATCGCGTTTATTGTGGCCGGGTCAAGCGAAGCGAAAAAAAAGAAGGCAACAAACCAATAAGCCAGAAGGCTAAGATCACTACACCTTCATAACTCCACCACCTTTCGCCACTGAAGCACAACACTGCAACAAATGAAGTGTGTCGCGTTGTTGAAGAGAAAACCAAAAAAAAAGTTGGAATTCGTTAAAAATGTGGCAAATAAATTTTTGTGTTTTGTATTCAAATAAAAATTCATAAATCGGCATTAAATACGGCGGCCAAGAAACCCTTTATTGCTGCATGAGAAGTGGTCAGTCCATTGTGCACATGATCATACAATGATCTGAGGTTTTTTGCCTTATTGTATAAACAACACTCAGGTGATATATGTATGCACGGGTATGCATTCATTTACACTTCAGAGCCCTAAGTGTTGCGCAGGCATTCTGTCAGCCAGGTAGGCTAGCAGTCAGGCATTTTTACACAGGTTAAATGCATTCAACATTTAGTAAACATTTGTAAGGGCCAATAACTCAAACTTTTATGTTCGCACATATTCGAAAATTTTTATTACTCATAATGAGTGATTTCATGGAAGCCCTTTGTAATTGGTAGAGCAAAGATTTATCGCCTATTGATAAGAGTGTCACACTTTTGTGGCCTGCAAAGAGAAAACGATGATGCATTACATCATATTTGGGTAGTTAAAATATGAATGTGATCATATGTAGCAAATATATAGGGATGCATAAATACTTAATAATGTAGGTGTACTTTGATTGGGAGAGTGGAAAATGTGCAACTACTAAAATGTATTATATCACTTGATCACTTATTTGGTCATATCATATGTTAATATGGTTCGCTTCGTAGTTTTTACAAACTATACTTTTGTGGCATCATATCGACCACAAGTAAAATTCAAATTACATTCTAAAGTTATGTATAACTAACCGAGCCTTAATAGAAATGCGATACAAAAACCGCTTGATAAGAACATCACGTCATTATATGATATTTAATTTAGTCATTTGATAAAGCTTTGATGTGGGCAGATGAATAGGAGAAAAAATAGCTTGATATCACCACGTTAATAAAAGTCACACAATATGGATATGAGGAAATCATGTGATATTAAAAGGAAACATGTGCCAAAAATTTAATGGGAATCAGATAAAAATCGCTTTAATATGGACATCACCTCAACATGTGACATTGAATGAAATCGTGTGATAAAGATTTAATGACTATCGAATAAACGTCGTCCTGTGATCTAAATTTAATTGTATCATAAAACTTTAATATGAATCAGACAAATAATCACTTCATATGAACATGAAGTCATTATGTTGCATTAAAGAAATGATATCATAAGTCTTTAATGTGAATCGTGCAAAAAATAATTTTAAAGCCCTAAGAAATAATAGATAAAAACCAATTGATATAGATATTACAAAATCATATTAAATGGTGAAATGTGATGTGGTAATGTTGAGTCAAATAAAAATCACTTTATTTGGATATCACGACATCAGGCGATTTAGAATGAAGTCAAGTGAAAAACGCTTTCAGGTGAATTAGCTGAAAAAAACGTTTTATACAGCCGTCTGCATCAGACAAAGTATCATCAAGTCAATAAAATCCACTTGATATGGACATCACGTTATAATATTAAAGGGAAACCTGTCATAAAATTTTAATGGGAATCAGATAAAATTTGATTGATATGGACATCACCTCATCACGTGACATTAAATGTAAGCATGTGGTAAAGCTTTAATGGAAATCGGGTACAAAATCACTTGATATCTACATCACGTTATACTATATGGAATATGTGAGCTAAACTTAGATAGAACAAATAAAATACCATTTATATTAATTTCATCGTGTGATCTTGAATGTTTACATAACTTTATGATTTTGCGACCAAAATTTTTCATTAAAAATCTCAAATAAGTTAGAATGGTTCTTAAAATAAATTTTGCACTAACTAGAGGACGTCGCATAATATTAAGTGAGGTGATGTGCTTAAAATAATATGTATGAAGGAAGTGGTAGAGGAAAATACATATGAGGCAAGTTTTTAAAATTTATATTATTTAATCAAAAATCATATTTGTGTAACATCAGTTGATCTAAAGTCCTGTAGCACAGTCTTGTAGTAGAGACATCAGAGAATATTTCGTATACTTATTTATCACTCTTTTTTTGGTATTAGCTTAGATCTAGACCTAAAATCTTGTTAGCTAGATTGCAATTAATATCTTACGCATATGACACAAATGAATTTGCATTTTAAAGGTCCAACCAACTAAATGGATATATTTTTATGCATAACGTAAAAGTTATAATATTTCAAGTTGATATAACGTGAATAAAATCTAAAGAAATGCGAAGCAAAATCGAAATGTCATCTATATGGTAGTAGTAAAACACTTCAAACTGGCTTACAAAACGCTATGAACCGTGATTTAATATCAAGTGATTCGAATCATGTGATTCATTATCAAGTGATATGAATCATGTGATTTTATATCAAGTGGCATAACTTTTATCGAATTTGGTGAGGTTGCCATATAATTCAACTTTTTTATTATTGTTATTTTTTTTATAGAAATGAAGTACGAATAAGATTTTATTTTACTGTTATTATAACCTTACTGCCGCTTTCATAAAAGCCGGTAACTGCTAACCGGAGTTTAATTGACGTATTTTGTACGGTTAGCTGTCAAATTAATAGCCGATTAGGCTTAACGGGCCTTTATGAAAGTGGCACTTAGAGTACCTATTCTCTCAAAGTCTTACGTCAGGTCACTTGCCTATCTATGTGGCTTTCATATTCTCAATCCGAAATCTTCGCCAGGACTAGGTTTTATTTTATTTTGTTTTATTTTTTTCTTAATTTATTTTATTGCTTTTTTATACCAACAATTTGTGCTGATTTACGTATTGTAAAAAAAAAGCAAAAAATTAAAACATGATAATTTTCATAAAAATTCAAAAAAAAGTGAAAGATTAATATTCTCGGCCTTAAGCTCGTTTCACGAATACTTGAATTTATTTTATTTTAATTCACTTTGTTTCATTTTATTTTATTTGGTTTTATATAATTTTTTATTTATTTATTTTATTTTATTTTTTGTTTTACTTTATTTTAAGGGTTTTTGTTTTGTTTTATTTTCTATTTTATTTTTTTTTTCATTTTACTTTGTTTTATTTTGTTTTTTTTTTTAATTTTTAATTTTTTTATGTTACTTTATTTTATTTTATGTTTTACTTTGTTTTATTTGATTTGATTTTATATTTTTCCTAATTTATTTTATTGCTTTTTTATACCAACAATTTTTACTGATTTACGGCCTCTAAAAAAACGAAAAAAAATTAAAACGTAATAACTTTCATAAAAATTCAAAAAAAGTGAAAGATTAATATTCTTGACCTTAAGCTCGTTTCACGAATACTTGAATTTATTTTATTTTAATTTACTTTGTTTCATTTTATTTTATTTGGTTTTATATAATTTTTTATTTATTTATTTTATTTTATTTTTTGTTTTATTTTATTTTAAGGTTTTTTATTTTGTTTTATTTTTTATTTTATTTTTTTTTTTTCATTTTACTTTGTTTTATTTTGTTTTTTTTTTAACTTCTAATTTTTTATTTTACTTTATTTTATTTTATTTTATTTTATTTTATTTTATTTTATTTTATTTTATTTTATTTTATATTATTTTATTTTATTTTATTTTATTTTATTTTGTTTTATTTTATTTTATTTTACTATTTAATTTTATTTCAACTTTTTTAAGATGCGCCTATAACTTATAAAACAAATTTGTACACCTCTAAAACTAAAATTCTATGAGAAATATATTTAAAATTTAATGATAGTATACGTACGATTTTTGGAGCCTTCATATTTTATTTGGATATATTAGATTTTAAATATTGCATTGGAGATTAAATATTTAGTTCAAAGTATAACATTACTCTCTAACCATAATTTACTAACATGTTTCTCTCTTCGAGTGATGCAAACAACTGGTCATGGATTTTTTCTACCACAATTTTGTATTGGTTTCTTGTTTTAAGAAAAATGGTTGCCTTCTTCAATATTCTTCTTCTCCTACTCAATATTTATGATTATTGTAAATATTAATTGATTTTAAATTGATTAATTGCCACTTAAATATGCAGTCAAATGAAACTGATGATGGGCAAATGCAAATTTCAACAACATATACATACAAACATACATCCTATAAATATAAAAAATAACAGGCAAAAACACAATTCTTTCCTAGGCTGAGCCGCAAAACCAGACCGCTTCCAAGTCAAGAAGATCAAAGCTAAATGGGACCGCATAATTTGACTTAAATGAATTACGCAAACGTTAAATAAGGTGCCACCGCAAAGAAGAAGGAATATATGCCACAAAAAATAGGTTACTTAGGTTAAAAGGATCGTACAAAAGGCAGGTAGAGTGCTACATTTCAAGTGAGCGGACACACAAGCTGCATATCTTCTTACTAAGTAATAAGCAATCTATATACAAGGAAACATACATATTTTAACTAAAATGAGAACTAAAACTAATCCAGTAAAAAGTAGAAGGCCAATGCAAAGTATATTGTTATAGTGAAAAAAATAAGCAACAACAATACATTCATATGCGATAATTGGTTAAAACTCGAAGTCGAGACATTTTGCGGCAAACTACAGGGTGTTTTTTTTACAGGTTTGTTTTTCGAATAGAGATAAAACTGGCATTTTGTGGTCAAATCTGGCAATTCTAATGTCATTTATGTTCAGTTTGGTTTGCCATTTCATCATGAACAGGTTGACAAAAGAACAACGCTTGCAAATCGTGCAAATTTATTTCGAAAATAATGGTTCAGTTCGCGAAGTTTACCGTGAGCTCCGTCCATTTTATGGTCGACATAATCGTCCATCAGAGCAATTAATTCGGTTAACCATGGATCGTTTTCGCACTACGTTTACTCTATGTGATAATACGCATCCGCAGAGACGTCGAACAGTGCGCACCGAAGAAACAATTGCCGCTGTAGAGCAAAGTGTTGAAGAGGACCCGAATGAATCGATTCGCCACCGTGCACAGCAATTGGAGCTTTGTCCATCAACTTTATGGAAGATTTTGCGCAAAGATCTTGGCTTGCGACCTTACAAGATCCAGCTTGTGCAAGAATTAAAGCCGCGAGACCATGCAATGCGTCGTGATTTTGGTGTATGGGCCGAAAATGAGATTGATTTCGATGCTGATTTTCATCGCAAAATTTTGTTCAGTGATGAGGCTCATTTTTGGTTGAATGGCTACGTCAACAAGCAAAATTGCCGCATTTGGAGTGAAGAGAATCCACATGAGACCCTTGAATCGCCATTACATCCACAAAAACTGACTGTTTGGTGTGCTCTATGGGCTGGTGGAGTCATTGGGCCATACTTCTTCCGCAATAATGCTGGAGAGGCAGCTACCGTTAATGGAGACCGGTATAGAGCCATGATAACCGACTATTTTGTTCCCGAATTGGATGGCATGAATGTGGATGAGTTGTGGTTCCAACAAGACGGCGCTACATGCCACACAGCGCACGTCACAATCGATTTATTGAAGGAAACATTCGATGAGCGCATAATTTCGCGGAATGGACCTGTCAATTGGCCACCAAGGTCGTGTGATTTGACACCATTGGATTATTTTCTTTGGGGATATGTGAAGTCGCTCGTCTACACCAACAAACCAGAAACGTTAGGGGAATTGGAAGCCAACATTCGTGGCGTTATTGCCGACATACGGCCCCATATGCTCGAAAAAGTGGTTGAAAATTGGACCTGTAGAATTGGCTTTATTCGAGCCAGCCGCGGCGGCCACATGCCCGAAATCATAATTAAACATTAATGGCATAAAATTATCCTTCCAATACAGCCAAATTGATGGACCTTAAAGCGATTTTTTTGTGTTTTATTTCAATTTGAAGTTCTATACCCCTAAAAAAAACACCCTTTAGAAAAAGGCAAGGGAAAAGGATGAGATCAGCCGCCACCAACAAAACTGACCGCGAACCTTAGAGCATGGACTATGGAAACAGGCAAATATACTCTCAATTTAAACGTGCCACAACGACGATCATAAAAACGAGCAACAAGAGCCACAAATCCATAAACAAGGAGCAGCAGCAGCAAAAAGAAGCGCCATAACGATATAGTTCAACGATCACAAACTCAAAACAAACAAAAAAAGTAAAGCAAGCAAGAAACCCATAACAAGAACAAAAGAGACGCTTCAAGTCTGAGCCAAGGGAATCACTTAACAACTTCCCGAAATGAGTGCAAAATTAGTTGTGAACGCGACGTGCTAAATGCCTCAGTCACCATTTACAATCGCAGCGCAATAAAAATATTCATATTGGAATGGTAGTGTAAGGGTTTGCAAAGCAGACGTGGTAGTCATCATCATCATTGTCGGCGCACCAATTGTTAGCACTCTTGTGTTATATAAGTTCGTATATATGAATGTATGCATTTGGGTATGATTGCCGCTGGAAGCCGATTAGCGAAATTAAAACGCTCAATAAACCGATAATTTGTGAATTTATACTACATAATTCGTGTCTGAAATTTGAATTACAATATAAACGAGGTGGGAATTTCGCAAGCAAAAAGGAAGTTGAAAAGGTGTGTCGTCTTGGCTTCAAACAGGCTGCGCATGCGCAATGCTTGCTAAAGTCAAACAATAAAAAATGTGAATTTAAGAATTAATAATTATGCTCGTTTTAAATGCGCCTTATAATTTTAGTGGTTAGTTTTAGGATTAGGGTCACTTCATTATTACTGCAGTGAATATTGACGGATGAGCTTAAGATTAGCCTTTCACAGAATTTGTTTTAAAAATGCCCTATCTCAGCATGATTTAAACACATTATCAGTCAACGGAGAATCACTCTATCCAACCATTGTTACTTTGGTCTGACAAGACTATTGAGAAGTAAAGCCTTCTCTCGAAGAGAAAACACCACCCACGCGCTATAAGTATCTCATCATCTCTGACTTAAAAGCATTCCAGAGAAAACTTCCACGAACGATTTATGACAACCGCTGCCCGAGGTAGGCATGTCTGTCATAAGAGGCGACTTAAATGCACAAAGGTTATGACGTGCAACTTGGTGGTTGATCTCCGGAAATGATGCTTCTTACCTCTCAGAGTAAGATGGATCTCCTTTCTTACGGAAGAAGGTGTGACATGATCTAAAAGGTCGCACTGATCATACCAAATCGTTACCGCGACAGTCGGGCAAGTACGCAAGGTGCTAGAAGCGGAGCGTACTGAGTCTACATCCGGCTAAGGACTGTTACTTCGGCAGCACTCCCCAAGAGCTTCGAAAATTGTTTTTGTTGCTACTCAAACAAACGGACAAATTAATTTTGGCCATTCCCGTGGCGCCAACATTGAGTATCGAAGGATTTATTAAAATTAGGTGTAAGAGCTATATCTAGAAATGAGCGTAGTAAAGATAAGTAAAGCCCAACGCCTTTGTTGGCTACGCCATTTCATGCCATGGAGCTTCAGTTTAGAGGGGTGTTTCTATAAACAATTTTGGAAACAGTTTAAAAGAAAGGGCCCCAATGAATTGAAAAAAAATCTGTTGAGTATGATTTGTTCTTCCTTGGCTCAAGGTTTTTGGTGGCTAGGGTGGACTATTGATAGTGAAGACTAAATTGAGAGAGATTGATATAGAGCTAAGAAAAGTTAGTTTTATCGATTTTATTGCATCTTTATTGGGAGACCTCTGCTACTTTAGATAACCCTTGTACGTTCCTTTGAAGCGACCGCAAAGTGAGAAACCACTAGGAGTAGATGAATCCGAGCTCAAAATACATGGTGATAGAATTTACTCCTCAACGTAAGAATGGCGATTAGTATACAACACACCCGAGAGCTCTGAAGACCAGTATGTCTGCATTCCCACAGTAGCCGGCTCTACGTACCGGAATGATGCGGTCCTTACCCGAACGATAGTTGTTTAATAATAATAATTTTGCGTGACATACCTCCGAGGCACTTTAGGCTAGGAGCTTACATGTGTAATGCTGACTCCGAACAGCGTCTGCTAAGGCAGATTCATATTTTCGGAGAAGCGTTTCAATTTAAAAATTCCTTCGGACTACTGGCGAGTGGCGTTCACTCCTTTGAAAAGGAAAACTTTTTAATCCATTTAATGGTCGGTTGGCCAGCACACTACCACCATACCAAGTCAAATGCCGGTTTATTAGGTTTAGCCGAGTCTTGCAAAATTTCGCTAGCCATCATGTAATCAGTCGTGATTTCAACTGATAGACCTTATCAATGCTACTTTATACTTAGGGTCCAAGTTTTTCCCTATTCGCCACATCTCATAAGAAACCCGGGAAATAAGAATCGACAAACATCACCTCTTTTTTGATTTGACTTCCTTGAAAATTTGTAAAGACTGTGCTCAGTCAGAACTTTCAAGAAATATTCCAAATCATTCGAAGACAAATGCGTTAGTTGTCATGCTTAGTGAACTGTTGTTGAGATTTCGGCATCAAGGGGAATTAGAATGCTCCGCTTTCAGAAAGAGTTCTTGCCCTCTGTTCAGATGTATCCTTCTTTAATTAAACCACACACACTTTTATCAAGACCTAATAAGAAGAAGACCTAGAAAGCAATAGGCGAGGGGTGTATCTAAGGAGGACTTAATTATGATTGCCTGTACAAACTCTTCAGATTGCGAACTGAATTAATTGGATAAGCCAATCAGCATGTGCTAAAAGAGTACTGAGACGAGCTTGACCTCCCATAGACAAACAGATTGTATTGCGGGCAGTCGGAGTTTTATCAGATTACCTTAATCCACTTAGTCTTTCTAACGAAACGAGAGCATTCTCATTCATTATGATAACACGGCATAGCCAATTTGGAAGCTGGGATATAAGTCACTAACGTCAACTGCAGCCAGAGGTCCGACATTTGGAATCTTGCTATCTTCTAGTAATCCGTATAAAAAAAATTTCTTTGATATTTCTTATATCCGAAAAAAAATTAAAATTGTTACATTTCCAAATAGCACCAAAATAACTTCACTGGACTTCCAGCACATGGCACAGATGAACGGCATCTTTTCTAAAATATTTTCACATACTTTCAAATTTAATGAACAAATTAATTTTTTAGTTTCATAATTTTCCAAAAAAACATTGTATTAGTTTGAGTTTCCAGTCAAACTCAATGGAGCATAACCAAAAGACGATTTGTCAAGGATTTCAAGAAGAATCAAATTTTTGTTTGCTGAAAGGACACACAGCGGCACAAGCAACAAAGACAATCCCTACATTGTGGGAAAAGTAAAACATATGAAATGATTCGTTACAGCAGGCTGGCTTTGATGTTGATGGCGTTGTTGATGGTTGTGGTGACAAGGACAGGACACTGACAGCGACAGCTGAGACTATGAGAGCTAAGAATAGAATGTAAATAGAGAATGCATTTTTGAAAGTCAATCGAGTTGAGGAAATTCAACCGCATTGGCCATGAGGTAGCGGTGGTAAATGACTACGGGTGCCACATCTCGAGCCACAGGGACTAGTCTGAAATTGTTTTTACTAATTAGTGTGAGGCAAAGAATCGGTTCCTGCGTTCTGGAGCTCGCCATACAGAAAAGCTTGAAAAGCGGTATGGAAAGGTGCTTCTGTCCTCTGCTTTGAGTTGTGCTTCTGAGCGACGTTCTACAGGGTGTAGGGGAACCTACGCTGATGACCTCCAAATTCTTGTCAGTCAGACATTTTTGTGTACGCTACTAGATTTCTTTCATTGGATCCAAAGAATCGAATAGGTTGATACACCAATCATGTGGTTTGAGAGAGCCCTATATAAAACTCTGGCAATCTATGGGTCATGACACCCGGTTACAAAGTAAATCCAAATTCAACTCAATGAGCTCTTTCGCATTTGAATGTTAACCAAAGTGAACGCGAAGCAAACACAGGGGAGTTATCCAACCAACAGGTGGGAGCAAGTTCTTCTAGTTGATTATAGACCTACTCCGAAGTGGGTTTGAAAAACTCCCAAAGCTGATACAATAACCCACTAAACGCCACTCTCAAAATGCATTCAACTTCTCAGCATTAAGACTAGTGAAGAGAGTATCAATTAAACCCAACTCATCGGCAGACACCTTTCAAAGAGACACTTGTGGTCAAGATTTAGCTCAAGCAGTCCAGCTGAGCTTTCCTTGATTGGGATCTTAGCAGACCAATGCAAAATCCCATGCAGTGCACCTCAATATACTGGACGTGCTCTTTTGTATAAGATAACTTCAAGATAGCGAGGTAGGATCATCCAATCAGACTTACCATCTTCGAACCCCGTAGGCAGCTATTTATAAGACGTTAAACAACACTCACAAGATCTGAAATTATTTCAAAATTTTAAATTGACAAATTATAGGTATTCTTTTTAAATATTTATGCACTCTTGTAATTTTATTTTATGACCACAAATTATTCTCTGCTGAGGTTCGAAAGGCATAAATTAATTAAAAATCCCAATAAAAGGCAGAGCCTTAAAAACTCAGAATTATACCATGAACAATAAAATTTTTTGCTGGCATCAATGATTAATTGTGTCACTGGTAGCGAGACTGATGACGATGATGGTGTCATTGATTGTACGAGTAATGCAACAATAATGTGCCACAGCGATGATATCGATATGATATAGAGGTTGAAGGCGGAATTGTTGAGTGAATTTTATGTTGCCTTCGTTGATGAGAATACACGACGATGGCACTTTTATGTGACTAAGTGCCCACCAAAAAATTGTGCTTTTGATAAATAGCATGAGTACTGCAATTTTCTAAGGGTACGACTTGTATTCAACGCTCCGTATGATACGCCTTATTTGGATATAAGAAGTAAAATGTAACTCTTTCTGAGGGACAACCTTCTGTATTAAGGACTGTAAATTCGGAATTTTTATCTATTATAAGTTTATGTATATTGTAACGATTTCCCCAGCATGCCTTTTCGAATGTTGTTTTGTGACAAACCTCAGTGTTTATTTCGTTCTGATCTATGTCTATCCGTTGCTTTGTATTTATAGTCTGTGAATGCTGTAGCAGGTAATGTCAATATGTGTGTGCATGAGCTCAATTCTTACCAAAATGTGTAAATTTAAATAGCTAGAAAATAGAAAAGGAGGTAGATTATAGAAAAGTTGGGACCCCCTAGGGGTCGCAGTAATTAGTTGAAGCGCTCGCAAGCTAAAATCAATGTTGAGAGTCAAAGTAGCAAAAGTCGTAAAAAAATTGCCTTTGTTTAGGCCTCAAACATATATTTTACCTACACAAATTTTTCAAGTAGGGGAGATAACAAAAAAAAACACCTGAAAATGTAGCAACATAATGTACATATGTGGATATATGTGCATCCAAATGAGTGACTATGCCGGTATTTATCTAGAAGTATTTAAGAACTGATAAAATTATAAAAATATATGATCCTAATAAATTAGTAACTTTTTCATAAATATTTTTTGTATGTACTAAATATGTACTAAAAGTTACCTATATAATTTAAACAAAACAAAAACATTTTTTTGGATACAACATTTGCCCCACATTTTCAGATAGCAGATTCACAGAATAATGGGGAAAATAGAGCAAGACCACCTTATGATTGCACGATGCCCCAAGCCTAACAAATTTTGTGAATGTGCTGCAAAAGAAAAATGTACCTACTACATTCCCGATGAACGTGATTAATTATTGAGATGAAATTATAATTTGTTATATTTTTAAAATAATAAACATACGAAAACTTATCTATAAAATACATTTATAATACAAATTTTAGTCAAAATAAATCTTTTCAATTTAATTTTATTATTTATATATAAAAGTTCTTTTTAAATATTACTTGAAATAAATAACAATAACTAATGAATTTTAATAAAAAACCTTGAAAACTTGTTAATAATTAAAAAAAAAATTTACATGAATTATTAAAATTATTTACATAAATAATAAATAAAATATTTTATTAATTTATGTTGATTTACGGCCTGTTCATATAACGAGCTCAAGGCCAAGAATAATAATTTTTCACATTTTGAATTTTTATGAAAACTATTATTGTTTTTATTTTTTAATAATCATTTTTAAATAATTATTAAGAGTTTTTTAAATGAATAGAGTAGGAAAAATGGCGGAAGTGGTTCATTATATGGTAAAGAAGAATAGAACTAGGAGTTTAGATCACATCAAAACCAGCGTATTGTTAGCTTAATGGTTAGCAATGCGTGCCAAAATTTCTCTGATGAAGAAGCCTAGCAGCTTCCGAAATGGATCTATAAGAAAAGCTATGGCGGTTATTTCTAAACATTTTTCCTACTCTATTCAATTAAAAAACTTTTAATAATTAATTAAAAATGATTATTAAAAAATAGAAACAAGAATAATTTTCATAAAAATTCAAAAAGGGAAAAATTATTATTCTTACTCTATTCAATTAAAAAAAATTTAATAATTAATTAAAAATGATTATTAAAAAATAAAAACAATAATAATTTTCATAAAAATTCAAAAAGGGAAAAAGTATTATTCTTGGCCTTGAGCTTTTCATGAATAATTAAAATATTTAATAAATACAATTTTTTTAATACCATTCTTCAATTAAAAATTAAATATTTATTCTAAATTAAAAATGTCATAATTTAAGTATTAATTAGTAAATCAACCCTTAATAAAGTTTTCATTCAAAAATAATAAATAATTTGGAAATTTTCGAATTAAGTAATAACTTTAAATCATAATTCAAAAATAAATTATATAAATAAAATAATAAACCTAAATAAATTATTAGTAATTAAAAAATAGAATAATATTTTTAATTATGTATGAAATTTAAAAATAGAATCAATTATATTACTTACTAACCCCAAATTAAACTTATAAATAAGAACATAGTTAATTAAAATTAAAATAGCAAATTATTGCTCAGTTAAAAAAATTTTAAAACTGTTAATATTTTCAGAACTTTTGAATTTATAATTTTTCAATTAAACTTTAAATTTTAAAAATTTTAATTTAAACTAATAAATAATAAAATTTAATAAATTGTTAATAATAGAAAAATTAAATTTAAAAAAACTTGACAAAGTCCCTGAACATATCTGTCTTGATGTTCACTTGGAATTATAGACGGTGTCGAAAGAAAATACAAGGATTCGCTAGCTAAATCATGTCGAACAGGTGTTCCTATCGACACTTAATTTTGACATCACTTTATTTGAACAATTGTGCCTAAGAAGAAATGATTTGCGTTCTTTGTAACGCAGACACCAAAATCGCCTAAGATTTAAAGCAGGATATGAGTACCTTACTCGCTTTAAATTTAGTTGAAAAAGTTTTCACATAAATCTAATAAAGAACAGAATGCAGAACACCGAATTAAGAAAAATTACAATTTGAAGCGCCCACATCCATCGACCACGAAAACTCATTTAACTGCCTAATACGTTACTACATTTCAGTTAAATGTAATAAGTCTTTAAACTGAATACATTTTCATGCGTAAAAAAGCTTTAATATCAAAATCTGTGCCAATTATAAATATATATTTTAATTAGTCAAATTTTGCATTAAGTTTTATTTTCAGTACCAAATGTAAGTATGTATTTTAATGAAAACGGGTCGGTGTATATTTCATATTTTCCCATAATGAAACAAAAACGTATCTATTACAAGAATAACAAACTTCACATAATAAAGCTCATTATTATCAGTAATTATTAATAATGGTTTAAGCTATGTTTATTTTAATAAGTCAAAAAAAGCACTAGAAGCGCAAACTGATTAAAATATCAAATGCAAAGTTAACTGATAATGGAAAGTAAATAAAAGCTGATATTTAAAAATATTTTGTGCAAATTCGAAAATACCAGAGGAAAATTCTGATGACGCATTTGTAAATATGTAAACCAATCAAATGGGCTGCAGAGCGGAATTTTGTCTATTTATTAAGCCATTTGCTAACCATTTTCCCAGTAAATTTTAAAACTTTCAATTCACTACTCCAGTTTTTAAATTTAAAAAAAAATCAGTATGTTTAATCTGAACTATTCCCGAAACCGCTTATACCTTTCTGTATTTTATGATTTCTTCTTCTTTAAATGGTCATCTAACCGCCTGGGCGATTTTGACCGTCCAACATAGTTCGCCAGTCGTTTCTTCGTTGCGCCAACTGGCGCCAATTGGAAACACCGCGGGATCGCAAATCGGTCTCCACTTGGTCCTTCCATCGGAGTGGGGGTCTCCCTCTTCCTCTGCTTCCACCGGCGGGTGCCGATAAGAATACCTTCTGGGCTGGAGCATCTTCGCTCATTCGCACTACGTGGCCTAGCCAGCGAAGCCGCTGTGTTTTAATTCGCTGAACTATGTCGGCGTCTGCGTAAAGTTCATACAGCTCATCATTAAATCTTCTTCGGTACTCGCCGTCGCCAACGCGTAGAGGTCCACAAATCTTTCGAAGAACCTTTCTCTCGAATACTCCCAGAGCCGCCTCATCAGATGTTGTTAGTGTCCACGCTTCTGCACCATATAGCAGGACAGGTGCGATGAGTGACTTGTAGAGTGTTATTTTCGTTCGTCGAGAGAGGACTTTACTTTTCAATTGCCTACTCAGTCCGAAGTAGCATTTGTTTGCAAGAGTGATTCTTCGTCGGATTTCTAGGCTAACATTATTGTTGGTATTAATGCTGGTTCCCAGGTAAACGAAGTCCTTTACTATTTCGAAATTATTGCTGCCAACAGTGGCTTGGTTGCCAAGGCGCGAGTGCGCTGACTCTTTGCATGATGACAGAAGGTACTTCGTTTTGCCCTGGTTCACCACCAATCCCATTTTCTCCGCTTCTTTTTCTAATTTGGAGTAAGCAGAAGTTACGGCGCGGTTGTTAAGGCCAATGATATCAATATCGTCAGCATATGCCAACAGTTGCACGCTTTTATAAAATATTGTTCCAGCGCGGTTAAGTTCTGCAGCTTGTTTTATTTTCTCCAGCATTAAATTAAAGAAATCGCACGATAGGGGGTCACCCTGTCTGAAACCTCGTTTAGTTTCGAACGGCTCGGAGAGGTACTTCCCAATTCTGACCGAGCTGGCGGTGTTGCTCAAGGTCATTTTCCATAGCCGTATAAGTTTTGCGGGGAAACCAAATTCAGACATAGCGGCATATAGGCAGCTCCTTTTCGTGCTATCGAAAGCGGCTTTAAAATCAACAAAGAGATGATGCGTGTCGATTCTTTTTTCACGGGTTTTTTCCAAGATTTGGCGTATTGTAAAAATCTGGTCGATGGTAGATTTACCAGGTCTGAAGCCACACTGATAAGGTCCAATCAGTCTGTTCACATCAGCCTTCAGTCTTTCGGACAATACGCTTGATAGGACCTTATATGCGATATTCAAAAGCCTGATTCCGCGATAGTTGGCGCAGTTTGCAGGATCGCCCTTCTCGTGGATTGGGCAGAGAACACTTAGATTCCAATCTTCAGGCATGCATTCATCCGACCAAATTCTGCATAGAAGCTGATGCATGCGCCTTACCAGCTCCTCGCCTCCGTGTTTGAATAGCTCAGCAGGCAAACCATCAGCACCAGCTGCTTTATTGTTTTTCAATCGGGATATTGCTATTCGCACCTCATTATAGTCGGGTTGTGGAACGTTAATTCCATCATCTTCGATTGTGGGCTCGGGTTCGGCATCTTCTCTGGTTTCTTGCTCAGTTTCTCCATTTAAAAGGGCAGAGAAGTGATCCCTCCATATTCTGAGTGCTCTCTGAACATCGATCACCAGGTCGCCATTCTCATTCTTACAGGAGTTTGCCCCGGGTTTGAAACCTTCTGAATTTTTTGATAGAATTTTCGGGCATTATTCCCGTTGGCCAGCATCTCAAGCTCCTTTATTTCATGATTTATTATTTATTTATTTTATGATTTAGATCTTATAAAAATTTCTTCATATTTTATTTCTGAGCTATTGCGCTGAGTTCACTTTGTCTGGGGTTTCCATTGTCTTCTGATACAAGAAAGTGGTACCCCTTTGGTTTAATGCTAGGTACAACCTGAGGCAGGTGTCGATAGTGTTGTGGCTACTTTTGCTTTAGCTATACTTTTCATTGTCCTTAGGATCGTGTCTTGGCGACTTGTACTTCCTCTTTTGACTATGTGATCTCAAGCGGCAGTAATCTGTTTTGCAGTGTTTTTTGGTGTCTTAATGTTGTCGGAATATGCGTTTGGCCTTTAGAATAACTAGCAACCTGAAATCGAACATTTTTAAAGGCGCGGCCAGCAATAGTTTAGATTTTAAGAAAGCGAACCCACTTTGGGTATCATTTAACTAAACTCCTTTCGAAATAATTCAATAAAGATCGCTCTAAAATATTTCTGAAATTTGTTAAAAATTAACACATTCATTTGCTGTCGATTGGCTTAATTTATTTTTAATTCTTTATTAATCACAACGAATGCCTGCCACAGCAACAATTAATGAGAATCGAGGGAGAAAAAAAATGTATAAAAATAACAATGAAGAAATTAACGAAAATGAATTTCGACAGAAATTTTACGGAGGCGTTAATAATAGCAACGGGCGGTCGAATCAAACTTCGTACACACATACATACATACTTTTGTACATATGAACATAACTAATGGGGAATTATATTTTGGCTGTTGATCGGAAGGTTGAGGTTGGCAGTTTACGCATGCGCTTATCGGCGCTGAGCAATCAAGGCGATTCGAAGCATCAGGCAAAAACAACGCTACAACAATAAAATATCAACAAAACCGCATTAAATTAACAACTACAGCAACAACAACCGGCTAACAAATTAAAGTGCGATGCACGACGGAGAGTGCGAGGAATTGTGCGAGGCGTTAATGGTGCACAGTGGATATGATGCTTGCACAGTGGGGCGATAAAATTAAATCTTATTGCGAAGTAGCAGTAAAAAGCTTCTAAATAAAATTAAAAAAATGTTAAGCAAACTTTTTTTTTGTAACTCCACGACATTGCTTTTCATTGGGCTACTCAGTCGAAATATCCATCCTCTTCAGTATCTAGTTAAAAAAAAAATTTGTATGTACTTGTTTTGCCTGAAATCCTTTAAGGTTTTGTGGCCCGAAGAAGTATTTCCCAAACCGGACAGAGTATATGCTCACTTCAGAGGTTAATCAGTACGCTAACCACATTTTTAAATACCAATACATGCACATTTTATGTTTGACAAAATTTGCGTTCAAATAGACAGACGGACAGACAGACAGACGGTTAGAGAGACGGACATTTCTAAATCGACTCAGCTCGTTCTCATTATTTTTTTAGTTTACTAATTGATGGGCCCATCTCTTCTTCTTCTCATACTTACAAACATTTTATGTTTATTAAAGGTAGAAAAATTAAAAAAGATATACAACTTTCCTATTGCAATGGGGTACTAACTATTTACCCGGATACTTGTGTGTTATCCGATTTTTCCAGAAAATTTTTTTCGGTCGATTTTTGCTTAAAAAGCTTATTAAGTGTGCAATATCTTATTAATATGGCTTGTATAGTTAAAGAAATATCGCGTTTAACATTCTACAAACAAATTTTTCAGAACTATGTTAAAAAACTGGGCGTCGCCCATTTTCACAGCAAACATTTACCTTTATATGTTCAACATTTTCGGCAATATAGTTTCGATAAATCAATCTTTACCGCGGTTATAGCATAAAAATATTTGTGGAATAGTCCACTATAAAAGGGGCCGTGTCACGCCCATTTTCAAAAATTTATATATTTTTTCTTTCTTCATACACGGACACTTTGGAAGTGAAATAGAAGTGATATAAAGCTATATGTGCTAAATTTCGTTTCGATATCTTGAACGGTTTTTGGTTTATGATTAATATTATTTCTAAATTTTGACTTAATCAAAAGTGGCCGGTGCCCCTCCCTTTTTCAAAAATTTCTTGAAAAAATTATTTTCTGCCTTAACAATAATCACTTTGTTTGTATTTTCGAAAATATTCTATACATAAAAAGTGGGCGTGGCTATCATCCGATTTGGCCTATTTTAAATAGCGCTCGGATATGAAAGCCAAGGAACCCGCAGACCAAATTTCATTAAAATATCTCAAAATTTTATCAATCGCGCGCGTAGTACTAGGTATAGAAATAAATATTAATCATAAATCTAAAATTTTTTAAGATATTAGAATCGATTACTAGTTTTACAAGGAATGTACAAGGAAAATTTTTAACAAATCTTTTAAAAACCACGCCCACTCTCATATAAAAGATAATAAGGATAAGGATCATAGAGGAATATAATATGCAAAGTCTGTTCTACAAAATTATTTCATATCAGTTGAATTTAATTCCGAAGGATCGTTGTAAAAAGAAACGCTAAAATATATTATTATTTTTAAATAGGCGTGGCACCGCCTCTTTCTTGACCAAGTCTATACAAACGCTTTGTTAGCCTTTGAAAGAAAATAAAATAGGTAAACCAATCTTAATCATACTCAAACAGATTTTAAGTGGGTGCAGGCCATTTTGGAATTAAATCCTAGTTTTCTCTGCTATTATTGAAGTTGATATTTATTTTATTCATTTTTGGTGCACATCTTTCATGCATGACGGGGCAGTGTTTTCCTAAATATGAGCAAACATCGGTTGATAACCACGCCGAATTTTGATACCAGTTTCAAAAAAGTTGCTTTATTAAATTGACAAAGCGATATTTCTAAAACTAAACGAAATGGAAATTTGTAATAAAATAAGTAAATTTAACCATGTTAAGTGGGCTTCGGATCCTGTTGTTGTTGTTGTTGTTAACAGTGCTTCGCCCTGTCCAATGGGCTCGATCACTCTAAATTGTCATCAGGCTCTTCTAACGGAAGTCCGAGAAAACGCGCAGTTTCCACAGAGTGGACCAGAGTTATGTAGGTGTTAGAAGAGTAGGTTCGACGTGGGATCTTCTTATGTTTGAACTCGCTATTGCTAGTTTTACCTACTACATGTATAAATTATATATCCACTGTAATAAAAGTGGTGTAAGAGTTTCTAGTACTCGTTTGATAACCACGCCCACATTCCATATACTGATCTTGCAAAAGCTCAACCTCATAGCGGAAAATATAAAATTCATTTACACCTGAACTGAAATTCTCTTCTTTTCTATAGGCATATACTCGTATACATACCTCGTCATAGTCACTCCTCAGCGGCATTTGTAGAAACAGCTCTCAGTTTTGCCTGTGTGATTCGAAAGTGAAAGACGTGTGCCTTGCTTCTCATCGCACAGTTGTTTTTTAAACTCTCGGTAATCCAATCACATCAACAGCTACATTACGAAGTGCTACAGTTCGCTGCCAAATTGCTCCACAGTATCGGCTTTCACATAACAGTGGCTACAAATGAATTAAGAGAATGTAGTATGTACCTACTGCATGTATGTCGCGACCGATTTTGATGATCGTTGACGGTGGCACAGCCGTTAAGGTTACTTGTTTGGTTGGTGTCGGTGTCGGTGTCAACATCTCGATATCGCTCCATATAGCCAGCAGTGGTGATTGTATCTGTGTGAGCCCGTGGCGGTGGCGAGTTCAAATTCTCACTGTCGATCGTCATCAACCATCCATTCAACCGACACTTCACGCCTCTGATTGCTTTAATTACAAGTTTTGCAGCAAGCTGGCGATTATAGCTACTTTGTACTGTTGTTGTTGTGTAGTTGTCTTGATGGTAACCAACAAATTTGGCTTTTGTTTATTTACTATGCTTTAGTTAACTTTCCATTGAATGTGCGCTGAAGCCGAAAATTCGCAGGAACATTGGAATGAGGTAACTAAAAAGAGAAGTCTGTAGTTGGAAGACTGTATACCTACCAATATGTTGCAAGTAAGTATGTAGGTGTTTACACACAAACGTTGATATGTATGTGTATAATGGCGCAATTAAAAGTCAACTAATTGAAATCGAACCTAAATAAACAAATTGAAAACACGTGCTGACATTGACATTGCATGTCAGTTGCAGCAACTGTGAATGCGCATAGTGCAACATAACGTATATGTGTGGCATGCAACAACATTTAATACATGTCATCATCGTTGTGTAAACGTTGTAGGTTTAAGGTGTTTGATTATTGAAAATGTGTTTTTCACTGAACAAATATTTACCCAAAAAAAACGAAACATATGAATGCCTTTGTTGTTTTATAGAAAATATTAGGGCTATTCGCGTTTAGGTGCAGAATTATTGCATAGAAAATTATCATTGTAAGCTGTTTGGAATTCGAAAACATAAGTCCCACACAAGCAGATCGGAAAGCAATTGCTTCCAGAAGCATACACAAATTTATTTAATACTAGCAGACCCAGCAGACGCTGTCCTGCCTAAAATTTTACTTGCCTACATTTAACAAATTGTACTCCTTTCTCTCCCCACTTTTCGCTTCTTCTACATTTATCCTTATCTCCACCTTCTTCTTTCAACTTTTGCTTTCCCCCATTCCCATATACCATTTATCTTCTTTTCCTTCCCCTAACACCACCTCTAAATCTCAAATTTCTATTCCTACTCCCCTTCTTCTCAAATTTCCTCTAAGGGTACTGATATGTACATACTTTCGAAGATATATCGGATTAACTTTTATCTGATCCTGGTACTGCTTTCTGTTTCCAAGGTTTTTTGATATACTCGTATAGAACACATATCTACATATATATAAAATATCATAAACTTGAACCAAATAAATTCCTATTCCTACCTATACCGAATTGCAGCTTTATATAACCTGGGGGCTTTTCCAAAACCTATATATAGCCCACCGAACTTCTGAACCTATCGTGAGAGTTTCCCAGACATTATGCTGTGGACATTACTGAAGCACAAAGAAAACACAAAATATGTGTTCGTGGCACCGCCCACTTTTCCAAAATTATGTTAATCTTAACCAAGTGACAAATATGTATATCCAAATATCATTAATTTAGACCAAATATATTTTGAATTATGATGAATTGAAATTTATATATATTATATATAGCCCATGCTTTACCCAGTGATCCAAAGAATATACTGTGAAAATTAAAAAAAAAAGTGGTTGAATACTTTGGACGCCTATCAAAGACACACATTCATTTTTATTTATAAGATGGGAATTCTCTTGAGGCTTAAAAGCTGTATTGCTTCATAACGGGAACGCCACTTGTATAAAAGAAACATACAAATTTTAACAATACTTATTTATGTGAGTGATCCGAGATTTCTGACGATTTAGGCATCCTTTTAAAAGTAATAATCTAGTCTCTAACTTTCAGTCAGGCTTTAGCAAAAGGCACAGCTGCTCCACTGCTATGATAAAAATTCTAGATGATATCCGTGCACCATTTGACAAGAATCAGCTGACTTGCCTATTAGGCTTTTCTAAAGCTTCTGAACCACACCACCCTTTGCTTTAGGCTTGAGAAATACTTTGGATTTGGCGCACATTCTTTCAAGTTTATGGACGTTATCAGAGAGTAAGCAATGGCTCATTTGTATCCAACCGTAGAATGATTACTTCAGGTGTTCTCCAAGGCTCCATACCTGTTGTTCAGCTAATACTGCCCATAATAACATACTCTGAGTTCGTTTAGATTAATCTACATTCCCAGTCACTCGTTATGTTTATGGTCTGAAAAAAGTTTATCATATCTCTGGCTATTGCGGTGTAGTATATTTGATTTTCAGAAAGCCAGAAGTTGTGTCTTTTTGAGCCGACTTATTTTGTTTCGTAGTCCATCTTATCTATACGAAAAGCTAATATTTACAAAGTCACAGCGTTTGACGGATCTCGTTGTACGCGCGTTTATTTATGTAACGTCAACTAGACTGTGTTTTGTCAATGCAGTAAGAACTTGGAACTCTATACCAGCTTCAATTGGAAATAGACTAAACAAAAGCAACTGCAAGGAAATTTCTTTCAAGTATTTTTCTAACACGACAAATACTCAGACCGGTCATCTACTGATTGTATAATTTTGCTAAATTTTACATGTCTTATATATGATATTAGCTGTAAGTTTTTATGGAAGTTTATTCTATTTTATCTTTTCTAGTAAACTAGTGCTTAATATACCTTCATGTTCCCCTATGTTCCCTACTGTTGTACTATAAAAGGTTTAAATCTTAATGTACTAATTAATTGTTAAATAAATTTGAATTTGAATAATTCGCTTTCGAATTGGCGAGAAACAAATGTTAATCCGGAAAATATAATTTTGCCACCACTACACTTAAAACTGGGTTACATGAATCAATTTGTCAAAAGGTTTAGTATAGCCGGGGAAACATTTCTCCATACAAAATCTTCACTCCCAAGATTAAGTCAGCCTAAAATAAAGGAGGGCAATTCTGATATTATTTCTTTTTGTTAATTTAAAAGCGTTTCTTTGGACCTCAGATTATCAACCTAATGAAAGATATTCAATTTTCATTCAAACTAAGTTCGGTTGAAAAAAGAGCCTGTAACAGCTTTCAATCGTTGCGAATTTTTGAGGTAACAAAAGGCGTAAGAATTACAAAGACATCGTTAGCGAGTTTTTAATACGTATTCAGCAATGGGATGTAGAATGTCAATCAAAATTTACTTACTTTACTCTCATTTGAACGTTTTCGCTGAGAATTTGGGAAAGTTTAGGGAACACATGCATCAGGAGATAGAAGCTACAGAAAGAGGGATTGCTGGACAAATTATCGTAAAAATGCTCTCCGAGTATTGCCGGCCTCTTAAACGGGAAACGGGTTAAAATTTATGTAAAAGAAAAAGAGTTTTTGAAACATTTTGAATTAACTATGTTGAATTTCTATGACCATGTAAAAATTTTTTTTTTTTTTTACTTGAGTTTTCCGAAGGAAATAATTACTTTAGCCAACTTTACTTGGGCCCTTACTAAAGATTTTGGGGATGTATCGAAAATTCTGAGTATGCAATATGTCTGACTATATCTACAATGTGAAGTATGTCTCGCAAATAGTACTTTTTCACTGTCACACAGTGTTATTGTTACCCTGACAATACTCGTACGTGGTCAGTATATCGACGGCAGAGTGGAAAATCACGCTATTTAATAATATTTATCAAAAACGTCGTACTTCAGAATTTTTTCAAAGAAGCCCAATTTCAGAACTTCGTATTAAAATTTCATGCAGATTATGAAATTTTGATATTAATTATGATAGCGACGAGAGAATTATACCTATCCACAAATATTTTCATGCAATTACATAACTTTGTCAACAAATAAGCACCTAATCGCGAATAGCCCTATTGACAATATTGTTACACTGGTAATACTCAACGCACATGTGTCATCGGGTGCCCAACCCATTGTGAGTGGGTTGCAAGCTGTCGGGTTTCGATATACAATTCAGTCATTCAGCCAGCCGCGAAGTCAATAGCAACATTATTACAAAGTTTTTTAATTTTTTTATTTACCCATTTGTCCTCTTCTTTTTCTTTTAAAATTCTCACCTTTAACGCAAGTGTGACACCTAAGTTAAACGACATGCTGTCAGACAGGTACAAATATTGGGTGTGTTCTCAACAATTATCTGCTAAGTTTTGATATATGTCTGTATGTATCTCTCTATTAATGTTTTTTGTACATCTGCGAAACCTTATTCATGTCCTGCTGCCTTTTTTATAGACGTTCATCGTTTATTACTCGTAAAGTTACAATTTCACTTAAATACATGATTTCATATGTTGGCCTATGCTGGCTATGCTACAGACTCTATAGGTATTACTTGTGGCTCAAAAATCTTTATTTGTAGAAATGAGAAATATCAGTGATATTCTTCCGCTCAAGTTCACGAGGGATGGATATACAATCAGACATAGAGAAAGATCAATGCGAAGTGAGCAACTTCCCTACAGAAAATTTCCGTTGAGATACAGTGCACACCTTTTCACACTATCCGACATTCAGTCATAACTTTGGTTGCACGTTCTTGGAACTGTCATTACAGAACTACATTAGTGAACTCGATCCCACTAAATCGTGGTAACTACACTTTCTGTTTGGAGTAAGAGTAAAATATTTGAGTCTTCCCCCTTTGGTTTAAGAGATGCCTGAGTGGTCGGCAGCGTTTAAGGAACTCAAAAAAGGAACAATTGTGCCACAGTTTGGTGTCGTATTTCCATTTAACTACTACAACTCGGGGCTCCCATCCCTAGAGTCTCGAGCATTTCATATGCGGTTGCCTGCGCCATAATGCGAGCAGCGAAGCCCAACATGAAGGTATACCTTTCCGGACATTACCTGTGCGTGCTCCCTGCTCATACTTTTTGGTACATTTACGGAATTAAAAAAATGTTCGTGTTGTAGGAGCTGAAGTTTTTATTTTATGGAAAATATATTCTAAGTGTTTCTACAGGGTGCCGCAAAAGTAATCCTCCTATCAGAAAATGCTATAAATTTTGCGATTGGCCCCTAAAGTCAGTTCTGTTTTAACATTTGTGTAGTAAACACATGCGAAATACACGTTAATAAACAATGTTACGCTACACTGCTCCAGAACGCGGAATATTGCTGACTATTTATTTGACCAATAATCGGTCGGGGCCAAACGGTTACTGTGAAAGGTGAGCGCTACAGAGCAATGATCAACGAGTTCTTTTTGCCGCAACTTGATGAATTGGGATTGCCACACACCGCACGTGCCACAACCGATATGCTGAACATCGGAAGCTTACTTTTGCGCCACCTTGTACAAGTGAGACTCTGCTTACACTGCCATCTTCGAAGACAGATCCTTCTAAGTTAAGTGACTTCTTAATCAGAGTATTTCCGAGTAATCAGTAGTCCCACTAAAACTATTTGACTTACTTCTGTGACCCAATTCTCCACACGGGCTGTAGACTTCATGTCACACATGCATTTCCCACATTGCCACGAAACATGGACATAAACAGCGTGATTGAGCACAGTCGCGCAAATGTACATAGATGCTAACTCACCACACTCTACTTAGATGACGCATTTATTAAAAAAAAATATATAAAAAAATCGTTGCGTAGAAAATCCGTTATGTATGCACGTAACCAAAAATTAGGCGTGTGGCACACGCCCACACGTATCCTGACACAAAGTACCTTCGTACGCATCAAGATAAATATTTACTTGAACATCTCTGTAAACATATACGTTAACATATGTTAAGTATATTCGTATTTACATTCATTAGTGCAAAACTAGTTTTGGCAAATCACTTTTATGTTGCAATCAGGCAAGTGCATCTAGAAGAGCAGGAAGCCACCCTTTGGGACCGGAATATATAATTGTGAACCAAAGAAAATGTTTGATGGAAAAATATGCATAGCAAGGTGTGAGTTCAACTGTTGTCGGTGGAGCTGGCTGTGGCCTTACTTTAAATCGCTAACCGATTAGGCGATTTTGGCCTTCCAACAGAGCTCGCCAGTGCCTTCTTCTTTGCAGCAACTAGCGCCAATTGCAGACAACCTGAGATCGCAAGTCCATATTCCTTTGGTCTTGCCATCGCATTTCTTCGTTCACGGACCTTTAAAAGTGAAATAGAAAAGATATGGACCTATTTTACGCAAAGATACTGCCTATTAAATATATCTATGATCCTTTTCAAAATCTTGCATATAAAAGTGGGCGTTTTTTCCCGGGACATTCCTTGTATTCAGCTGTACCACAGCTGTGATTTCACCGAAAACCTGACTGGAGGGGAGACAGAAGATTATGTGACTGTGGGCACAAAATTTGATAATTTATTTGCTCATATGAGGGCGGTGACGCACCCATTAGCAAAACAAAAACTTTAAGAGCATCACTTGAAATATAACATTTTATAAGATTTTAAAAATTTCCAATTTCGCACATTTACAATATCAGCCTTCCATGGCCGTGGCCTCGGCTTATACCAAATTTCATTTACATATCTAAATTTCTACCCAATTTTTCGTATGCACAGAAAACATTCATCCTACTTGGCCACATGCTACCTGCACCTGTCCATGTTTCCGAACCATACATTGGGACAAGTATGACGAGATACTTATATATAGTGATCCCTGTACGTCAAGTAGGGACTTTACTTTACAATTTCTTACTCCATGGAAATTACCACTAAGTTTCCTTTAAAATTTCTCGTCTCACCTAACGCTTGTGCCCAGATTAATAAAGTCGCTCACAGTTTCAAGCTTGTAATTATTAGAAGTTATGTCGCTTGCAAAGAGAGGATGCTCTTACTTTAAGGCCAGATAACATAGATTTTTTTACTAGCATGTCCAATCACCTCGTCGACGGTAGACTTCAGCCATTCTTACAATTCGGTTTATATCAAATTAACTTTCTTTAGGTATTTCGCTTATGTTGAACACGGGAAAAGGGAAATATCCAGCTAAGAATCCTTACTTGTATTTGTTTTTATCGGCAAAAAAACTTCCCGACGGTTTTTGGGAGTGTTGTCGGAAGTGACAGTCCTTTGCCGGATATCAACCCGGTACGCTCCGGTACTCCCTTCCGGTACTGCCCGACTGTTGTTGTAGCGATTTGGTATGACCAGTAGAACCTGCTAGGGCATGTCACCCCTCCTTCCGAAAGGAAGGAGAAGATGGGTAATGAGAGGTGAGAGGCATCATATCCGTAAATCAACCATCGAATTGCACACCTACTTCGGGCATATTCTAATCCCCTAACCCGCAGGTTTTGCATTGCCACTATTATCTCTGTTCGGCGAGCATACATTTTTTTTTTTAATTCTATAAAATATTTACTGACAAATGTTCGCCGTCAAAAAAAAATTGAGAGAGAGCGCATTTTGACATTTCATTGGGAGAGGAAGTTAGGAGTTTCTGCTGGAGAAATTTCACTCAGTAAAACTTTGCAGTGAAAAACAGCTGATAGTGACAGTAATTCAACAACATAAACTTCAAACTTTGAGCTATTACCTATGACCGAATTAGCCTAGACTTAGACATCTAACAAATGAGCAGTAATGTACATAGTTACCCAGAAAATAACTTTACTTAGAGATTTGGAAAATTACAGTTTTTTAATTTCCAAGTTAAATTTCTAAGTTCAAAGAGAGACGTAAGAGAACTGTGCTACCATATAACTTCTTTCAGTATTTTGAATAAAAACCTTCCTATATTGTATAGCATACGTAATTTTTGAATGAATGAAATTCATATGGCAATGGAAAAGCAATACGTCAAATAAAAAAATTTCAAAAAGGTGGCACGTTGAATAATTGATTATCAGTTCTTTTGTAAACTAAATCAAGTCAAGTTAATTCTAAATCTAGGCTAATTCGGCCATTAATTCGGCGGAAACTTTGTACTTTTTGCGTTTCGAGAGAGCTGTAGGTCATTTTCTGTTTCTAATAATTCTTCGCTAGTTTTTTCGCCGAACGCACCTATTATCGCGTAGCTCCGTTTGTTAGTTTTGCGGAGCACTTCTGCTTTAAAGCGTCTGACAAAGTATGTTTGTGCAACAATGCTCAGAGTTGCATCAGAGGCATCGTCAGCATCAAGCGATGTTGACAGTTTAACAACAAATGCGTGTGTGTCCATCTCCTACGCTTCATATGCTAATTGTACAATAAAGTGGGTGTTGCATGACAAATTTTGTGCGTGTCTCTCAACCGATGTACCATCGCAAAATTCTATAGAGCATAATCCAAACAAAAAAAATGCAAAGTAGAGATAATGAATAAAAGAAAATAAAAGCAGAAAACATTTGTTTATTCAAAAATTACTTAGTATCAAGCAAAGTGTTCGTTATTTGTTGAAACCCAAATTTTTAAAATTTTCTGAAATAAATGTTAAATATGACGTCTACTTTTAGTTCAAGCAACAAATTTGTATTATGTGTGTTCGCTTAACGCACATTGTTAGCTCTCACAACCCAATCTTGTTCTCGCTCTGCTTGCTTTCTTTGTTAACTTCTTGCGTGCTTTCATTTTTCAACTTTTTCCCCAAAATTCTATTAAAGCTTTTAATCGTGCAAATTTGCCTTTTTTCAAACAAAATTTGCCATTTTCTATGCTCTTCTCAGATAAGAGTTAGCCAGACTGATGCCAAAAGTCAAGTGTGCCAACACATCTATACATACAAGCACCCAGCAGACCTCTCTCACTGATATCCACTCCTTTTTTCGTCTCAATGGAGGATTAAAACATTGTGCCAGACAGTTGATATGATAATTAAATTTTTGAAATACCGTTTAAATCACGTTCTCTGCAAGTACCATTGTACTCGTGGCTCAACAGTCTTTGATAAAGATGATACCAATTTTAGAAATGATTTTTTATATTGGACAGGAAAAGTGCTTAGGTTTACGGCTTCATTTTATTTTTATTCTTAATTGGTCGTTATTGGCTGATTGAGTAAGGGGCTGATACTTTAAGCCGCTACTTTACTTGGGTTTTACAGTATAGGGAATCACTTTCCTTTTTCTTCTCAGTGTAGTGTTACTATCGAAACCCTTGTCATTGTCATAGTGACCCGTAGGTAAGAGTCAATCTTAAGGTCTAAAAAGGTATGCCATCCAGAAAAGCTTTGCCTGCTGTGCCAAACGACATGATCAGTAAGGGTGTTCGTATTTTGATCAGGGGATAGCTACATAGGTAGCTTCGTTGATATTCTTATGCTGGTATTATTGATGACCATAATTCTAAGTCAGTTAGCCTAGTCCTGTTAGAAGATGTTACATCGTGAAGACTGAATTTCTCGAATGTAGGTCGAATGACTGCTTTCGTCACCAGCCTGTCGCCAAAGTACCTTAGCATAATTTGGATATGATGTTGCAGACATCTTGAAAATGTCTCTTCCAGTTAATCATAAAAGGAGTTCTTATTCGCGTCGTCCATCGGTCTGTTTAGTCCACGTGCGTAAACGACAGGACTTGTTGGAACAGTTTCTTTCCCATCAGGAATTCAACACCACGCCTACGCTTGTTTTTCTTCCTGGTATAGCCGCTTAAGTATACATCGTAATATTTTCAAGCCTTGGCCTTCCATCGCATCATTGTACGGCGGTGAGTGTTAACCATTTAAAACATCAATAAAGAGAGTTCTCATCCAGGTCTTTGTTCATAAAATGCTCATAGATCCTTTGCCAGATATGATTTCGGTACGCTCCGGGTTATGAACCTTGGGGCACCAACAAGACTGCCGCGATAGAGATTTCGTTGACCTCGAAATCGGGGTCGATGTAGATTTTAGTCGCCTCTTACTACAGCCATACTTATATCGGACATAATCTAACATTCTAACCAGCAGGGTTCATGATCTAGCATATTAATAATATTAATAAATCCAACGGATTACTCACCATCCCACCCAACCGACATGAGGGTCGCATCCGCATAACGCGCGGATTAGATTTGCCGAGTGTTTGAAAGGCGGAGGTTGGTTAAGCGTCGAGATCTCAAACTGCTCAGCTACAGAAAAGAGTTCATCAGCTGAGAACGATACATACTTACATTAAAATACTAAAATATAAGTCATTTGTTAAGAGAGGACAGAATAGTTTTTTTTTATTGCAAAAAGCGAGTCCGAAATATCAAAAGTGCCTGAATGAGAATTAAAATCTTCGCATAGACACTGGAACGGCTCGTGTAATTGAAAGTTTGTTCTGAATTGCTTCAGAAGAATTGGTTTAAAATGTCTTGAAGTTCGGTAGGGAATATTGAAGTTAACTTCGTTCAGAAGAAATGGGCTAGAAATTGATCCATTTAAGAGTTTAGACATAAATATTACAGAAAGCGTTTCCCTACGACTTGCCAAGGATGGGAGATTTATAAGTTTCAAACGATTAGTATAAGGTGGAAGGTTATGCAATGAATCCCATTGAAGATTTCTCAAGGCAAAAATTAAGAATTGTTTTTGAATTTATTCTAGCCTTTATAACGCGGATTCCAGATAATCGAACCATATTCCAATATCGGTCTAACTAAAGTTGTGAAAAGAGTCTTACTTACATAAGGGTCGGTAAATTCCTTTTACCACCTTTTCACAAATCCTAAAACGCCTCTAGCCTTATTGACTGTAGCCTCAATATGAGGAATAAAACTAAGTTTGCTGTTCATAGTCACACCCAAGTCGACAAACACATTAATTTGTTCGAGACTGTGGTTGTTAATTGCATAAGAAGCTGGCTGTATATATCTACGTGAAAAACACATGAATTTACATTTATTTAGATTGAGCGGCATATGGTTTACGTTGCACCAAGCAACTAAGTAATCGAAATCCGATTGAAGCAAAGAACGATCTTCCACCGACGCATTTGACTTAAATAGTTTTACATTGTCTGCATACATCAAGATCTTTGAATACTTTATTGTTGTACAGATATCGTTTATGAACAGCAAAAACAGAACCGGGCCAAAATGCTGCCCTGAGGAACACCTGAGGTCACGTCAAATGGCATTCATTACATACCTACCATCAAGTGAGGAGTGCTAGCAGAGATCAACTGGAGTTTTGTTTAAATACGATTCTAGAACGGATGGGGGAAGGACTTGATCTGTTAAGATCGGTTTCATTCCGCTTTTAGTCGGGCTCATTCTGGTTTTGCTTTCGTTTACAATAGAATTTCGGTTCAAAACTTAATTCGTAATTTCGGTTGTTCTTGCTTCCGTTTTGCCCTCAAAATTTAGTTTGGTGTCGGTTTTGTTCCGGTCTTGGTTTCGTGTTCTGCTTCCAAGTTCAATTGTGTTCCAGTTACGGCTTCGTTCCGCTGCCGGTTTTGGGTTCAAAATTAAGTTCAGCTTTCAGGTTCGGCTGGGTCTTTTATGAATATAGTGGGAGTTTGTTCTTGGAGAGTTGGTTCTCGAAGAATACTCAATCAGTTAATTTCCTGATGCAGTCGAGTACCTTAACTGTCACAGCGTGTAAGGAAGTCAAGCGCTTTAAATGCAAATGCAAAGATTATGGAGCCTCCTTGCCATAAGTGAAGATTTGAAAGAGGTATAACACATCGTGGGTTAATTATTTCTAAATGTAATATTTTCTGATATAGAATAGAATAGTCAATATCTACTTGTTTCCTGAAATTTATTGAGACAAAAGTAGTTCATTAGATAAAAATGTCTCTAGTTTGTATATTGAAAGACATTTTTACACAAGTTATTTCAAAGTTATTTAGGTAATTTAATTGCACAGTGATAAATTGCATCTCCTTTCTTTTTATATTTTTCGTTTATTATATTGGAAACTATTTTCTTTTAGTTAATCCCACCAATTATTTCTATTTGATACTACGCAGACCAAATAGAAGCCCATTCTTTGACCTCGATTTTTCTATTAAAAAAAATTTGATTTCTTTAGTTAAAACAATCCAATCTAAATGTAAATTTAATAACAATTTATAGACTTCATCACTGTTGCTGTTAAATGTTTTAATGCCAAAATTTATTTTAACTTTAATGCATTGACAAATCGTGACAAAAACCATTTAGAAATTAGGCGAACAATTTTAAGTGGATTAATGTAGCCACTAAGTTATTCGAAGTCTCAGTGGTGTTTGGTTGGCTTATACTGCTTATTTCAATATGTATGCATATATTTATGTACGAGTGCATATGTATTAATGTCAATTTTTTATTTTTTTTTTTTGATACCTCATTAGTGTTGACAGAAAACTTCGGGATTCACAAGGGAACCAATATTGAATGCACACGATCAAGGGAGCTCCTGAAAAGTGGCAAGTGCCTCGCAAAAGCTCTTCGTGTACACCTAGGTAACTTATGACACAAATTTGTTTACCTACGAGGTTGCCCTGATAACGACGCATATTCGAGTTTGAATCAATTGCCTCATTACTTGTGCCACACTCCCTCAAGTTATATATAAGTATATGAAGTCAAAAATTATTTGTTTGCCAGGCCACTGGGACATTCCCGGCAATTGCCATGCGGATCTCTTGGCCAGAGCAGGCACTCGTGAAACAGATGTGGCTGCCTGTAGAACACTGGGTATTCCCCTTACCACCTGAATTTTGCTTCTGGGCAGGTGGGCTTCGGATCAGCTAAGCAAACGCTGTTAGGTGTCGAAGTCCTTCTGGCCAGTGGTTGACTCCAGGTGTTCAATGAAATTACTAGGGTTCTCCAAGGTATATCTGTCCATGTTAATTGGGGTGTTGACTGGGCACTGTCCGATGGGAGTCCATGCGGTGCGGTTAAATATACTTGATAACCCGAGCTGCGTGAGCTGCATGGAGGATGACGAGGTGGAATCATCAAATCATTTCATGCTCAGTTGTCCAGCGTTTGCTAGGACCAGGCACAGGTATCTCGGTTCGCATGTTCTTAGGTCTCCGGAAGACGTGTCAAGGATCGATGTGTGCCAAATACGGAGTTTTATTTTCGCTACGGAGCGATTTGCTAAGCAATCTTAAGTTAGTGTCACCGTTTAGAATGTGGTATCACAACGGACCTTATAAGTTGCCAAGTGAGCTGCCCTCCTAGTGTGACAGCTACCACCCAACCTAACTTAACCTAACCTAACCCTCAAATTTTTGAACTTAAAAATGAGAAGTTCCTTTCACAGTCTTATTTTTCTTTTCTTAACAACTTGTACGCAACACGATCTGTCTCTTGGTGTCATCCTATGAATATGCCTCGCAAGCAGGGGCGTAACTGTTATTATAGAAATGAGGAAAATTTCGTAGATTAACCATTAACATTGATGAATGCAAATATTGGTTATAATTAACCACTATCATAAGAAATATTTTTTTTGGTCGCTATAACCAATATACAGTGTGCTTTCGTGGCACATCTATGGCTCTTTGCGACAGGTGCACATCGTGTTGGCATTGAGTATATTATTTAAGTAAAATATCTCAGCCATGCTTGCTCATCTTGTCCGAATAGAGTTTCTTTGTGGCTGCAATTTTCCACCGGATTTTTAGGATCCATCATTTTCTCTGTTCAGTTAAATAGCACTAGCCACGACAATACGTCAACAGTATTAGCTCTAAGCTATTTTTTTGTAGCAAATCGGTATACGTTTTCGCAGAATGTCTTCCTGATAGATCCACCTGAATGGCCTTCCTTCCCCCTCAAGAAATACAATGAAGATTTATGAATATCTTTGTGCATGGAATAATCAAATACCAGTTCTATCGTATGAATTGTGCCTACTCCATGACCGGAGATACGTCTACTATCCCCTAAACTGCCTCAACCGCGTTTCAACGGTCAAAAAGTATAGTAAAAGTAAGTAGGCGTTGTTCTATAGGCCTGTGAACAAACTTCAGAGCGTCTTAACATTTCAAAAAACTTTTATTTGACAGAAAATAAGATTCCTCGTCGTATTGTATGCTTCCAATTAGGTGGAATCTTGCAAACCCTTATTTCTCTTCTATCTGAAACCAAAGGGGTTTCAAAGCTACGAAGTGAGGTAATCGGTCTCAAAGAGCACGTCTTTAAATCGTCGTACAGGGGGTTAGTATCTTTTATAAAACTTCTTGTGGAAACAAGAAGAAATATTTTAAGTCCACGAATGATTGCCCGATCGTTACTATTCGGGGTCTTTCGTGCACTAGCAGCTCCCTGTACAGTGATAAGGGAGCCAGTTGTGTGGAAAAACGCTTGTAGTACGCCTAATAAGGCCATGAAAAATGTTAAAACATTTTGAAATATTATTTCCTGATTTCCTCCTATTAAATTTGAGTGAAATTCTTTCCCGAAGTTCACGAAATAATTATTTCCAGCAAGTCTTTTAGACTTTTACAGACCGTCCAATCTCGTTTTACAGACCGTCCAACCTCGCTTAAACCTCGTTCAACGGTTCAATAAAACAAGTGAACAGTTGTTTAAATTATTTCGAAATATATTGGCGTGGTTATTGTGGCTCACGTTTACTGCAATTTTATGGATTTTACAACACATTTAAAGAAAAGCAAGACCAACTTTTGTTTGGTGCTTGATTTGAAACTGAATGGGCAGGATATTTTTGGTATGTTATGAACGTTGGTTTGTATAGCACTTTATGTACTTACATATATTGAATGATAACTTTGTCCTGAAAACGAATGCTTGCATTACAAAATCAGAATATAATTAATTTGATGTATATATAAAATGACAAAAAATAAAAAATCTTGATTAAAGTTACTCTTACCCAAAAAATCATTTAAATTTGTTATGGCGACCAAAAAATTTATTTTTTATGATAATGGTTGAAAATTTCCAAAATAGAATGAGGTCATTTTCGTTCCACAAAAAAAAAAAAAATTACAATTATTTTCAGTCCCGGCTCTCAAACCCTTTATTCTCCTCTCTCTGTAACTTCAAATAACTCAACCTTTTCTCCTTCTCTCAAAAGGGATACGTCCAAAGACTGTCCACATTAGCAGCACTCCCAAAAACTTAGAAATTGTGTTTCGATATTAAAAAACGCAACATATGTTCTTCTTATAGGCATTGTTTCTTGGTATAGTCTCAGTTGATTACTCGTGAAGCATGCCAGCTATCAGCCACCGAGTACGAGTTTGAAATGCCCATTCGGTATGTTACAGATGTACACAATTTCCATCACTTATAAAACAGTAAACTTGCCTGATGAGATTTCAGCCAGAACCAATTATAAAGTCGTAAATATACAGCTTTCATTTTCTAGCACTTGAATTACTCACGACATTTATGTGGGCTAATATTTTCCTTGAGTAGTTATCAACGTAATTTATACGACTTTTGATTTTATAAATACATATTTCAAATGGTCTTTAGCAGTTTAGATTTGGTGACGTTTTTACTGACCGTTAACATATGCTGGTATGCTTTCCTATTTTTTTATGCTCACATGTTTGTATGTAGTCATCTACTTTCATTAGCATAAATCATCCTAAGCACAATTTCTTAACGGTTTTCACTTTTCTTAAAACTAAAAAAAATCTTATCGGCACAAGTGATATAAAAAGGGTTTAAATATGGCCAAGGGAAAGAGAAAGTATTAAAAAAAAAGGTTAAAAGAAATTTTCCCACTTACTGGCCAATAACTGACTCTATATAGCCTTTCTTCTTTAAATGGTCATCTAACCGCCTGGGCGATTTAGCCTTACTGCATTTAATTAAATGAACTCTATGCAGGTTTTATTAACGGTTCTTCAATCTTAAATTCACAAGGGCGAATATACTTTGTAACTCTGGGAGGGGCAGGAGTTGATATGAACAAATAAACATTTTTGAATAAATGTTGTTTTTTTACAAAAGTCAGTTTCAGTATTCTGTGATGTTGACATTAAAAACTTCGGTTTGTGATATCACTCAGCACAGCAGACATTCATGGAGGGGAGATAGTAATATTCGATCAGCATGAATTTAGCCCAGTCCCAGAAAAGTCGGGAAAACCCAACTAAGAAACGACACTGATTGAATATTACGTTCCGATTTCGTTTCTGATTTTCCAAAGTGTTATTATTGTAGTGTTAGTTTCATTCTAAAATTAAATTCGGCTACGTACTGATTTCCGGATTTTTGAGGTTCCGCCCTTAATATTAATAACTCAGTTTCGCTCACAAAATAATTTCGGTTCCGCTCTGGGTTCGTTTCGTGTCCGAACTTAAATTCGGTTCCGTTCTGTTTCCGTTTGGTGTTCAAAATTAAGTTTGGTGTCGGTTTTGTGTTCAAAACTAAATTTGATGTTGGTTTCGTTGCCAAATTAAGTTGAAACCCGTGTCGTGTTAAAAATAAGATTAAGTTTCAGTTTCGCATTTAAAATTAATTTCGGTTCCGTCCTGCTTACCGTTTCGTGTTGAAAATCCAATTTGATTTTGGTTTCGTTTACAAAATAGTGTCGGTTTCGTTCCTTTTTGGTTTCGTGTTCAAAATTAAATTTATAAAATAAGTTCGGTTTCGTTCCAGTTTCGGTTTCGCGTTCAAACTTAAAATTGGTTTCGTTCTGTTTTCCATTTCTTGTCCAAAATTTAGTTTATTTTCCGTTTCGTTTCCAAAATTTTTTTGGTTCCATTTCGTGTTTAAAATTAAGTTTGGTGACGGTTTTGTGTTCAAAATTAAATTTGATTTCGGTTTCGTTTACAATATAATTTCGGTTAAGTTTCGGGTTTGGTTTTGTGTTCAAAATTAAATTTACAAAATATGTGTTTAATATTAAAATAAATAAATCTAGGGCGCGATATACAACAGGTATATCATCATAAGCCTTCTAAGAGATTTTTGCGCCAAGCTTCTCTTCCAATTTGTGGTATGCCGATTTGCATTTTTCCCTACAAATTGGTGGGACCTACAGTTTTTTGCCGACTCCGAACGGCATCTACATACAAAGGAGATGAATTTTTGCTGAGAAGCCTTCTATGGCAGAAATTCACTCGAGGAGTTTGCCAAACCAATACCGACGGGCGACCCCGTTTTTAAAAAAACGTTTTCAAACCACTTTTAATGTAACCTGTACCAGGGCTCGAACCTTGGACCTTCGGTGTGGTAGGCCAGCAACACGACCGCCACACCGCGGTGGTTTAATATTAAATTTACAAAATGCGTTCTTTTTCGGTGCAATTTCGGTTTCGTGCTTAAACATAAGTTCGATTCCATTCTGCTTTTCGTTTCGCGTTCAATTATGTTTGATTTCGGTTCCGTTCCAGTTTCCTTTTCTTTTTATTTTCCACTTGGTGCCAGTTTCGGTTTTGTGGTCGAAATTAGCTTCGGTTTCCATTCCGTGTTTCGTGTTCAAAATTGAATATATTTTCGGTTTCGTTACAGTTTCGGTTTAGGTTTTGGTTCCCGTTTCGGTCTCGTCCCATTTTCGTTCTCAAAGTTAGGTTTGATTTCTCTTTCGTGTTCAAGTTAAGCTCAATTTCGTTCTGGCTATGATTGAAACTGTTCGGATTTGGTTCTTTTTCTAATCAAAACAACGACAAGCGAGGCAAATTGTTAGAACAACTAGTCTTTGGTGTACATACAGTAGAGATTTCTAAGCCCAACACTTAAATTCCTTCGACTCTGAGTCTTGGCAGACATTTTACCATTACTACAGTCAAAGATATTCTTACTAGCTCTGTGATGTTAATTAGCCCACTGGCAACCCTTACTGCATACTCATATATGAAAAAAAATCAGAAATCCAAGAGAACATATGGGCTCACACTCACAGCTCTACAGACTTACATTAGAGGACAAACGCACATATATATAAAATTTTAACAACGCACAGGTCATGCAACGATTTTTCTCACAAAAACTATTCAAAATACTTATTGATGATATTGAGAATTCTAAAAGATAAAAGAAATGCATACTGAATAGTATTAGGGTCTCAAAGCAAAAAAAAAAAACTCGAAAAGAATGTTCAAACTAAATAAAAAGGAAAATTAATTGTTATGCTTTGGTCAAAGAAGTCGTCAATTCCGTCAAATACTCACAAAAAAAAAACGTTTTTAGAATTGTGAAGTTAAGAAAAGTGAAACGAGAATTGAGTAGGAGGGCAAATGATGGCAACGTAAAGAAAACATTTCACGCATGCGCGCAATTCTGTTCAGAATACCGAACGTGTTTGAAACTCCATATGTGAGTATCAAAAGAAAATCTTTGCATGTACGTAAGTGTGTTTGTACCATGAAAGGGAGGATATGGTAGGTAATAGTATAAGTTATAAAAACGTTTGAAAATGGTTATAAGTAAATGATAATGATGATACCAAAACATAAACGAAAAGTCAGCTGAACCTTCAGGCATAAAGACAGGAAAAGAGAAAAAGGCCAAAAAGGTATTACAGGTAGGCAGGTAGACAACCAAGTTTAGGCACCAAAGTACAATAATTGTATATCTCATATGTATGTATGTGTATGTAATTGTTGTATTTAAGTAGCTGTTTACAGTCACTGAGGCAGGTGTGTTTTCGCTAATGCGGCGAGAGAGTGCCTTCATGAAACGAACAAATCTTCTTCTGTAGATATAGAGGTGTGTTCAAAAAGTATCGCGAATTTTGAATTTTCGCTGGTTACGTATATTCGAATTTCGAATTTTTTGTGGCGTTATGTTGGTACTCATGTCTCTCACTTATGCCGACAAGCTCGGCCATTTTGAATGTTCAGTTAATTGTTGACAGCTGCTTTGCTTGCACGTGGTTTGAATCGTCTTCGATTTTTACCTATTTTTTTACCAAAATTGCTCAATTGTGACCAAAAACAGCATCGCATGAACATTGCTAATGAGATGTTAAACTCTGTCCGCGACGACCCAAATTTGCTCCAGAGGGTCATAACTGGTGACGGATCGTGGGTTTATGGTTATGACGTGGAAACCAAAGCTCAATCATCTCAATGGAAGCTGCCGCACGAACCAAGGCCGAAAAAAGCGCGCCAAGTTCGGTCGAATGTGAAAGTTTTGCTGACAGTTTTCTTCGATTGCAGGGGCGTGGTGCATCATGAGTTCTTGCCACAGGGAAGAACGGTCAATAAGGAATATTACCTGCAAGTTATGCGCAATTTGCGCGAAGCAATCCGCCAGAAACGCCCGGATTTGTGGAAGAACAAAAATTGGCTTTTGCACCACGATAACGCCCCTGCTCACGCATCGTTGCTTGTGCGCGACTTTTTGGCCAAAAACAACACACTAATGATGCCGCAGCCACCGTATTCCCCAGATCTGGCCCCCTGTGACTTTTTCTTGTTCCCTAAACTGAAGAGGCCCATGAAAGGACGGCGTTACGCTTCTCTTGACGAGATAAAGACGGCATCGAAGGAGGAGCTGAACAAGATACAAAAAAATGATTTTTTGAAGTGCTTCGAAGATTGGAAAACCCGTTGGCACAAGTGTATAATATCTCATGGGGATTACTTTGAAGGGGACAAAATAGATATTCATGAATAAATAAATAATTTTTGAAAAAACACAAAATTCGCGATACTTTTTGAACACACCTCGTACTATTTTCACATATCATTTTCTATTCCGTTAATTTGTTTTTCTCTATTTCAAGATTTAAATGTATATAACAGTTTATTGTGCATATAGCCAGCCATATATATAACAAGAAAATATTTCTTATTTTTAAAGTGCTGCTATTTTAGGTACAAATGTGTGGTCCACTGGTATACTCGTATAAGAATATCTCAGAGCAAATGAGGTGAACATAAATAAAATAAATAAATAAATAATTGGCGCGATATATACACCCTGAGGAGATTAAGGTGGGGCCTACAGTTTTTTGCCGATTTCGAACGGCATCTACAAAGCAGATACATTTTTGCTGAGAAGCCCTCCATGGCAGAAATACACTCGGAGAGTTTTCCAAGCCACCGCCGAGGGGCGAACCCGCTTTGAAACAACTTTTTCAAACCACTTTTGATGTTACCTATACAAGGGCTCGAGGCTATTAGTAATCTTGAAGAAGCCTTGCTGGTTTTGCACCACGGTCGTAGCATTGAATTCGCCTTGACTATGATGAAAAGGTTACTTTATTTGAGAAAATTGCAGTCGCTGTGCGGTAATTTCTAACACTAATGGTTACTTTGAAGATCTTAGATGCCATTGCCTGTATTGAGAGCTCCGTCGTTACTAGTGAGTAAACTTGAAAGTTTTAAAAACTTGAAAGTGGCAAATGACGATAGCGGCAACTAGCTCGTGTTACTTAAATGCAACTTTAAAGTCGCAGCTACTTTTTAGTAGCTGTAATAGTTCCTCTGATAATAAAATATTTAAATATAAATATCGCGTAGAAAATATCGAGCCGTTATTAGTAGGTATGTTTCACAGTAAATTTTCAATCGGCTCCAGTCTCAGAGGTATACCTTGTAATTGCAAATGAACTGGCTAGGAAGTCCAGTGAGCAGATAGCGTTAAACCAGTTCGGGAATAGTATTTTTTTTTTTGCTACATGATGGAACTTGTTTGGTTTTGATTTTACATAGTTAAGATGTCAATTGATTTAACTTAATTTACCTTAATCAGTTTCTTCGCTAAGTCCACTGATTGGCGTATTAATTGAATTTGTAGAACATTTTTGTAAAATAGTATAGACGCACTAAAAAATTGTCAAAAGCTTTTTATACAGATAACTAGCAGACCCGGCAGATGTTATTCTGTTGTTGTTGACTCTCCCCTCTCATATTAGATCTATATTATTCTGCTTGCCCACCTTCCTTTCTTTTTCTTCATCTGCTTCTCCTTTTTCATATCGTTTATCTCTTATTCATCGTACCCTACCTCTATCATTATCACTATTACTATCACTTTCCCTATCCGTCCCGTCCCGTCCCGCTATCCCTATTTCCATCCCTTTCCCTATCCTAGAAGCATCTGCTTTCTAATACCCTAATCAATACTTTCAATGTGATACCCATATCATAAAAACATCTTCTGGAGCCACACCTGGTCCACAGCTTGGTCTATAATCCGAAAACAAGGGCTCACATTGGACTAAGAAATTTTCCTTGTTAAAACCCTCATCATCACCTTTCATTTGATACCTATGCCGTATAAACACTTGCTAGGGCCACATCTGGTTCAATTTCTGGTACATAACTCGGAAAACGGTTCTCACGTGGGCCGAATAACTACTCCTTTTTAAAGAACTCATTACTACCTTTTATTTGATACCCATATCGTATCAACACCTTCTAGAGCCACACCTGGCCCACGTTTTGGTCAATAACTCGGACTCACTCCAGAGCCAACTGTCGAGTAAGTTTTTGATAGAAACGTTCCCTAAAGCAACTACATAGGAACCAAATCGGTTAAGCGGTATAGTATTTAGTTTGGTGGCATACAATGTACTTCAGTCACTCAGTACTAAACAAAATTGCGAAATCGTGACCTCTCAGCTGTAATAATTTTTCGGTAGTAACAACTAAAATTGTTGAATATTTTTTTATCGGAAAACCTTCCACAGGGAAAGTCAAAGAAAGTACTTTTTACATAATGGAAATCGGTTAAGCCGTTTAGACATCCATCGCGGTCATACGAAAGGCATTCCATTTTTATATATGTATATAGATATAGATAAAGATTAATAATTGAATTGGTTAGAATAAGATTAATGGAACTAACTTGAATTTGTACTGTTCTGTTCAGTTGTCCTTTACAGCCTCTTGCAACATAAATTTGACTTAAATTTCCTATCGATCACTTTGCAAAGCTCCGTACAACGCAGCACTTCACAACTGCTTGTACAAACGTGAATATGAATATTTGCCCACGAAATATTTTACAGAAGCGACGTGATTGAGCGGGTCTATATGTATGTACATTAGGGTGATTCAAAAAAAAAGTTCAAAATTTTGTAATTTTTAAATGGCTGTAATAAGTTTTGTAGTTAAGGTAATCGCGCTGTTTAGAAGGTTTTGGAAAGTTCAAAGCTTCAACTTTAAGGATATGTAAAGCTTTTTTGCAATAAATTTCAAAAATTATGGGAAAGGTTACTTGGAGAGAAAGCTTTGTTCCGCACACAAAATTGAAAAAAGTGATCTCTGAGGGTTTCGTTACAGAACTTATGTAAAAAAAAATGTATGTCAAAGTTTTTCGATTCTGAAAAATTAGAAAATAAAAAATTTTTTTTTCAAGTTTTTTTTTTCTTGACCTCTAATTTGAAAGTGCCAAACGTTATTGAAACGTACCGAAATATTGAAAAAATAAACTTTACAAAACGGAAAAAAATTAAAAAATTTGAAATTTTGTAATTGCACAACTTATGAAAAACAATTTTATTTATATATTTTTGTTGGCAGAACTTACCACTAAACTCAATGCAAATCGGAAGGCGTCAATCCCAAATATCTGAAGAATTGACATCGAAAGACCCAAATATATTCTCACTTTTGTTCGTCCAAGTCCAGGTCTAAACGAAGCAAGCAAAGAGTTCTATTGAAATAGTCTTTTACGTTTTTCGCAAACAAATATGCATACCCTAATGATAGGTATGATGTTTCACAACATTTGTTGCTCAAAATCATCAGCAACAAAGTTTATAAAGGCAAAAACTAAAAACAAGTGTGTAAACACAAATATGAAAGGCCAATGCGAAGTAAGAAGAAAAAAAAACAAATAACAAACACAATAGAATCCACCACATGTGCGTTTCATTCCCAATACGTACACAAGCAAACAAACAAAACAAATTCCAAATTGAGTGCCTCATTGAGTTTCCAATTACTCAGATGCAACAAGCGTTTTCCACCGGACGCAGCCTACCACCGACAGAAACATTACCAAAATCACAAAAGATACAAATACAATCCACAAACATACGAGCCACAACACAATCTACCGAAACCTTAGAAACAAATTGGTAAACGGCACATCTGCCAAGTGCGGATTGTATCCGACAGATACGCCAACGAAATGTATCGCTGCGCTTCGTATTTGTTTTGTGCTGTTTTCCTACGCCGTCGTAGCCATCAGCAATGTATCGGCTGGTTTGCTTGCCTGCTGCTTTGGATGCAGTTTCCGATGAATGCTCGATTCAGTTGCTAGACGTTTGCCGGCCTTTTTGGATGTCGAATTTTCTAATGTAACGGTGCGTACGGTTGCGCTCGTTCTCAACTCGTCGTAACGTGCGGTCGCTTGAATATTCTTGACTACCTGAATTTGTTGTTGTTGAGTAGTGAAAGAAAAGTGTTTTAAGGGTGTCGTTAAAGAAAAGCGGAAATTAAGCCTGAATGATTGACGCATCATAATAGGTAGATGTGTGTGTGTGTGAATATGCACACAGTGAAAGATTTTACGAAAAACGATTTTTAATGGATATTTAGCGCGTTGTACGGCTACTTTTCGAAAAAGTGAAAATTTTTAAGAAAAAAAGTGGTGCGTGAAAAATTTATTGTGTAAGTTGCTAGCCTGCATTTCTTATTTAGATACAAAAAAAGTTAATTGCTGTGAAGATGATCATATTGAAAAATTGCGATTTAAAGAAAACTGGTTTATCGCTTTGTTTAAACATTTTTTGTTTTTTTATTTTAAAAGAAAATTTGGAGAAAGAGTGTTAAGAAAAAAAAAACGAAATACCTTTTTTAAGTAAAATTAATTTAATAAAAAATTTATAAAATATGTTTAGAGAAAATTTGAAGATGCTTAAAACAAAAAGTAGAAATATATAAATTATCTTTAAGAAACAAAGTTGAGAAGTGATGAATGAGAAAACTTTAAATTTAAAATTTAATAAATCTATTCAAATTTCATGAACCAAAAAGACCTCACTAGTGCCAAACTCTAGTTAATATTTTGAGGCTTTTTTCGAGCAATGAATCTTAAAGGGGATCGGAGAAAAGAGTGCAAGCAAAATTAGCAAATATAGACTGCTTCTTTAAACTTAACAGAATATTTTCGACGAACAAGAATTATAAGCCCTTCATCACACTTGTTCTTCTTGTTGGGTTTCTGATTAAACCCGCACATTGAAAAGACTGCCGCGGAAATGTGGATTTCAAAGGCGGCCTAGTATCAAGAGAAAAGTTTGATGGAAGATTTTTAGTTCTTCCATTTGTTTCAAAGGCGAGACGAGATAGAAAGGAAAAGCCTAACAGTTTTGCTAGCTAGGTCATACTATTTGATTGGAACAAGAAAGTGACGGCTTAATAGACTACGATTTTTTGTGTGTAAAATAACAGTCTCGCCGGATGCGGAAAAGGTTGATTTGTTCGCAGAAAGCTTTCCGGACTTTGGTAGAAGTGGGAGAGGAGAGCTCTTACTGAGCTGCTTAGAACAAGTGCAGGTTGCCTTGTCTCTCTTGGTGTTTACAACTGACGTCAGATTTCAGTATGGTTGTCCTGCTTTTTTTAATCGACGGGAGTTAAGAGAAATTGATTGCTGATATGGATTAAAATTCCCTTGATAGAAACATCCGGTCTAAGGAACTTTAACTACGCTGGCTGTTCCAGGAAAGAAATGCCTGATTGCCTAAAAAATATGGTTTGGTTACGTTGAAGTGGCTGTGCAAAGACACACTTAGGAGAGTGTCAGATAATCCATTGTGATACCATGTAAAGACACCCTTACTTCTCTTCTTTGAACCATTTCGAAAACCTGACGGAGGCCATCAAGTACCACACTTCGCACATTGGCGGAGGCTGTCCAAGAAGGGAACTTCCAGGCAGCGCCATTTGGTGTTCCACACTTGCTTGCCTGTAAATAAGGCAATGTTCAGTTAGTACTCCTCTTAATTGAAAAATTTCAGCTTTTCTTAGGGTGTAGACATGATGAGATCTCTTGGGGTCCCTTTATGGCCAGGTTTCCGTAGATATACGACACCCTGGTGTTTGTTGCCATCTTTCGTTAGCTTGTCGGTAGCTGTGTTCATTTAGCATTAGCCTCACGTGGCGAAGGGTAGAACTAAGTGTACTTTGTCAGAAAGAACCTACTTGGTTGTGCCCTGCCTAGCAATTTCATTTGCCCTACATTTTTCTTCAATGTCGCGGGATTCTCTTAAGGTGCACACTATTCTGCTTGACCATCTCTTTGAGACTTAAGCAACAGTTTAGTGTCAGTTCAGAATTGAAAGAGTAAGAGCCAAGTGAAGAAACTACAATGAGCAGGTAGTCTGAAGAAGATTTATTAGTCTCGGTCCTTTGAAAATACCCCTCCAATAACCGTGCCGTTCTATTTAGAGTCGTTAATGTATATGGATAGGCTGCTTTTTGCACCTTATCACCCATCCTATTCGCCCCAATCATTGCTACTGGAAATATTTACCGTTAAGTTAATATCCCCAACGGCAATTTTTTTATTTTAGACTCAAGAAAATTATTTATATATGAACACTGATATAATTTAAAAAATAAAATCAAATGTGAAAATTCCAAATTAATCAGCTAAAATACTTCGAAACGTGTTGTAAAACCTTAAAACTCCTACAACAATTTAAAGGAAATTAAAATTTTATACTTTTAAAATACCAGTGGCATTCAAGGAGCTCTTTTTATCTCGTTATCTTGTGTTATAGTTTTGATCTAGTAACTTTGAACCAGCTACCTTGATAAGATACCCTCTCTCGCTCTCGCTTAGATGTTAAATTTCATAAATATTTATTATAGATTTTGCAGTTTTCAACATTAGAAAAAAATATTGCAACTTTTCGTCATGACAGCACAATTGATAATAAAATGGCAATAAAAAATTTATGAAAAACAAAAATAATAAATAAGCAAAGACATTGGTAAGCTAAAACCTATAACAATAAAAAATATACCAACAAAATAAAAATTAATGAAACTAAAGTTGCGTAGTGGCACAATGGTTTTCAACGCACATTTGCAACAAAACAACAAAAACAAGTACGTGAAATAGTAAACTCTGGCATTCTCAGTAAAGCAAATTGAGAACATAAAAAAAATGCAAATAGATAATAATTGACAAAGAACAAGTAATTTATAAGCCAACTGGTGAAGGCAGATGGAAGCTAGACTAGTGAAGAAAATATTACAACAAAGTATAAAAAAGATTATAAATAAATGTCAGAGCAGTAAAAAAAAAATTTATAAATAATATCGAAAAAAAATATTTCAAATCAAAAGTTTTTTAAAAATTAAAAATAAACAAGAAATAAAAATCGTATACAAAACAAAAAAGAAAAACAGGATATTTGAAAAACTATTTCAACACATATTCCTACGTCTCAAAAAATCATTTTGTAAAATGCAACAAATCGCCGCCGGCAGTACGCATTTGGTTGGTGCTGACATGTGGAAACGTATGAGGCAGCAGCGGTGGCAGCCAATTGTCGCCAGTGCAACGCAGCTAAAAATAAAGCCAAATGCTGTGTCATTCCTGTTGCGTGGCGGATTGCTGTTGTTGTTGTTGCTTATGCTTGACGATTGCGGATTAACTGGATTTCAGCATGTTGCAGCGCTTAAGGGTAAGTTTTTCCAAAAACAAAACAAAAACAAGAAGTAGTAGAAAATAATAAAAATATAGCACTAAGTAAAAGAAAACCAGAAACAAACAAAAAAAATTTTAAAAAAACTCGAAAATGGAAAAAAATACTACATGCAATTATTTGAAGCAAAAACTACAGACGAGAGATATTCAAACCCGATCCCGACTGTAGCATTAGTCATCAAGTAGGTTATAATAACCCATCCAAAGCCAGTAGAAAACCATTCTGTATCAGTTTTTGTCAAACCTTTTATACAATGATTACTAATCGTAATGATTATCGGTTTGATTAATTAATTGCTTAAGAATCCATTTAATGATTGATTACAATTAGTTTAAATTTTTAAAGATTATTTTCCAATTTTTTAAAAAATGTATCAAAAAATCGTAATTTTTTACTATTATTAAAAAATTAAAAATAAACAAAAACAAGTAGGGAAAGGGCTGTCTTCGACTGTGCCGAAGACTTTATACCTTTCATGAATACGCATCACGGTTTTAAGTGTCCGATCCTCACTCACAATTGATACAAACTCTGCAAAACTGTTAATTTAAAGATACATAGCCCAAACCCCGTTTATCGGAACAATTGATTGTATAGGAGATATGCGTTGTATTGGTCCCATCATGCTTATTCCGACAAATGATTAATCTCATGCAAAATGGCGGCTCCATACCAAATTTGTTTTTGATTTTTTTCATCTTTGTTTGACTATTTTTGATTTTATTTTTTTTTTCTAATCGTAATCAATTAATAATTGCCTTTTCTTGAAAAACAATTAAAACAATCATTACCAATTGAAATAGCAGTCTAATTAATTGATTACTAATTACTTATCAAATTGAATAGGTCTGGGTTTTGTTATCCAAACATTCCCTATATCAGTAAGGGGTTAAATAATCGTTTTACTGCTTCATTTGTGTTGTTGTAGAAGCAAGGTATGTTAGGGCTTGGTTTGGATACGTAAGGGTTTAACTATTTCAATATCCATTGAGTAAGAGTTTAACTATTTCTCTGAGAAATTTAGTTCCAACCTCTGTAATAGCTGGTGATTGGGCTCTAATTACTATATTCACCAATTGAGAGTTGACAAATATTCTTAGCCTATTGATTTTCATCGTCGACATGTTAACAAGACAATTTGGGTAGCATCTAACTATAGAATGGATATCCGAAAAAGGACTGTCACTTCGATAAATATCCCTTAAACCTTCGACATTCCCACAACATCCTGTTCCATCGTACCAGAATGACACGGGGTTTTCTACCCGGCCAAGAGCATTTACTTTAGTGTAACCCCGTATAATTTTGTAATTCTTCGACAGTTATTTTGGCTAGTAAAACAACAACAATAATTATAAAAGATGTTCCTAAGTCAATATCAGATTTTTTAAAGGTTTGTTGTGTCGAAAAAATATTATATGACTCATTTCAAATATTAAAAGAAGATACCGATACTGTCCTTTTTATACAAACTCCCGAACCCATCTCTTGTTCACGTAGTTACTTACAACATTTTATAGCGCCAAATGGTTACTGCTGTGGCACGCTCTCTTCTACACCACACATCATGATTTCTATACAGCGCACTTTCGCTAGATGCAATCGCGCCGCACTCTAAATTGTCGCATCTTATTTTGATGGTAGCGGGTAGGCGTGGCAGACATCTTTAAGTAATATAGCCGGCAGATTTGTTTTTCTAAAGACTTGCGTCTAATTTCGTGCATTTCTGCTTTTCTTGTGTTGTCTTTCGTGTGCGCTATCAGTCAGCTCTCAAATACAAAAATATATATATCGTCTTTTGTTATTTTTAGATTACATAGACGTTCATATGCATTAGCTAGACTTAGTTTTTATATCTTGTGTGTTTGTTTTATGTCCAATCGCATGTCAATAGCTCATCATATGTTGCCGACTTAATGGCGACATTGCAGTCAATCAGTACTTGCGCGCTGTTTCCTTCTGGAAATCATTGTTTTTGTTTTTGGTATAAAATCCATCTTTTCATAGATTTTCTTGGCACAATTATTAGGGCTTAATTTTTTTAAAGCTTTCGGTTGATTAGATGAAACCTATTAAGAACTCAATCTGCTCGGTCCCTTACTATTGTAACAAGTTTTCTTGTAATTGTTCTTCTTGTAGTTGTATTAAAATTGCAGAAGTGTTTTTCAAATGAACTTCCGAAGCGTTTGAGTAGTGCCAGTCCTTGTGAAGAATGGATCAGTGCTTAGACTATCCTATGTTGGAAGCTTGCGTACTGAATTATTTAATGTTAAGTCTATGAAATTTGCTACTCAGGTTGCATAATATAAATGGAAAGGTGCGCTTTATGCGACTCTCACGAAGCTGTTGAAGGCAACGCGATTGCAGCTTTTGCTCTGCTGAGGACCCTTTCGTCTAAGGAACTTTTTTTTGTGCTTTGTTGTTGTTAAAGCTTGCATTTTTCTTGTTGCTTTTTTAGCTGTCATTGTTTATTGTCTAGCAATTTATGGTTGTTGTTTATTTTGTTGTATATATTCTTATCTTTTCGTGTATTGCTATTGCTATCGCTTTTGTTGTTATTGTTAATTTATTGTTTTTGTTGTTGTTGTTAATTTAACAGTTTTTGCTATTTTGTTAAAGGAAGTAATTTTTGTTTTATTTAATCAATTTTTTTCTAAATTGATTCGGCTAACTGTTGTTGGTAACAAGGATTTGAATTCTTGGATTTTATTGTATACCATAGAATTGAGTTTTATTGGGCTTTTTCTTGTTTTTTATTACCTATTGCTTTTGTTGCTGTTTTTTTCTTTTGTGACTGTAGTTTATATTGGTGTAGCATAATGTTTCGGTAAGCCAGAATAAGATCAATTTTGAGGCGTCTGTTCTAATTGCAACATTAGTAACCTTCTCATTTCATTCTGGAAACAGAGATTGTTCTCAACTAAAAATGGACATTTTTCGCAAATCAATAAATCATTGTTCTCTAATCGAATTCTAATGTCATCAGCCAATAAATTCTAACGTAAATAGCATTCGTTCTCCAATTATTCAATGCAGAAAAAATGTACCACTGCAGTACTCCAACGTCCTACTCGTCTCGCAAATATGTACAACTAGTTATCTAATGTTGTATTCACAATTTCTCTAACTTCAGAGACCATCCAAATCCTAAAACATTTCAGGAAAAATTCAGAGTGCTCTGTCAAAAACTTCCTCTGCGATATTTAGTGTCAAATTATAAATATCTATAATATCTCCGGCAACAAACAATAACAGCCTAAGTTGAGCTAAACAAAATTGATCCAGACATCAGACATCGTTTTTTTTTTGTACAAGCCGTATTCTTTTCTCTGCTTGCTTGTGATAGCAACAAAACTCACTATTCGTTGAGAAAAACGTCAGGTAAAAAAAAAATTTGTTTGTAAGTTTGAAGAGCTCAAGACGAGTTAATACTTCTAATAACTATTTTTGATTTGAAAGGAAAAGCTGAAAAAGCAACAACCATAATAATCATCGACTGGTCTTGAAATAGGCAACCTTACAAAACATGTAAAATGTACAGGTCGTAAAACCAATAGCAAAATACCATCAAAACGGGGCTGGGGCTTATAGGTACACCAGCCATCTTCGAAAAATGGAAAGAAGACAATCCAAGTCCAGCAAAATATTTATGTAACCACAAAATACAACCACAACCAACCACAAAAATTTAAACAACAAATTTTCAACTGATTTTTTGTAACAACCAAACTTAATTTAATAAAATAATTTCTTACCGCTGGTTTGAAAACTAATTATTAAAAAGCTCATTCAAAAATACTGGCCTGAGATTGAGTTACATTTAAGCATTCAAAATTTGCAAAATAAAATTTTAGAAAAAAAAGCAAATTCATTAAATAATTTTATTGCATATTTCCTAAAAATTTAAACTGCACTTTGAGAATCAAATAGCCAACTGAAATGCTGTAATTTACTTAAATAGAGTGCGTAGGTTTTAAGCACATCGCAAGTCACGGATTTCTCTACACATGTGTGTATGTTAGTAGTGAGACTGTTTTCGAATAATATAATAAATAATAAACGAATAAAAATATTAGTTTAAAAAAATTTGAATAGTGGTATTCGAATAGTTGTATTGAAATGCGAGAGATGTCGGAAGCGAAATTCGAATAGATATTATCCGAATAAATATTATTTGAATAAATATTATTCGAATTTTGTATAGCCTTCGAATAGTCCCATGCCTAATGTATGTATACCGTTAGAAAAATAAAGTAAATTGATATTATAGGCAAATATTTGTGTTTATGAGATAACTTTTCAGGAAAAATCAAAACTTCTGTTTACATAAATAAACAAATAAAATTCGAAAATAATACCAAAAGCAACTAAACTTTTTTATGACTAAGCAATTATATCTATGCAACAAAATTGAATTCCATATGCGATCGGCTCACAAAATTATGCACTTAAAATTTTGCAATTATTTACATGTGTATATTAGACTGGAACATTTTTTCTTTTTATTTTAGTTACTGATATTATTCAGACTTTAACATTAATTTTTAATAGTCTCTCATAGCTAGTTTAAATTGTTTGAAATTGGTTTTTGAGATTAGCTTTTTGTCTTGTGCCTGAAGCTATCGCTTTTAATTTAATTATTAATAACTTTAAACTTAATTTTTTTAAATTATCTAAGCAATCAAGTAGTCTGTAGACACATATTAAATTAATAAATAAATAAAACTGCATTCTGACAGAGTAAACAGCTACTGAGGAAGAAAAAAATGGATCATACATGAGTTAGAGTATAAGTAAATTACATTGAATAAAAGAATTGGGGGAGGAACAAAAACAGTTTTTTTTGGTTTTTTGTTTAATTAATAAATAACCTGCAAAGAGTAGCTTTATAAAAAAAGGTTTGCCATCACGCTCTTCAAGCTTTCAATGCCTTTAAGAATCGGTTTTTATGATTTTTCTAAACTGGTTTTTGAAAAATTATAAAGTAAACCATTGAAATCTATAAACCACATTAATGTTTAAAGCTTAATTTCTCATGAAAGGTACATCTCGCCTGAAGAAAATTTTTTTTCATAGGTTTTGGAGGAGAATTTTATTTCCTACATAACTTTATGCAGCTCATTTTTTTACTTCAATGCTTTGGCAGTTAAAAAAAATTTAAATCATTCCTAAAAAACCAAACTTTCAATGCTAGATCTTTAAAAATAAATGTTTTAACAGTTGAATTTTATTTGTAAGGACTTAGTCACATTTGAAAAAGATAACAAACTGAATTTTCTTTTTCCCAATTTTCAATATTCTTTGAAACTAAATTGTGAGTTTGTTGCTGGCGAGATTGCAATCAAATTTGTGGACGCTTATAATTTTTTCTGTGCGTTAATTTTTTATTGGTTTGAATTAAAATTTTTCTTGTCTAGGCAAGCAGAAAAAATTTATCTTACAAGTATTTTTTTGGTCATTAAAAAAAAAAGTCAAACATATAAGAAAAAAAAAATAAAAATACAAAAAAGAAGTTGATTTTGGTCCAGTCTAGTGTACTTATGAATGTAAGCACCTCACACATGTTTGTGTCTACAATGCGATTTTGTTTGCCGACGAATTGCAGTCTAAAACAATTTATTTTGCGCAAATTGCTTTCTCAGATTCTCATAGAAGATTAGTTGTACTGCAAGTAAGGTTTTTTTGTATGTATGAAAAGTACATGACGCACATACAAACAAATATAGAAACAAACCAGTAAGGTTGTGGTGGCAAATAAAAGGAAAATTCAAGAAAATTGCCTTGCAAAAATGACCTACTTTCAGGCGTAATTTGGCGTGCATACGAGCTGTTATGATGAGATTTGCCAGCAAGCAGTTGCACGGGGGAGCAAAAAAAGTTGCAAAAAAAAACAAAAATTTCTAGAATCAGAATAAGGAAAATGTATTAAATTTGGCGCTGCAACAGGAAAGTAACTAATTTAAAGTTGGCGAAAATTCGCAGAAGTGCCCCAAACATACATACGTACCCACTTGCGTTTATAATAGATAGCCAACTTAAATTTGTTTTGTGTGCAGAAAAATAATGCACTACATGATAGCTTAGAAAAGCAACAACAAAAAAAGAAACCGATATAACAAACCTCTCTGGGTGTTATGCTGACCTGCGAATTACAACAGAAAACAAAAAAGGCTCTGAGCAACTTTGGCATGTTACACGACCCACACGCCGGCAGCTTTGAGCGCTCGCGAAGGTGTTTGGGCGTGAAGTTGGTTTGTTCTATACCCAGCTGCGCACGTGAACAATGCATTGTGCTTAAGTTTGTTAACTTGATTGCACATTGTAAAGCGTAAAGTATTAAAAATATATAAAAACCACAAGCAAAAGCGACCACGATTCGCTGCGTCTCAAAACTTATAATACATTGAGTTACATTTTAATCGTTCTTTTTACACAATCAAAGAAACGTATACTTGGATAGAAATGAGCCGAATATATTTTGTGTAGATTTCAAATCTTAGTAACATATTCCTCCAAAATCCTGGAATTAGGTACAAATTTTCCCATTCCGTACCATTCCTAGTTTCAGTACTCTACCATTAACATTACTAAAGATACTCACCCCCTTTTCCGAAAACCCTTTACTATATTTACTGGGTATGGTACAGCTTTCGTAGCAATATCCTCGTACCAATTTACAAATCATTTCCACAGATTCTCAGGATGAAAGGTTTGGTTTGTTAGACATTAACCTCGCATAATTCCTGCTCGAATTGTATAGTTTTAACATAAACCCTTCCAAAGATATTTACATTGAAGAATTCAATTTGTATAAGAGATGCCACGCCCATTTTTTCCTCTTTCCCACATTTTCCTTGATTTGTTAGGGATCGACCTAAAATAACTCCTTCCAGAGTTTTATTGTTTAACATAAACACTTCCATAGATATTTACCTTAAAAAAGTTCATTTGTGTTGGTGGTGCCACGCCCCCTTTTTCCGTTTTCCCACATTTTTCTTGATTCGTTAGTGATCACCCTAAAATAACTCCCTTCTGAGTTCTATTTTTCTATCATAAACCCTTCCAAATATATATACATACATTGAAAAATTCCATTTGTATAGAGAAGATAACACGCCCCCTTTTCCGCTATCATTTTTTTCGGGATATGTGAGTATAAAACAATTTATCGTTTTAGCAATTGAGCAATCTTTTAAGTTGATACCAAATTCGATCAAAATCGGTTCAGTAGTTTCGGAGCCCATTAAAGCTAAAGTTTGTTCCACAAGAAATATATACATATGCAAACATAAAAGAAGAAAGGGAGAAAAGGGAAAAACATCATAAGACCCTATTTCAAGCTGATGAGAGAAATTTAGAGGAATTTAAGTGTGGACATAATAAGAAACCTGGCAAATATGTTTCTGTAGCTATGGAGTTTAATTGCGCTGTCATGACCAGCAATTATTCTCCACTTATTTTTTACAACTCAGTAGGGCCTCCCCATTCCTACGCTGCTAAAATCGGGTGAACACAATGCTTCTTGGCTGGATTGTCTTGGTTCATTAGCGTAAGATGAGCTAACCAGAGAAGGCATGATCCTTTAATACGCTGCTCTATATCCTTCCATGTCTCAGAGTAAAGCTCGTATTGATCATCACCTGCAACTGGGCATAAAACGTCTGATTTCACCACATATAAATAGTTTTTTACTTCTATTTCTCTCCTTCTTTGTATGGTTTGAGGCGCTTGAAGGTGGCAATTTCTAAGCCGTTTCTATTTTTCATAACTTTAACTTATTTTTCCTAGCGCGCCCCAGTTAAGTTATACATGCCGCAGCGCCACTTCCATATAACTCATCAAAAAGGGTCTCTCGAGGCCGACAACGCTTGTACGCGCATATTGCACTACTAACTGGCGCACTCGAGCTATTTGTTGCTTTGTTACAAAGTAAATCTATACCATGCTAGGTACCTACTTGCACCGCCACTTTGCTTGTAATAGTTTGTATGAATTGCTTGTTGCACTTATTGCAGTTAAAAATTGCAAACGAGCATTTGGAGGAAGCATACAACAACAGCAACAACAAAACTTTTATAAAAAAGTGTAACACAGCGTGTGGCAAGTAGTAAGCGAGTAGTGACTGGCGCACAACACTAACGCTCTTGCGTGTAGCGCAACAAGACAAATGGTCCCACGGGTGACATTACCCTTTTCTGTTTTTTTTTATGCTTTTTATAACAAGGACATACACAAGGCGTTGTAAGTTAGCTGCTATCGCATGGTTGTTTGTTAATGCTGCCAACAGTTGTTGCCACTCGCGCTGTAATATAGAGTTTTCCCTCGTGACGGCAAGCAAGGACGAAATCGCGCCCCTACGCTGTTGCACTGATATTTGTAGTGGAGTTGGTGTGTAGCCAACGCGTTGTTGTGCGTATGGACAGGGGCGACAGGGCTCTGAATGTCTCAAACATGCGTGTCGTTTAGTGCTAGATAATTTTTATTATTGCCCAGCGCGTACAGGGATTTAATAGTTTTTTGCTTTAATTCTTAGTTAACTACAAGCATAGCGCACTTGCTATCTGCAACGCGCTAAAGCACATGGAAAGGGTGGTGGTGGACTGTAAGTTTCAAAGTATACCCTGTAGGAAAAGAAATGTACATATGTTGAGTAGTTGATTTTCTTAAAGGCCTTCATACTCCAACCTTTTTTCCTTTCTACTGTACTATAAATGTACGTATCAATCAGTCTAAGTATTTCGGAATATGCTATTAAATTTCAATACTTTCGCTATTTGATATCGATAATTTCAAAAAGATAGTTTCACTAAGACATTTTTAAAAATTGTTGATGAGAACTCTCGCAAGTTAGCTTTCGCTGTGATTTAAGCGTTGCCTAGTGTGACAGCATATTAACAGTGAGGCCCCAACATTAACACCGAGGTCTCAATATTGATGTCTAAAAGTTCCGGAAACTTAAGTATCCGCCTAAAACTCCATATGGGTGTTTTCGAAAATGTGTCAACCAAAGAGAAAAATTTTAAAATAAACCTAGACCAAACTTTTTGATACCATTATATAGTTCCGTATTTCTTATATTATGTCGCAAAATTTGGTAGACATTGGTTAAAGACAAGTCAGAAGGATTCCCGAGTGTAAGTGTATTAAATATTGGAACGTCCGAACGGAAAAATTATTTTTCTTTAGATAATTGAGTGTTTATTATTTCTTTAAAAAGCTATCTATCTATTTTTTATAGATATAAGATACACAGCAGCTTTGGTCTAAGACAACATTTATTTCATCTGGAAACTGTTGAGAGTGTTGCCGAAGTGATACATTGAGCTACTAGCCCGACTGCTGTCAGAACAATTTTATTTGAAAGCTTCGAACTTGCTAAAAGCATATCGAACCTTCAAAAATTTTCTTAGCAGCCATACTACTGGACCGATTTCTTCAGTTAAAGCTTTAAAATGTGATATTTGTGTCACAAAAAGATATAGGAGTATTTTTATGGCGAAATATTAATAATAAATAAGTATAATTAAAGTATAAATTTATCAATAATTTCACGCAATGCAAAGCATTTGTGCTTAGAGAAGAGCAGGAAAGCACACTTTACTCTCCTCTCTTTGTATGCTCAGTTAACACAATATATCTACGAATTGCTTAAAATTGTGCAAAAATATCTCTTTGCCACGCCACCTACTAGAAAATATATATTTTCGGGACGGAAGGGGAGGGAAGGGAGGGGGGAACTAAAAGGTTAAGATTATGAGGTAGAATTAGAGAAGTAAGAATAAGAAAAAAAAATATTTGCAGAGAAACAGCAAGTGAAAGAAAAAAAACGGGAGGAAGTATATTTTTTTCTGCAGGACAACGTCAGCCGGGACTCTCGGTAGTACACAGTTTTCGAAAAGTTTGGGCTCTAGACCAATGCCTTTCCTATTCAATATTAGAAGTGTTTTCAAATATAGTTTTATTTCGTTGGAGGTTTAGCATACATAAAAATACATACATCATAAATTAAAGTTCTTCGATTCCTACAGGGTATTCATTGCTTTACCAACAATGTGCATGTAGGTATGTAGTACGACGTGAAAGTGTTTGCATGGAAAATTATGTGCGATTTATTGGATTGCGTGTCACACTTGGCGCACGTCAACGCCTGTTAAGAATTGAACGAACGAGCGACAGAAGGCGAGCGTTGACCAACAACAACAACAACATATATGTAGTCAACAGCAACATCAAGAGGAACAACAACAAATAGCAGCAGCAGTCAACCAACACTGAGGGCGATCACGTGCGATAGAAGCGTTTAAATAAACATTGAAGCAATATCACAAACAGCTGAAATAGCTAAAGCAACAAAGATAACACAAACAACAACAACAACAAAAATATTATAAATGTTGTCCACTAGCACACAGTAACGTTCGGCGCAAGCATATTCTTGCAAAGCAAATGACAACAATCAGTTGAGAAATGTGAGTAAGCAAAATAAAAAACAACAACAATCAGCAGCAGCAGCGGCAACAACAACGTTGTCACGCTCATCATACATAAAACGCCACTACGCTGTTGTTGTTTAGTATATCAGGTTCTTCTATCTAACAGCAACAACAATTTGACATTGCGTGCATGCCACTGCTGCGCGCTAAACCACCCAATCTGTGGCAAGGAGATGTTCTTAAGGTTCTTTGCTTTTTGGTGCTGAACAAATTTTGATTTTGTTTTTAAAAAAGTTTTTAATTTTTTTCACTGTCATACATTTTACTGGATGCTGAGTGTTGCAATTGCAGTCATTGTTGTTGCACTCGCTGTTCATTTAACCCCGTGTCGCTGTCGCCGATGTCTTATCATATTTTTATATAAAAAGCCATTTAATAAGCGTTTAACTGGCGATTACTACGAAACACGCACTCTTTGGGGATTTGGGAAATTGAAAACGTCTTGCAGGCACACTTGGATACATACAAACAGATGCGCCATTGGCAGAAGTGAGTAGTTGTGCTGACTGCATGATGAAGTATGCTTCTTATTTCCAGTAATTAAAATTTTTTCTTCGAATTATCATGAGAATTTGAGTTAAGAAGATTGTGTAGGTTAGAACAAATGTCCATAAATGGCACAATCCCGATTCTTTGCGTTATTCAATATTCTTACTTTTGTTAGCCAGTCTTCATTATTTATATTTATTAAGGACAAGAGTGTAATATCTTAGTTTCTTCTGTCATCAATAGGACCGGCGGTTATTATCATCCAAATAAGGGTTTACTGGCGTTGTACGACTTAAATATCGTTATGTTTGGTGAAACGTAAACGCTTACAAAGCGATAGTTAAAATATACATTGTAATATTAGATATCCATAATAGACTACGTCGATTTATTAACCGATATCGCGCCATCGATTTTTCGATAAGTTTTGGGATCAGGAAAAAAAAGTTCCAATACGCATACCCAAAAAAATAATTTCGAGCCTGCGAAATTTAATTTTTTTGACTTTTGTCGACTTTGATTTTTAAGGGTTTTTTCATAACCTACTGAAAAAATTTTCATTTGATTTTAAAATTTTCATGTATACCCTGTCCGACACAAAAATGTCCGCCAAAAACGTTGGCGATACCGAGATGAGAAAAAAATTGATTTTCGGGTTTTGGGACTTGTTTTGGTCGGAAAATCGACTTTTCTAAAACCCGAAAATAAATTTTTTTTTTCAAGAAACTGTTATCGCCAACGTTTTTAGCGGACATTTTTGGGTCGACGCAATATCGGTTAACTTTCGTCCATACAAATCGACCCACCCTAATCCATAATCACTCATCACAGCCAGAACTTCCATTAATAGAAACGCCACAGAATTAGTTCAAGCGAAGCTACCTAAAAACTGTCAGCGCGGCAATCGGTTTAAAACGACTGGCCAAAAAATACACTGGGTACTAATTGCCACCGCCCCTAACTTTGGCATGTTAAGATCCACAGTCGAAAGCTAGGTCCGTCAAGCTAGGCCCCCTTCCTCACACAAACACGGGTATGTTTCAAATAAAATTGAAGAAATCTCTACATATAACAAAATTGTAAAAGGTCGATGTCGGTACATTGCAGATATTTAAGAAAAATCGATAGGAGGGATCATTATTAAGCCAATAGAAGCCAAATCAACAGTTTTTAGAATATTTGTCTGTCTGTCTGTCTTTCTGTTTGTTCGCGCATCACTCAAAACCTGCTAAGTGGAATTGAATGTCACTCTTACCATTGCATTACTCGACATTTAACTTAAAATTTAAGATGTCATTTGTATCCATAGCTTTACCAGTTTCGCAGCTATCGACCGATATGTGGGCCAAGGTGACCCAAAATATGTTAGTACAATATTGGTATCGACCGATGAGTGTTGCAATAAGCGATGTATTTAAGTTCCATATCTTATCTGCTATGGAATATAATGATGAAAATCGGACTCAGTCTATTATTAGTTCTGAGACGCAACGAAGCGGGCCGGGCTTAATACAACATTTACAGATGTATTTTAGAAAGCGTCAGTTGGATTTTATAATTGTCAATTGGATTGTTGAAGGCGGCAAATAGATTTTAGAATTTTCAGTTGGATTTTAGAAAGCGAAACTTGAATTAACTTTACGTTTTCTGAAATCCAAATTACGCTATCTAAAATCCAATTGACTATTCTAAATTCCATTTGACGCTTTCTAAAGTCCACTTCACTCTTTCTAAAATCCAACTGGAAATGGTGTAGTAAATAATAAATGCGATATACATACCTCCAAAGAGATTAGGGACAAGCTTCTTTATCAATTTGTGGTGTGCTGCTTTTAATTTATTCTACAAATTGGCAGGACGCACATGTTTTATGCAGATAACTTTTGCTGATAATCTCCCTTTTTTCAAAAACTTTTTCCAAAGATTTTTTATGTTACCTGTCCCGTTACATAACCTGGGACCTTCGCAGCAATAAAAAATAAAATTAATAACTAAGAATGTGCTGCAAGTTAAGCTGCCTATATCCCAGAAAAAAAGATTTTGAGGCAATTTAGGAAGAGAGCTATGTTCCCATTCGGCAAGGGTTGAGGCTATATTCCCACTTTTGAGGTTTTAAAATAAGCACTTAACAAATGAGCAATAAAAAATTGGTTTTGGAACTACCTATGTATTTGCTTATCCAATTTCAAATCAGCTGATTGGTGATATAGCAGTCCTTCCCTCTTGCCCACCGTATCTGTTTTTCGGGGCAACGGATAGCTTATGTTCGAAAATAGAAAAAGTACATAATTCCCAGATATTAAGTTTATTCTGTAGGGGGGCCAAGCTGGAAAGAAGGGGTAAAAATATTAATAAATGTATTAAAAAATATGTAAGTTAGTAACAAAGAAGAAAAAAGTACGTTCGTACAAAAAAAGTTTCAGCAACGAGCTTTTTTACTATCTGTGCAGACTGTATGTGAGAAAGTTCAATAAAGCTTTCACTCATAAGTACTGTTTTAGATAACACTGAAATCCTTAAATCTTTAAGAAAATGTAAGCTAATCCATTCTGTACTTTCATTACATATTCCGCCTTAAAGTGGTTTAAACACCCGGCTGTAATATATTGATGTTTGTTGCTGTTCCGTTTCACGAGTTGAACATATTTTTCCAAGTATCCGAATGGAGTTTTTATTGAAGTGGGAAATATGAGAATGTTTGAGTTTGTCGGGGTAAAAATTCAGCTTCTTCGGCCCAGTTTTTCCGTCCTTGGTTAAAATCAGTTTAAACTAAGTTTGCTTAAACTCGGCATAAATTTAAACTCCAGTTAAACTGCAGAGCGGGTTTTCAGTGAGACTTTAAGGCCGCTTTTAAGATTTGGGTTTTATACGGCAATATTGTTTTTTTTTTATCTAGATACGGCAACAGATGACATTTGTTTACATATTCAATGCCATTGCTTCTTCTCAGTATTGTAATAGTTAGGATTTCGCTAATTTCTGCATCACTATAATCATTTTCGTCAGATGATATATCCAGTACTTAATTAAATATACAAATATCTTCCTTTTTTAATTGCGTTCAGTTTATTGTTTCACAACCAAAACCATCAAATATGCAAACAAATTGGCCGCTTAAACTACGTTTAAACTTCGTTTAAAGTTGACCGAAAAACTGCGTAACAAGTTTAAGCTTATTTTAACTGACAAATTTGAGTTGAACTTGTACTGAAAAACCCGGCCTAAAAATCTTATTTGTTGATTAAAATGGAATTTTTTCCCCGACTTCTAAAGTATTCAAGAACTTGAATAGCGAGAGATTTTAGGCAATCGGGGAGGGTTTTCGAAAGTAATTTTTATATTCTTTAAAGACATTAAATCATAGGCTAAAAAATATAAAGTGTACTCGTAATCGCAATACCCCTATTGATTATATTTTACACATCTACGGGTCAATTCTGCGCGTAACCGGAAATTTTGTACCTGGAAGATTATTTAAGCAAAAATTTTAATCGTTGGCAATGCAGTTCATGTAACCGCGATTATAGCGTACATGGCAACGCTATTAAAGACAAACAATGCGCAATAGAGAAGAAAATGTGTTGAGATATTCGCTTTTAGTCATACAATTTTTTTTTACAATGTGGCAACTTGATTTGTTTCATTTATGCCAAATATATTCATAACTTAGATATGACAGTTTTTTCATCGCTGCAATTCTCGCTCAAAGTGAACATATTGGTTTTTGTATTATATTGTAATTTTTTTATAAAATTGTAATCAATTTCCATCTAATAACTATCTTCATTAAATCATCAATTATTGTATACAAACCCTCTCGTTATCACTTGCTCAAGATTGTTTTTCCTTGCATTTTGTTTTACGATCCTGGTAAGTTCAACAAAATGCATTTACGGTGATTGTTGTTGGAGCAAAGCTCGAATTTTTATGTTTGTTTGTTAATTGATATTAGAGGAAAAATTACAACGTTATGCACAGCGATGGTATGGGATGACATGTTTCGAAGTGCCCAACTTCTCATCAGACCCCTTCTCGGACACTGAGATATGAACCCAAGTGTCTGCACCAAAGCCGCTGTTAGAGTACTCTAACAACTAAGCTATGATGCCCTGTAGCGTCACGATGCATTTTTCCTCTAATGTGCCATTTGCTTATTCCTTTTATACATTCTTTGGTACATATATTTTTTATGTCAACTCAAGGAAAGTGGAAATATTTTTAGACGCGTTCATAGAACAGTTTTAGATACAGAAGGGCTTTTATGCATATCAACACTTCCGTGTTATTTGTTATGCACCCGCACTGTACCTGTAACAATTATAGTTATGGTGATTGTTGTTGGTCCCATACCATCGCTGTGCATAACGTTGTAATTTTTCCTCTAATATCAATTAACAAATGCATTTACACTTCGTGTAAAAATTGCTTATATTATTTTTGAATTCTTGTGAACTAGTATGTGTAAAAAATTTGCGGTATTTCCTGTCCCCAAAAATATTTACAAAACACGTGCAATTTTTCGCGGTTACGCGACGTTACCACCTATTTTGGTGGTTACGAAATGGAACTGCAACTAAAGCCGCCAGAATACCAAAAGGGTGTAAAAGCTGCCAAATTATTTTTTTGCCGTTTAAACGGATGTTGTTATCACACTAGAATTAGGGCGTTAGTAGCGAAGTTATATTTAAACTCTGTCATTGGAAACCCACAAAGACAAAAACCTATCAAGACCAAATTATACAAGTTACACCAAATAGTTTTTGTTTCAGCTGACACGAATGGATTAATTTCTCGCTTGAATGCATTTAAACGGAGGTTTTTTCGGTATGTGTGGAGCTTTACTGCAGAGTTTATTTAATTATACTACAGTTAAATTCATTGGATTTGCATTAGCGTGCTATAAATTGAAGAGAAAAAAGGTCAGGCATAATTGCATATTGTGAGGAAAATTCAAACATAGATGCATTCACATCTCAAAGCCAGAGTAAAAAAACAAAACGCTAAAAAATACGCAATAAAAAAAAAAGAAAAAATTTAATTTTAATTGAAAACACTATGGGAACAACAGCAATGTAAGGCTTGAGGCTTAAGCTTCCTGTTTTACAACCTTTTATTTTTAAAATCATATGCCGTCTTGCGGTTTTGTTAAAAGTTACAAGTTCTTGAGCTTGCGCATCAGAGTGACATAGTGGCAGTGGGGTGATAACGGAATAAGACGGGATAATAATATAGCAGTGTCAGAAATGAACGCATAAAAACAAATCCATTACTAGCAATTCTAATGTCGACAGATTTCGTTGGTACTAGGGCAATGGGGTGATAAAAATTAATCGTTATCAAAATGAATCTATAAGAAAAGTTTTCTTTTTCTTTTCAAATAAATTTTGTTACTAATCAATAAAAATTTATAAAAAATTAAAACAGTAATAGTGTTCATAAAAATTATTATTCTTGACCTTGAGTGCATTTATAGTCTTGGATATAATAATAATAATGTTTTATGAAGTTCGTGTTTGAAAAAAAAAATTTACTTTAAGAATATCGAACAGGACTTTCCGGTTATTATATATCATGTAAAAGTGCAAAGATCACAAGGTTATCGGATTTTGCCAAAAAATGTATATCTGTACATGGATTTACCTCATCTTCGCTAGTTTCAACCTCTCCTGAAGAAGTTGTGTTAACCCTCTTTCATGTCGACTACTTCAATTTAGGCCTTTAGGCAACATAACACATAAACTAACCGTTTATATTTCTTTTTTAAATTTTGAAAATACCCAAAATAAATAGGTGCCAGTTCCGAGCAGATCTGTTAAATAATGATCATCGGCTTGATTAATTATTTTCTTGAGAATCCATTAAATGATTGATAACCGTTACATAAACTTTTTATTGATTATTTTCCAATTAATTAAAAAAATAATAAAAAAAAATTTAAAATAATTAATAGTAATCAAAACAATTTTTTTTTTTAATAGTAATCAATTACTAATTGTCCTTTTGGAAAAACAATTAAAATAATCATCACCAATTAAAAAAGCCCTCTAAATAATTGATTACTAATTACTTATCAAATTTCATAGGTCTGGTTACGATGCTTGATCATATTTCTGCGTTAGCCAGAGATTGCAATGCACTTACTCGCAGTGTGAGCTAGTGTTCTCGTCGAATACTGCAAGAAGTATGAAATCTTTGGATAAGCCACCTTCGCTGTAACATTTTTAGTTACAATCAGACTACTTTCAAGGGAATATGTGTTCCAATTTTTGGTCGGGTGAAGTGAACTGGCATCAATTATTTTGTAGTTAAGCGTTTAGCGGCCTTTTTACGTCTGCTGACCCCTAAACCAGACTCTGTCTTACCTAAAAAAAATTCAGCTAAACACCCTTGTGCTTCTCTAACGTCCTGATTTCGTGATTCGTGGAACCCAGCTAGCAGATCTCGAGTTGATTACCAAAACGACAGTTGCGTCGTTATTATAAGTCCCAGATCGACCTTTTCGGTCACTTCTACAGACAAATTTTCCATTTAAAAGTTTCAAAACTGCTGCTGAGTGATTTTTAGAACTGATTCTGACTTTTTGTTTGGTTCGGTTTTTAATTTCGTCTGATGCATACTCAGCTCTTGTCCGTTGCTTCGTCTCCATTTTGAGCAATGGTTCTAAGATATTTAAGAGAAACCTCATAAAAGAATAAGAAAATATTTGGTATTTCTGGCGTTTTGAATAAAGGTTCAAAAGTCACCTATCTAGCGATTGATAAACTAAAAAACAATTTACTTAGATTTTATATGACTTCACACCACTGTACGTCATTTGCCACAACTCACCTGTCCAAGTCACAATACCAACAACATATTTTAATTGCTTTTCCACGGTGGCCGCATAACACGGAAGGCTAATAAATTTCTGTTACCTCAACTAGCAATTCGTTGCTGTTACTACTGTCTTTGCTGTTGTGGTATTTGGTTGCTGCAACAACAACAACAACAACAACTTTAATTCACAGCATGACAAGCGCATCTAGACACAAAAATTATTATTGACGTCTCTATGTAAATAAAATAAAATATAGCAAGTGCATGGCTCGCTAGGAAGGTGGGTAGGCGATCACAACAACAATAAAATGGGAATTAAAATTAAAATTTACCGCTAAAGTCTAGTCGATTTGTTGCAGTACTGACATATAAAAAAGCACCTAAACACTTTGGTGGAAAGAAATTATACGAAGTTCAGTACGAGCAAGCAAGTGCATATGCAAATGTCAGTCTGCCAAGAGCGTTGCATGGTCATCAATTGCTGCTGTTGTGGCGTTGCGAATAAAGCGTGGCAAACATGACGTAAAAAACGGGAATACTTGGCAATGGAAGTACAGTGTTGTGCAATACAAACGCTAAATAAATAGAGTGGCTTGAAATTTAATTGCTTTTTTCGCCTAGCATGGGCGTAGATTTTGTTCGCTATAAGAAAAGAAAATTTAAAAAAAAAAAGGAAATTAATATACAAAAAATTTCAACAAAAACATTTTCAAATTGAGTTGCCACCTAGAGTTGTCACTTACATCCAATTTTATTTATGTTTTGGCATTTGCTACTATCTCGAAAACGACTTGACCCATTTGGAAGAACTTTTACTCAAAGCTAATTTGCCGCATTTCAAGCTAACATGGGTATCAAACAAAAATAATCCCAGGTAGGGTTACCGTTTACGGTGTCCAGCTAGTCCCATTATATTTATTTTTAGCAGGTTTTTACCGAGTTGCCACCTATCTTAAATTAAGAAAACATATATGCAAATATGGATATCAAACTAATCGAATTTTATGTCGTATTTCAATAAAAATATTTCATTTAGGGTTGCCACCTAATTGCACAGCATGTATTTTTTCGAAAACCACTATATCTAGAAAACTAGTTGAACAAATATCTGTTTCTCCTGGACATACACAGCGTTCGTAAGCAAAACTATATATAAATACGACCAGAATGCAACTACAACAAACTAAAGTAAGTGGCAACCTCGAAAATCTCGCTCGCGTAGGTACTAATGGATTGAATAGATAATTTCAAAAGGAAAAAACATTTTTGAGGTTTTCGTGAAATTTTAAGAAGTCCCCTCGAAAGCCAATAGAAAATCAGATTTTGAATTTTTTTTTTTGTATTTTTGTAAATTTGAGTAAAAAATGAGTAAAAATGTAAAAGCATAAAAGAAGATTGAATACACTTTCTAATATTTTTGAATATTTTTTTACGACTTGAAACAAAAAACAATTTTTCCATTGGAACTATTAGTTATTTAAAAAAAAAAATGCTTAAAAAATTGAAAAATTTGCGTTTTTCAACCCACACTAATGAAGATCAGTTATAATTTGGTGTTTTAACTAGTTCATAGTAGTTCAAAATGGAAGGAAATGTACTATTAAACTTGCAGTCTAATCATACCAGTATCATACTAGTTCCAAAAAGATAAAAGAAAACCAGACCAAATGTGGACCAAAACCTCTAGCAGGGATTAAAATAAGAAAATGGACTCATAAATACATCATTTAAATTTTTCATCATTTTCGCTGTGAAAAAACCCGATTTGGGAGTGCAAAACATAAACTATATCTTTGAAATATTTCATAAGCTGGTTGCGAATTACAATAGCATGCAATGTAATTGATATAAATTAAAGAAATAATTCCAGCTTATCACGCTTAAATACATACTATGAAAATTGTAGTCGTATGGATTGAACTTGTTCTGACTAGTAAGATTTCAACCATCAAATTATAGTTGGATACTAGTATGTTTACTAAATAGTGTCATATTTCACTGCAGGGTGGGTGCCAACAAATTTTCCATTCAAAAATTATTAGTCCCTGCTCAAGGCTTTGTGTGTTGCTATCGTACAGAACAACACTGTACATACTTACTACTTCATATGTATGTGTGCAAATTTTCGAAATAAAATTACAGAAATTGCGTACCTACTCGCATAACCTGCGCGACATAGAAAAATTTGTTCGCACCAACCATTAAGACTCGTCCGCCTAAACAAAACTTGGTTGGCTGACTCTCGGTGCTCATTCGCCGATGATCATTGCTTTTGATGCTGCTGTGCAAGGTAACCGTTCATAGTGTGGCAGTCATCAGTCTGAGAAAACATATACCTTTTCAATGGTCGTGCGCGTATTTACTTAGCTAACTTCAACTGCACAGCCAGTCCCCGCCGAACGCCTTAAGCAAACCGCGTCGCTATCAAATCCGCTTCTCATCGGCGTCAAATTTCACCGCCCACTTTTGTGCTGGTTTAGCCACTCTAAATATCCGCTACACCTCACATTCATATGAATTTATGCATATGCATGTATGAACATGTCCGCCTAAGTGCGTAGATGCTAAACATTTCCGTGTTGCACGCCACACTTTTCGCGCGCATTTCAAATCTTTTGTTTTATGTGCACCGAGTGTTTCTAAGTTTTACTTCTTTTTCTTAACGCTTTTTGTTTTATTGCCCCTCTTTTATTGGGCCCTCTTCTTGGTTTTATCATTACAAACTGGTCACAACTTGAGCTGTGTAGCAGTCATCAAGCAAAATTTGAATTTCAATGATAAACATCTAAGTATGTAAGTGGAGAAGAACGGCTGTGTATATGGGAGTGAGTCTTATGGTAAACAGTTTTTAGGCAGCATAAACTAATTTGCATATCAACATTTAACCGGGGTTAACATTATAGACCATTTCTTTCCCAAGTGCTTCAACGAGAGCTTTTGGAAGCTTAAGATTTCCTTTAAACTTTTTTTCAATTCTTATAACTTCCTTCCTCGAGGCGTTACATGTTTGAAAATTTCATGAGACTTTACTAAAATGTTCACTTACATGAGTTTTAGGTATTGTGCCTACTAAAACTATAGTTTTCGGCCAAAGAGCACTGAACTCAACTATTATGATCTGCTGTCATTTCATAGATTTCAAATATTTTAATTTCAAAATAGAGCAGCTGCCCACGCACGGGTTATGAAGCTCCACATCACTGGTATTTGCTGCCTTGCCTCTTTATTGTCTGAAGGATTTCGCGAAGACACCTAATAAGATTTATGTCATGAAATAACCTTAACTTTTTTTTTTTTTGATTTTATGCCATTTATTATGGGGTGACGTTATCCCAAATTTGATAACATCACTTTCGAGCTACAATACCAAAATCATTCAGCACCCCTCATAGTAATAGTTGCAGTAACTCGCAAACCGCAAAAGTAAACATAGACGTTGCCACAACCGTAACCATACGAGAACCACAACTTCAACCGTAACCGTAACCTTAACTTTAACTGTGACTATAAGCACAACTATAACAGTAAAGGAAGTTCGTGACAAAGTTGCAGGTATGGCTTGGGCCACTGAAGTTGACGCTTTCAGCTGTGGTCAAAGCTATGGACACGTTAGGGGTTAAGGTACTGTTTACACTCACGCTTAAGGCTAGGGTATTGCTTGAGTTTGCTGTTATGTTTGTGATTGGCTAAAGCTAGTGGTTAGATGCACGCTAGTTTACTTCCAATCGTTACGGGTGCAGCACTGCTAAAGGAAGAGTTGTGGCTCGTATTGTTGCCAGGATTATTGTTGCTGTTCGGTTCTAGTTTCGATTATGGGTTTGGTATAAATGTAAGTTATGTATAGTTAGATAATTTTTGTTGGAACGATTTTCCGTCATCCCTTGTCAAGTTTGGTTTTGTGACAAACCGGTTTCGGCGTTCTGCCATTTTCAATGCCTAGCTTCGTTCTGGTCTGTGTCTATCCGCTGCGTTGTTTTTATAGTCCGTGGGTGCTGTGGCAGGTAATGTCAGTCTATGTTTTCGTGGTAGGTAACGTTAATATGCGTGTGTGTGTGCGCGGTATTGATACGTCCGAATTGTTATCTGTCCCAAGGGTTGTTTTTGTAGGTATGTAGACATACCGCTTGTTAGCTAAGCGGTAGGTTGATTTAGGTAGATCGGACGCGATCACAGTAACAGTCAACAAACACACGAATTTAACAAAAGGTTCGTAAACCTAACAACAGTGGCCATTAGCAACAAAGAAGCGCAACTTCTAGGGAAGGGCCTGAAGCACAACATCGCGGATAGCAATGAAGCAAAAAGAACTGAGCAAGCGATAGTAGATGCAGAGGTTGCAATATCGCTTCTTCCATATGAGGAACAGGAGCACGCAAGGCACATGTGCAGAGAAATCATAAGCAAGGAAGTAAGAGCCCAGGAAGCACAAAAAGGAAATAAGGAGCTGAAAATATTGAAAAGGCTACAACGAAAGCTAAAAAATAACAACATCGTCACAACGAAGGCAGACAAAGGAAACACAACGGTGCTAATCAGCAAGGATGAATATATAGCAAAGACAGAGAAGCTCATCGAGGAAATGAAATGCCGCATTATTAGGGATAACCCCACGGATAAATACCAGACCGAAGTTAAAGAGGCTATAAACCTACATCACCGTTTTTCTGTTCATCTCATACTCTACCTACATCTCTTCATTTATCTCAATATCAATATATTCTTTCATCCCTATCTACATATATCTCTATGAATATCAATATCTCTACCGCTATCACTTTTTCTATCCCATCCCCATTTCCATCTCTTTCTTCGTCTCCTTAATCTCTCTAGTTATCGTTGCTTTTTCCTCCGATTTTGTTATGATGATTTGATTTGTGCCTGCTCGAAGAGTCTTTCTCTTAGTCTCTAAGTCAGCTGATATCAACTCAGCACTACTTTGCGACGATTTATACTCAACGAATACCTGAAATTCGAAAAAGAATATGCTCTCTTAAGTTTTCAATATGGCTTCGCTTTTGCCATTCGGCCTTCCCGGAGTTGATATAAACCTTAGATGAAGCCAATCGGAAGAGATTCTCAGCCTAAGAATCTCACGCATCAAATTATATTTATTATAATTATTAAAACTTCGTAATGAGACGACGACATACCTTTCTTCCTTTATGGTCTGGTCTAATCTGAACATATCAAATTTCAGATTTGAAAATATTTAAACAAACTTTAAAATCATAATATCTGAAATGTGCACTTCTGAGTTAACAAGCACAAGCACCCCAGCATGCACTCGCCAACAAGCACAATCAGACTAAACGATTTGCGAAAACCATAAAAGTAAATATGTACCTGCTTGCCTTTAATGATTACAAAAACCTTCTAGTTACTATGCTGTGGTCTGCTTATCGCTGTCGTTCATGCAATCATATACTTATGATGTACTTAGGAAAAATATATGTGTAAAATGGTTGTTGTTGTTGCACTTGACTGCCACACCAGATCGAGTGATGTTGATTTCCTGTCTTGTTTGCCTTAAGCTTTTTATCAACGCTTGACATCTAATATCGCGCTTTGGAATTAAATTTAATAAAGCAACAACAAGAACAAATACAAATATGGTAAATGCAATAGTAGCGCAATGTTGCTGCCACATTTAAGCGGTGCAAATATTTTTGCTCGATGCAACATTCGAGCTTTCAAGTGGAGTTTTTGTGTTTGCTTGTATACCCAGCAGTGTTAAGATGATGTTATAGCAGTGTTCACATTATGCTAGTTTCATGTAAATCACAGGTATCAGCATACATTATATACACTGAAGTAAATGTCCCTCATCCCTTAATCTTTGTCCAGTAAAAGCTATAATCCGGGCAGTGGGCTTGATTTAAATTGTGTCAAATAATTCCAAAGTGAATGCTCTTTCCTTGTCAAAATACGTCAGTACTGCTCATAGTATAGTTTATTCAAATGCATAGCCGATCTCGAAGCTGACAAACTCAGACCCATGATGCTCCTTAATTAAGTTTTATGGATTTCTGAAACAAAAAAGCAATTAAACCTTGCGCTTTGTTAAGTTGTCGTTGTCTCAGCACTTTATTCGAAACTTTCTCTCAAGATCATCCAACGCTAGTGCTAGGGAACGAAATATTTCTATGAGCAATAAGGAATTGGGAGTATTCAAGAGAAAGGTTCTTCGAAAGGTTTGTGGACCCCTACGCGTTGGCGACAGCGAGTACATTAAAAGATTTAAAGATGAGTTGAATGAGCTTTACGCAGACGCCGACATAGTTCAGCGAATTAAAACACAGCGGCTTCGCTGGTTAGGCCACGTTGTGCGAATGAGCGAAGATGCTTATCGGCACCTGCCGGTGGAAGCAGAAGAAGAAGAAGACCACCACTCTGATGGAAGGACCAAGTGAAGACCGATTTTGCGATACCGCGGTGTTTCCAATTGGCGCCAGTTGGCGCAGCGAAGAAAAGACTGGCGAGCTATGTTGGACGTTCAAAATCGCCCAGGCGGTTAGATAACCATTTAAAGAAAAGAAAGAAGAATAATGAATTGGATGAATTAATTTAAGGGAGCATGTGGAAATGTTACTCATGCCATGTGGGCTCTCCTCTTATGCATTAGCCCCGCGAGGGTAGAGCCTTGCCTATTACAGTATATAGGACGTAGCCGTGCCAGAGTAAGTCAGGTCTCTCAGGCCACATTGACGACTCCTTCTTGTGCGATTTTTGATAGTTGAGCTTCAGCTAAGGCCGTTGCCGGAATGGAGCTGAAGCGAGAAGTGGCGCCCTCCTAGCATGCTGCTGGTCTGTCAATACACATTTGCTGTTGTTATAATACCGAAAACACTCACACTGGTGGGTACACCGTCGGATCAGACGAATGTTTGGTATGTTGTCAGGCTTCGCTGTTTTAATCATCGGGAAACCTCCTAATTAGGCATGAGAAACTGGGAAAATACGTATTTATTTTGAGCTCATCACGGGAGGGTTTTCCGATAGGTAAATTTTAATAAAAGTGGGGAAGCGGGTTAAAACGTTCAGCGCCGTTACCATGATTTCTCTCTTTGCTCTAAAAACTTCTAAGATTTCACTAAATGCAAGCAGATATAGGGGACATGACGCTGGTAGCTCGCTTACATACTGGAACTGTAGCGTGAGTTGTGTTGACAACCTACCTTGTAAACAAGGAGCGAGAGGAAGAGTCTTCAATGCAGCGTCCAATTAGTGCAGTGCAAAAAGCGTACACTACGGGCTATATAAAGTGCGACTTTAACCACACTTAAACATTTTTTAAATGCGTTATTTTTTTCTTTCTTTCTACGATAATTGCTTTGCTCTGCCTTATTTGCATGCTATGTGTGTGCGTGTGTGTGTGTGTGTGTGTGGTGCAAATGCGTGCAATTTCGCTTGCGAGCCATATTGCAAACATGCGCCCGACATGCCGCTAACAATATACACAGCAGCAACAGCACAGACGACACGAATCGGCTGACTCTTTGGCTAGCAGCAGACAGTGGACTGTCATGTGGCAAGTGCCACAAATACGCAACGAGCAATCTCTAGCTGGCAATCATTGAACTATGCACAAGAGTCTGTGGTGAGGTGTTGAATCGTTGGTATGTTAAATTGCTAGCAATGCTGGTGCTGTTTGCTGCCACTTTTGTTGTTGCTACTGCTAACGTACCACTGCGTGCAACATGTGTCCAGTTGTACAGCTGGTAATATGTAGCGCATAGCATATGGACGCGTCTGCTTTCGTTGTTCCGCTTGTTGCACGGTTGCTTTAGACGAAATCTCCCATAAATCTAAATGAATGTCAACCTACACTGACAGCAATCGCTGCTGCTGCAGCCACTTCACTCCTCTCTGCCACCACTCATACAAGCTTTCAAGAAGCATACACGAAATCGCTAAGCGCTATCGAGAGTGTGAGTGCGTTGCAACAAATAACATGCTGCCATGTTAGAGTTACCGCTCGTCCAGACGCCACTTGTGTGATAAGCAGTTTTGCGCTGAATTGCTGTAGGAAGAGTTGTTTCAACTTGATCTTGCAGTTTATTATGGAGCGCATTTGGATGGACATACAAACAAATATTTATGCATTGCAACGACCAGAGGTGTAGCCGAATGTGCAAATATGGGATGGAAGCTAATATTAAACAACGGAAGCAAGCTTTAACTGGAGTTCTTTCAATCCTTTCAGAAAGCTTTCTTCTTCAAAACCGAGCGAATCTTTTAAAATGGTTATAATGCCCCTAAGCCTTGCTCAACTTGAGGCCCATATACTTGAGGCTCAACATGTTCTGATCTGAGTTAGTTTTGTCTACTTATTTTAACAGTACATTGGCGACCAAGTTTTTTTGGTATATATACAATTATATAAGATTAAGTGGCAACCCTAGCCAGTAAACCTACTTATTTTTGGAAATAGAACGTGAACCACCTTTCGTTTAATAACCACATTGCCATATTTCGTTGGTCTCAACCCCATAAAAACATTCTAAATGGCAACTCTTAAGTAAGCGTGCTAAGATTTCAGCACAAAACCTTTATTATATACAAAATAATACATGTATTAGGATAAGATAACAATACTAAGGAATTTTTTTTTTTTTTTAAATACAATATAAAATACTTATCGTGTTAAATCAATAAAGATATATTACCTACTTTTTATATAAAATATCTGAAGGGTTGCAACGTTGTACGAGGTGTGCTTAAAAAGTATCGCGAATTTTGAATTTTCGCTGGTTACGTATATTCGAATTTCGAATTTTTTGTGGCGTTATGTTGGTACTCATGTCTCTCACTTATGCCGACAAGCTCGGCCATTTTGAATGTTCAGTTAATTGTTGACAGCTGCTTTCCTTGCACGTGTTTTGGATCGTCTTCGATTTTTACCTATTTTTTTACCAAAATTGCTCATTTGTGACCAAAAACAGCATCGCATGAACATTGCTAATGAGATGTTAAACTCTGTCCGCGACGACCCAAATTTGCTCCAGAGGGTCATAACTGATGACGAATCGTGGGTTTATGGTTATGACGTGGAAACCAAAGCTCAATCATCTCAATGGAAGCTGCCGCACGAACCAAGACCGAAAAAAGCGCGCCAAGTTCGGTCGAATGTGAAAGTTGTGCTGACAGTTTTCTTCGATTGCAGGGGCGTGGTGCATCATGAGTTCTTGCCACAGGGAAGAACGGTCAATAAGGAATATTACCTGCAAGTTATGCGCAATTTGCGCGAAGCAATCCGCCAGAAACGCCCGGATTTGTGGAAGAACAAAAATTGGCTTTTGCACCACGATAACGTCCCTGCTCACGCATCGTTGCTTGTGCGCGACTTTTTGGCCAAAAACAACACACTAATGATGCCGCAGCCACCGTATTCCCCAGATCTGGCCCCCTGTGACTTTTTCTTGTTCCCTAAACTGAAGAGGCCCATGAAAGGACGACGTTACGCTTCTCTTGACGAGATAAAGACGGCATCGAAGGAGGAGCTGAACAAGATACAAAAAAATGATTTTTTGAAGTGCTTCGAAGATTGGAAAAACCGTTGACACAAGTGTATAATATCTCATGGGGATTACTTTGAAGGGGACAAAATAGATATTCATGAATAAATAAATAATTTTTGAAAAAACACAAAATTCGCGATACTTTTTGAACACACCTCGTATATAATATTCAGTGGCAACAATTAAAGGGCAGAGTTTAAAATGTAGCTTGTTATCTTTATAATTACATAGATGAAAAAATATCTGTAAAACTGGTTATTAACCCTACCTAGAAATACTTTTGTTGAAACACAACTTAAAACGCCTTCTTTCAAATAGGTGGCAACCTTGTAAAAATCATTCTGACCTAACTAGAATAAGTAAGTATGTATTGCGGTATCTGAACACCAGTAGTTTATATGAGAATAGTTCTTTAAAAGCTATAAGACTTGTAAAGCCCTAGATAAGGCAGCTCGCCACTTGATGACCCTTATAAAATACGCCTATGACTATATATATGTTGCATGCATTACGTGAATTTACAAATTCACTTGCAGTATTACTTTTAAATAAATTAAAACGACTTGATATTGTATCTGGTTTATCGGTTGTTTTTAACTAAAAAACGCTGAAGTGGTCATTTGGCGGCTATTCTCAAGTGGTTTTTGCCGTTGTGCTAGTCCATTTCTACTACGATTATGTACTTAGTTGCATCTGCTTATCTCTAAAAATTCGTTACGCTACTTCTACTTAGCATTTGTTACGCACCCCAACTTAACGCTTTTCAACTAGTCGCATGTAATGACTACAGCCTTTTGCTGTCTCTTAGCAGTTATTTGTTGGTTTATTTTTGTTATTGTCTTGTAAGACTCTTTAGTGTTAGGTACCTTTTGCCCTATCTTAAATCGTTTCAGAGCTAAGTGCTCTTCACTTGTGATATGTGACAATTTTCGCTTCAAAACTAAAGTCGCTGATATCAACTTATTAAGCAAGAGTTGTGGTAAAGTGAGTTAAAGTTTGATAATAAGCGAGAGTTGTGCTAGAACGAGTAAAAGTTTTATAATAAGCCCTGAGTGTAATTTTTTTAAGTGTCCAGAATAGGGTGAGAAAGTATTAATGAGCTGTTGGGACACACGTTTTCTTTAAGAAAGTAAAAGCAAACGCTTACCTGAGCTTACAAATTCTAAAACAGGCTTTTTAAAGCTTTTTAGCCAAAGCTTAGTAAAAAGTTGTTCAACTTTTTAAAGTTTCAAAGCCAGTGCTTATGAATTTTGCGAAAAAATTAAGATCTGCCTAGACATGGATATTTCGTGTGCAAAAATTTAGCTTATTCATCAGAGCTCTAAAATGCTATGAACACGGCAGCTTTTCTGTATACTAACTAGTCAAAAGCTCTTAAAAGCGGTGTGATATCTTCAATACCATCAAATACCTAAATTAATCTGTTAAGTAGTTTTTCACAGTTCAATACAATTTGTTAAATAAAATTCGAAACCTGTAAAAGCTTTTAATATTTGAACAAAAAAGCTCACACGCTTACTCATTCAACATTAACATTGCTCGCACAACACTTAAGTTTCCAATATTTTGGTTTCATAGAGTCTTTAAGGCTGCATTGGCATGAGGGATTTGAGATCAGCTTTAAAAGCTTCTGTATTGAAAATTTTTTCGTACTACATATAAGCTTTTTAAAGCTTTTAAAGCTACATACATCATGTACTATTTTATATTTTTCTATGCGTTTCTTGGGATTTTGTTATGTTCTTCTTCCTCATCATTAGCATTTCTGATTACTTCACTCAATGGAATTTTGGCAAATAAGGCGCTATTAAAAGCCGTTAAGATTTTGGCACGTGCTTTTATTTTCAGATTCAGTTATAAAAGCTCTACTAAAAGTCTCTTAATTCAACTTTTGCGCTGTGTCCACTTTTTTAATATATGAATCAGATTGAATAAATGTTTAAGGAATGAAGCCTATGTGGTTTTAATGTAAGATCAGCTTTTTCAGTTTTTACTATAAGCTTTTTATGATTTTATATTTTATAATTAGTATGAGCAATGCCACCGCAAGTCTTTTGGGACCTTCAGAAATAGCTGAGTACCATATGAAGCAAGCTGTTGAATTTCAATGATAATTTAAATTGAGATAAGTGCTTTTGCAAGCTTTTGCTGAAGCTTTAAGCGAGTGTTTTCAAAAACTTATGATTTGAGCTTTATGACTTACACCGTCAACTAGACAAAAGCTCTTTGGGCAATAACGCTTTAATTGATGTTAAGTTGAAGCAGCATGAGTTATGACGGCTTGATTCCAAAAAAGCTAGCTTTTAGACACTGGTATTTTCAAATATACAAATATTTAAAACAGATGAATTTGAAATCAGCAATTTTTCTAAATATTCTATCTTATGTGCATACATACATACATTTTTTGTCCACTTCTTGAGCACTAACAGTGATCGCGATTATATTCATATCCATATGCATTTCCTTATACTCTTATAACGACAGCAGCCACTCCAAACTCGAAGCATAACCAAAATGCATCTAACCAAATTTGGTTAGTTTAACTATTTAGAATTTATTAAATTTTTACTCAACTGTAATTTGAGACACTCACATACACATCGCTCTGCACATACGAGCACTTTGGACACATAAGGAAGATGAGTGGAATAGACGCGGTTAGTTAGCTGAAGCAATGCCCATGCGCATATTCATAAAGCGAGCGTTACGGCTTGCCCAATGGCTCTTAGGAAATGAACCTAAACGAGGCATAGAAGGGACAACAACAAGTACTAAGCAAATATGCATTTGCCAGGTAGCCAGCGATACGAATGCGATCGGCATATGTGTGACATGCCATAATCTGAGGATTGGAAAATTCCGGCATGCAACAAAGGTTTCAACAGCTAACGAGACATCTTAAAATAGGCACAACAAGTACTTGCATATGGATCATAGGAAATATGATGTTGAAGGCAATAAAGGACTTGATTTTGTATAAGGAAAAATTCCGATGCATAACGCAGGTAGTCGAAGTAGGAAGAAGTGTTGTAAGGGATGAGAGTGGTGAGTTGAAATTGAGCTGCATTTTCTGCAGCTGCAATTCTCAATGTTTTGAAGTGAAAAAGGCCGACGGACATTTGTGAAAATTTCTATTTGAAATTGCCTAACCATTGCCTTTGGTTGGATATATATATTTTTGTACTTCTGCAGTATATATGGTACATATATTTGCATGTGTGTGGTTAAGAATTATATGCAATGGACTTTACAGTCAGTGCATTCAATGAGCAGTTGAAATTATTTCTGCATTTGCTATACCCAGATGTACCCAATATTTTATACCTATGGTTTATTAATGGAACATTCAAATATCTACACGATTTCCGTAGTTTCACAATAAACCCAGTTAGTTACCTCATCTTTCCTCAAACTGACAGTTGACAACTCTAAGTGAATCCAAGTGCTCCCAACTGGTTTTTCAAAGCAGTGAACGTCAAGCTTCACGTAAAAAAGTATAGTCTTCGACAGAGCTTTTTCACCGCTGCTCATAATAAGAGTTAAACAGAAAAGCTTTACGCGACTACAAGGGTCTATCCAGCTTATGATATTGACCGTCGTAAAATATGGTGCTACTGTTGATTTTCTACGCAGGTGTTCTATTATATATTTCTGTTTGAAGATGTGGTCGATAGTGAACAAACTGGGTAGAACTCGCACTTGTAAGGTTCGTCCAGATTACGCTTGCTCCAGTGTGGGAGACACAACAGCTGCTGGATGGACTTTACTTATTCTTAATTAATGCTTGAACAATTTGGCGCTTTACTGTTCAAGAGCCGACAGAATATCAAAATCTGAGTAACGCCGTAGGCTTCATTGGGAGAAATATGATCAGACGGCATTCATATCACTCGATCTTATTATTCGTTCTTCTTTATTTTTTCATAGGTATGTATCTTGTATCTTTTTATCATACGAACGCTGACTACTCAGAAGTCCTTCTTGCGCTTAATAGCCCCTCATTCCACATAATTTAAACTCAAAGATCTTCTAAATATTTTATAGGATTCAAACAAAATTATTTTTGAGTGAGTTAGCTTCTTTTAAGCTCTGTCGACTTTGCTGCTTTAAGAACAGTATGTGTCGAAGCTATGCACGCGTGTAAGAGCTTTTTTGAGCTTTCTCACATACAGCCTTACATGTACGGAAGCTTCTCACAGCTTTTTCTGAACTAGCTGGAATCCTATAGTGTTCACAGTTGCTGTGCAGAATGATTTGAAAAGATGTTGTAGAAAATTAGAAAATCCCCAACGCACTGTTATGGGCAAGCCAACAATCTGTCTGCCGTGAGTAAAGCGGTTCGCAGACTATTAGGGAGCCTAGTATGGGGGAACTGTTAATTGTACTAAGCAATCCCATCAGAGACAAGGTCTCTCCTGTCAAAGTGTCTCTTCGAAACTAATCAAACGTGACTATTAAGTCCTTGCAATGTATGAGCTTATACCCACAACCGGGTATATAATGTTAATTTTCGATTAATCGGGTATTGCTTTAATCGTTGCTCTTCATTTTTATAGTCGCAGTTGTCCTGCTCGCCTTTAATTGCTGCTGCTGGTGCTGCGTGACATTTTGTTTATTGAAAATCAAAACTAAACGGAAATTTACAATAACTCGTACTACAACAAATATTTGGGAACTAAATGACTAACACAAGAAAATGCAGTGTTGCTGCTGTTGTTGTGCAGTTCAAGCGCAGTCTAAACAGTGCGTTTTTTATGAGACCGATTGAATTACTCATGCGGCATGCAACATATGCACTGCAATATGCAAGCCGTTCAAGCGCTTTTGATGAGTAGTCAATTTAAATATTTACAAATGAGTTGGTGTAAATAAACAGAGACATAAAAAAGTAAAAAAATCTAAAAATAATAAAAGTTAAATGACAAGAAAAAAAAGTAGTAAAAAGGGCACAAAAAACGAAAGAGGCATAAACAATAAAGTAAAAGTAAACAAATAAAATGATGTATTAGTCAAGTTGAAATACAAGACAAAGAAAATGTTTAGAGCATAAAGCGAAATCAATTGCAAATGACAACAGGCAGGCAGCTAACTGTAAAGAAAAGTCAACAACAAATAAAAATAACAAAAATACAAAAAACCTGGTAGCCTTTGGTATGTAAACAAATTATCTATGCGCTCAACAAAAAAGGGGTAATAACAGCATGCTGTATAAACATGAATGCATTTTTTATAACTTTTTTTTTTTGTTTTAGTTAAGTCAACATTGTGGTTTCGAATATATCTGCCTACCACAAAATCAAAGTAAAACTACACAAAAAATAAACCAAAAAAAAAATTTAACAAATATTTTTTTAAAGCAAATATTTATTTTTTATTGCGCCCACACACGGTCTAAGCACACAGTCACAAAGTTATAGAGATTTACATAAAATATATAATTTTTGTCTCACATATTTTGCGCCACAACTTTATGGGAAAATTAAATTTCCATTACTTCTCTAATTTGTGTAATTTGAGATACTGAAATGTGCGCATGCGCGCCGCCACAAATGAGTCATTCTCGCTAATGCGACTTTTTCTGGCATTGATTAGCATAACGAAAGGTTTTCAATTAGCATAAAAGCATTGTGTGCCTCTTTCCGGTGAAAAAATCTAATTATAAGTAAAAAAAAAGCGAAAAAAAGAAAAAAATCATAGGCTTGTAAGAAGCTGCCGCCAATAGAATTAGCACAATTTCACGCAGGCTTAATGGTTTTGAGTATATTTAGTTAATAGATTTTCCTTTTCTTTATTTAAAACAATTTCATGCCGAATTTTAAGCGAAAGCTTTAGGGTTGTGAACACAGGAAAAAAGAAAAACAAATTATACCAAAGCTAGCACATGCTGTGCTCTATATTGCTATTCAAAATTATCTGCATTGAAAGAAATAAAAAGTTTACACAAAATTAAAAAAAATAATTCAAATCAATAAGTAACAAGAGAAAGCTTTATTAAGAGCTTTTGAAGAGTGACTTCGATGGCTACACGTATAACACCTATCTGTTTCTGATTAGCTGTATTATAAGTTTAGCAATCTGAGTCACAAAATTCCCCTTTACATGCAACTCATATTAAAATTGAGCTTAAGGCTCCCCAAAGAATTTACATACTGCAAAAGCTTCACATTTAAATGCATAAGGAATATTATAGCATTGATAATTTTTAAAACGAGAGGTTAGGAATACGAATAAGTTAAGAGAATGATATGCATGTGAACAGTGAAAAGTAATTAAAATTTAGCAAAAGCTTTAAACAAAGGGGTATACCTTTTTGATTTTTTTTTTATATTCTGACAGATTTGATTTTATTGCGTAGACTACCATGATAACTTACACTTCAAAAGCTACTGTTTTACTAAGAAACTAAGAAAAAAGCTTTCGAACGCTTTTACTGAAAAGCATAAACTAACATGGAAATCAATAAATAGGAAGAGTTAGCTTTTCTAAGTGGAGGTCAGAGTTCCTCACTCTTCAAAATCTTCTAATAAAAGCAAAAACTATATCTTTTACGTGGATTTCAGCGTTTCATACTCAGGTTTTTCATAGTGAAGGTAATAAATACATACATAAAAGCAGTTTTCAGAGCTTTTAAAAAAAGTTAGTATAAACATATAGTGCGCAAAACTACACAGAAATATTAATAATATCAGAAATAAAGAGATATCTGCAAAGATTTTCCGGACCCGTGCACACAATTTATAAGAAGCTTAGCATCCAACTTTAAAGCTTTGTAAAGTAAACAAAGGTAAAATAAAGCGTTTGTTATATACGCGTTGAATTTTTCTTCCGATGGCTTCTAATGTATAAGGTTAACTTTTTTCCGATTACTGAATTTTCGAAGCTTTAAAAATGGCTTTTGAGAAAAAAATTTATAATTGGTTTTCTGCGCCTAAAAAGTCAAAAAAGCAATAATGTTTTGAAAAGCTTTTGAAAGAGCTTTTATACCTACCGATGTTGGCAAAACTGTAATTTTCTTTATTAGGTCCAAAAGCTTTGTGAAGTTGGTATAAATAGGTTTGAGTTAAAAGAATTTTAGAATTTTTTTTTGAGGATTGTTGAAAATTAGTTGCAAAAAACTTAGATAATCCTGTTTCGAAGATTGTAAAGCTTAGTCATGTAGTCGAGTTGAAATATAAGCAAGCGTTTTTCCATCGAAAAAGTATGTGACCGTAAAACTTAACCAAGCTGTTAGAACTCATCTCAAAAAAATAATTCGTATTTCGAAAATGCGTTTTCCCTAAGTTTAAAAAAAATCTCAAAATAGCATAGCCAAACTTTTGTATACTTATTTGTCAGTTATTCTTAATAGTAATAAACACTTCATATTTACACACATAAACTAACTTACTTAGTAAAGTTAGCTTTTAAATATTAAAAAAAAACTTCCTGTGTAGCTAATGCAGAAAGCTTAAAAATTTTGTTTGGCTTTGCAATAGTGATTCACTTTAGTTTTTTTTTTAATGATAAAAGCGGTATGAGGAAAAGTTCTTTACAAGATGAGACAAATTTGATTTTATAGCTGATGAATAAAACAAGCTCAAGTGAAGTTAAAAAAAAAAGAAAATATCAAAAGCTTTTAAACAAGCTTTTAATTTCTAAAGAGAATATGGCCAGAGTGTAATTCTATTGTTGTCTGATGCTAACGCACATCGTAATAAATATAGTACTCTGGAAAAAACTCTCTAAGAGCTTTCATGATCGCATAATACACAATTACAAAAACCTCCAAAAGCACGGCTTTATTTAAACAGAAAACTTACCTAATATCTACACAAATGCATACTTACTAAGAACAACCATAGTGGAAAAGCGTAAATTTTGATTGTTCCTCTTAAATAAAATTTGCCGCCCAAAATATTCTGCCCACACATCAATGTGACAAAATTTAAGTCAGTCATCTGATCAATATCAGCGCGCACAGCGCCAACAATGCATTGATAAACATCTATGGCATACCACCAGGGCTGCTTGTTAATGTGTCCCCACAGCTACATATCCTGGTGTCATAAAAAATGAAATAAATGCTCAATTGAGGCCTGCTGTGTCTCTGTTGCAATAAAGTACTCTACGAACAATAAATGCATGTTTATATGTTTTACATGTAGGTAGGAATGTGTAGTATATGGGTCTCAAACAGGAAGCCATTGAGTCAATATAGACAAACATTCAAAATATCAAATGGCGACCCAGAAGAGCGTTGAATATTCCATCAATTGAAAGCGTTGACGATCGCATAGATGAAGAGTGATTTGTTGCATAGCATAAAAGTAGTAGAAATGGAAGAAGAGGAGGAAGAGTGCAACAAATCAAACTAAATATTTTTGCTGCATTTTCTTAGTCAAACTGCCAACCATTTCGAAACGAAACATTTTTTATACCTTTCATAAACATGAAATGGTATTATAACTTTGGTCCGATGTTTGTAAGCATGAGAAGAAGAAGAGATATACCCACCAATAAGTATACCGAAATGATCAGGGCGATGAGCTGAGCTGTCAGTCTGTCCGTCTGTCTGTTTGTACGCAAACTAGTCCCTCAGTTTTTGAGATATCTTCATGAAATTTGGTATGGAGTCGCCATTTAGCATGAGATTAATCATTCGTCGGAATCAGCAAGATCGGAGCACTACAACGCCTAGCTCCCATACAATCGATAGTTTCGATAAATGGGTTTTGCGATATAAATTTTGCAATTAAAAAGTAGGAACGTAAAATTTTGCAGATGTGGTACTTATTACATATGTAATGTGTGTTGTGAAAATCACACAGATCGGACCAACATAACAAATAGGTCCCATACAATTGATTTTTCCGATAAATGGGGGTTGAGCTATGTATCTTTAAATGATCACTTTTGCAGAGTTTGTACTAATTGTGAGTAAGGATCGGACACTTATATCCGTGATGCGTATTCATGAAAGGTATAAAGTCTTCGGCACAGTCGAAGACCGCCCTTTCCTTACTTGTTTTTTTTTTTTTTTGTTTTTTGCTGCTGGTTAAGAGCATATTTTTGTGCGCATACATACATACGATATGTACATATGGGCACACCTTTCAACTCCATCGTGCCCAAAGAATTCTTAGAAATATGGTTGATGCATAGCCATTTTGGTGTTACACGTCCGATGCGTGTATATAATTTTTCGTCAAGTCATTATAGTATTGTAAAGGTTGTACTCGTATGCTGCGCGTGTATCTATGAGCTCTTGTGATGCAATAAAAAAATTTCATTCTGTTGAAGTCCCTGCTGGCAGCTAACCTCTAGCTTCTATGTGTGTGTAGTGCAAGGCACTAAGTTATGCATTCATATGTGTTTACAATCTCATATGTATACTTACATATATATGTTCGCATGAAGTTCAAAGGTACTTACCTCATAAGGGTCATTCCATGCCAAGTCGAAACTTAAAAACATTTTTTCTCTTTTCTTAAATATTGAAGTTTACAAATTTTTATTAAATAAAGCTCAGGATTTTATTAATTTCGAAATTATATGTATATTATATTATATCAGTGTTTTAAACAAAAAATTAGAAAATTAAAATTTTTGAAAAAAAATCTGTTTTCCATTCGGGGAGAGACAAATTTGAAAATTTACCAAATGTTTTTTTGAGTAGATCTTATATCGCGTGCAAAGTGGAAGAGCTCCTTAATTCAACTCCGGATTCGAAAACTTTCAATCTCGTTTGTTCAAATAATGCTTATACCATTGTTTTTTTCAAAAACGCCAATCAAAAAAGTTTTCTTCAAAAACACGTTATCCCAGAACTCAGTTGAAGAATGCCCCTCTTGGAATTTTTCCAAAAACTTTCTTTCTCAGCTGGATTGAACTTCAATTGCGTTGATAAACTCTGAATTAGAGCTTTCGAACAGACAGTCGAGATGTACCACTTCGCCAGCGATATAGAAAATTTCGGAAGTTTTATTTTTAAGTTAAAAAAAGATTAAGTACAAAATTAATTTTATCTTTAATGAAGAAGGAATTGTAAAAATTTCTTGCTTGCTTGGATTAGATTTTTAAACTGCATCTTAAACTTCGATGCGTTACTTTGAAAAATATAATTTTAAAATTTAAAAAAAAAAATTTGAAAACAAATAAAAAGTTTCAAGTTTCTTTGTGAATTTTATTTTCAAATCGACGGCTGAGTAGGAGATTATTTTATTTCAAAATTTTTCGAAAACTTTCTACTTTAGATTTTTTATTTTGAATTTAGTTAAAGAAAGCTCTACCTCAGAATTTTTTCAGTAACGCCCTATCTTAGCATTTTATTGAAATTTCGTTCTAACTTTCGAAACACACTCTGACCAAATTTCCATGTTCAAATAAATTTTCAGATAAGGCGTTTTTAAAAATATTCTGAAATAGCATGATTTTCAAAATGTTAAATTGGAAAATGGCGTAAATTAGAAATCGCAAAGGCCACTTGAAAAGTATTTTGTTTTGAAAATCTTAATACTTAAATTTGAGACCAATTAGCTTATCTTTTAACAAATTAAAAGAATTTTTTTTCCAAAAACATTAGTTTTTGAGTTTAAAAAAAAACATTGAAAACTTGAAACAACACTAATTTACAGTTCTTAAAATATGTTTGTGTCACCATAATTGAGATACAAAAGGAGAAAACCTAGTTTGTTTAGCTTAATTTATTTTTCTTGGTGGTAGTCTACTAATCAAAAAGTATCCAAGTTATATTAAATGTAAAAAACATTTAAACACAAATAGAATTTAAAAACAAAAATACTGAAGTTTTAAATATAATAAAGAACAACTTAGAAATCAAAATTATAAGTTGAACGGGTTTCTTAGTCAGAACTTTATTATTCGAAGAAAAAATAAACTGTTTTGTATAAAACGCAACTAAATCGAAAAGTGCCGATTTACCATGAAATTGCCCATTTAGATTTTCGAAAAGTAAATTTTTGTTTTCGTAAAAACATGTATGTATGTTTGTTCATGCAACAACGCCGGCTGTGGGTGCCACACATTTTTGTTTTTTTAATTTTTTAAAAATTTCATATGCGCTCCTTAAGTGTTTCAGTACACTCTTCTTCTTGTTTTTTTTTTGGTTCTTTGCCCTATGTTTTTGTGCTTGTTGTGGATACCTCTGCGTACGTGAAAAAGTGATGAGTTGATCTTTCTCGATTCTTATGTTGACTTGATTACTAATTGATTCAGCATGATTTGCTATAAATTAAGCTGAGCGCTTCGCCTTGACGTGCTGTGACTCTTCAAAATGAAACTCAAAAGCCAATAGTTGGAGGACAAAGCAAATGTGTTTTTAAAAATTTAAATATTTTTTCTGTTGTTAATTTTTCCTTTACCTAAAGCTATGTATCCATCACCATTGTATTTCGTTTTTTTTTTCTTTTTCCAATTCGTGGTCTAAGAATTATTATTAGGCGAAAGGTAATATCACTTAATTAGAAATTCATTTTATATTTCAAGCGGCACATTGAGTACGTGTGTGCGTGCAAGTTTGATGGGTGCTTATGCCTTTTTTTAGGCACAATTAAGTTGATTGTTACTTGAATTTTACATAAATGCATGTATTTATGTTTAATTTTATTTTTTAGACATTCAACCGCACTTTTGACGCCTTTGTTTAAATTGTTGTTGCCCCATGATTTAGCCACATTTTTAGAAACATTTGATGGGTAGGCGGTTCGAATGTTTTAATTGAGTTGTGCTATCGATTATGCAGCGCTTAATTAATTTTTTTAAATTTTTATTTTAATTGTTTATTTATATATTGTTTCCCAATGACACTTAGTTTGTATACTAATTTGTTTTTAATTATTGCTTCCTAATTATGGAAATACTTTTAACACGCTTGACATGCAATCATCAGCAGGCACGTATATTAAAATTTTTATTTTTTTTTATTTGTTATATGTTTAGGATTTTAATAAATAATACAAATAAGTGTTATGCCTCATGGCTAACGAAATTTCCTGTAAATCTGTTATAAAAGCTTGTTAGTAGAGGAAGGGAGTGACTAGCTACCTTTGCAGAAGTGAAACTTCTTTACTTGGCGGTTCAATAAGATCTAAAATTATCTTAGGTATCCTTGCCTAAATTAAGCTATGGCCAGCTAATGTGAATTAAAGACACAAATTTCTAAACCAACCTCTTTACATATCAGCGCTCACTACTATGCGATCATTCCATTGAACATTTATTCAGTAGCCATAGGTGAGATAGGGTCTGAAGCCAACAGCACTATCTTGCGAAATTGAGTTAAAAACAAATAAAATAAATAAACAGCTATGTCAAAGCCTTGATATCTTGCATGATTAGGAATTACGATATTCATTTTCCTATCCTTATTTACAAAAAATGTAAATGTAAATATATGTATATAGATCAAACCCAATTTGTATTAAAATCGGTTGTGTTCTATGTAATATTACAGGTGCACTTAACTCTCAGAGTTATAGACGAAAATACGTTTATGGATTCAGCTTATCGTCCTGATCATTTCGGAATTTATATATATTTATAACTGATCGCTGTGACTACAAGTTTATCGCTTTTGCGTATAAGATTTAAAAACAATAATTTTTAATTTTCTAAGACGCATATTTGGAAGTCGGAATCGGAAACTTGTATAAATGTATCCATCCCGTTGAGCTTCAATATCTGTACAACTCCCTTACATCTTCAAGTCGACTGCTGAGTGGAAGATCACCCTATTTAAAAATATTTTTCAAAAACGCCCTATCTCAGAATTTTTTTCAATAACACCCTAATTCAAAATTTGGTTTAAGGACGCCCTATCTCAGCTTGGGTTCAAAAATGCCCCATCTGAACGAAAATTCAATACATTTTTAGCTGAGATAGGGCGTTGTTGAAAAAAATTCTGAGATAGGGCGTTTTTGAATCAGAATTTGAAATAGGGCGTTTTTGAAAAAGAGTTTGAAATAGGGTGATCTTCCACTCAGCAGTCGAAGTACTCTCTTAGGTTCTATAACATATGGAAAGACATTGATGCTACTTCATCAGTGTGCTGGGCTACTCGGTCTGGTAGGGTTCAGATACGTCAAAATCCATGCCACCCTGTTCTAGCTGACTGACCGCCTCATTCTTCTCTATGTTACTACATCTTAGCAACATTTAAAAAAAACTATGTAGACTAGCCCGGATCGTTTCTATCACTATGCCCCTAAGGTACTGACAAACCACCTATATTTCTTAAAAAACGGTAGTTACATTCTGTAGCAAGTAATATGAACTTCTCGCGAATTTCGCAGACTACTTCTACATGACTTATCTACAATATTGCTACAATATAGGCAGAGCAAAATCAAGATCAAGAGGATGAAATATGTAGAAAGAAGAAGTTGAATATGAAGAATGAGTGAGAGCAATAGAAAGTGAGATTATTGATATTAGAAATTTAAATAGTAGAATTTTCCGGGCAGTTAAACATTTGCTAGTCCTTCATACAATTATAAATGTCTGGCATATAGCTCACCTCGAATGCTTTGCTTAGCAAAACTAATTCTTAGTTCTGGCGGTAATCTCCACTTTTCATTAACATTACTTTGCTAACTCTCGACTGTTGCTGCTTCCATAGCTCTTTCGTTGAGTTCTTCACGATGATACTAATGAACTACTCAGATGCACTTCGCCATACCATTGCTAAATATTGCTTATGACATTGGGGTACAAATCGCTAGGGTTTTCTTCCTACGAAATATAGTATTTTAAATCTCTCTACCTCGACAGCTTTCATATCACACTCTTTTGTATTGCAGCTCAGAGTAGGCTACCAGATACCAGTGCCACTGCGACTTTACTGCTATTAGTTTTGAGTAATCGAAGTTAGTCAGAGGCTTTTGAGCAAGCTAAAATCGGTGAGTCGATACTGCATTGGTTCAAGGCCGAATCAGATTATAGCTAAGCCTTCGCCACCCACGCAAACTTCGGCATTTACACGCTAACTAGGAGAACGGCATCACTGAAAATCCGCTAGCCGTCACAACCAAGCAATGAAACTATTTAAAGATTCTAAATTAACAAATTCATTGCTTTCAAAGAAATTCCCAAATGTATCAATCAATAAAATTGAACACTTAAGTCATTAAGCACTATTTCTTGCGTACGATTGGTCTTCGTGGAAATGACAGAAATAGGTATCTGGGCGCAAACACGACTAACTAATCGAAATGTTCTTTGAGTTTCTGCAATGAAGTGGTTTTTATTTTTGGAGTAGAATTTTACTTGCCACAAGGAATATTCCTAAATACTTCTTCACCCTTCGGACGTAAACACTTGCGCCTGTTCTTATGGATATGAGCTTTTGCTTTCCTTGAACTTGCTGAACGTCATTAATGTTAATAAATACAACCAATTACGATCATAAGTCAACTGTGCGGATACTTGAGTTAATTAATCACTTATAGCTGCTTCTGCTGCTGTTGACGATGAGGCAGCTGCAATACTTAGTTGTAGTCACTCTTGTAGTGGCTGCTGCCAGCCATGGGCAATGCACGCAGAATACTTCCTTGAATTGTGCGCCTCAATGTGGTATGCAATGCCCAGCGGTGCAGGAAGGCATCAATAAAGCATTTGGGTAGCAAATTTTAGAAACAAATTGAAAAGAGTGAGAGTTGCGCGCGGCGTGGGGGGGTTTGTACTCAGCAAAGTAATAAAGGAATGAACTTACAAGCGCGACGAAATAGCAAAATGCTCAGGCGACACGCATGCGCAATGGAATATTTGCATATTTAAAATATGCATTACAAAGTGGCTACATGCTTGAGTAGCGACGGACTATGAAAGGCCAAATGAGAACTAAAAGCAAAGAAATAAAAACAAAAAATTTTTGAAAAATTATGCACAGTCAATAAGTGGTTGGCATAAATGGAGTAAAAGTAAAGTGCGTCCAATCGGACGAGTCAAGTCAAGTCAGCCGTCCATCAACGTACATCGACACTAAAAACAAACGAAAGATGAGACGACGATGAGCAGCAGTTAAACGGACGTACAGACGGACAAGCTAATGGATGGACGTATGCAAGCAACGCGGGATACACATAAACGAGGAAAAGAACGGACAAGGTATAGGCAGAGGCGGCTGTCGGCTGAGTGATCATTTGCGCGTAGTTCTCATGCAAGCGCGGATGATTGATACATTTGCGTTGAGATGTAGTTGAACGCATGTGTTAGTCACATGCGGCGCAACCGACAGCCAAAGCAGGCAGTTAGACGTTAAAATAAGCAAGAACCAGAAGAAAAAGAAGAAGAAAGCAAAATATGGAAAAAGACGGTCTCACGAGGCTGATGAGGCACTAAAGTAATCATACAAGGTATATTAAATTGAAATTCAAGTGTTTGAGCTAGCGGCGTCGTTGAAGTCATCTGTGCGGCAGTACAAGTCTTTGGGTGATCAGCGTGCTCGAACAAACGCATGGCATGATCATCAATAAACTGCTGTGAGCTGTCAATAAAAATCAATGCAGAGCAACATAATCCGGCGAAAAAGCAAGCAATAATACAACAAGACAACAAAAGCACACAACAAGCGCCAAGTGAAGAAAGAAAACTTATTTTTGGTCTATGAAATATTAGCAGCAACATCAATTTCGACTTGAAAAGCTGCTGCACTTAAATCCAAACTTGTATGCAAATAAGTTGTAGGCTTGAGAGTTTGTCAGACAAATATTTTGAATCGAAGACTAGCAGCCAAGATAAAACAAATAATCAATTACCCTCATGCAGGGATACGTACAAGCACTTTCAATAAACATACATAAAAGCAGTATGCAGTAAAATTTTACTAGCAATGCAACTTACTTTACATTACCTTTAAAATATGTTTTCTCTATGGAAAAAAACTTAGTAAATAAAAAATGACTACTTAAATCGCTTAGATTTTATTTGTATTACTATTAAAATATAATCATTGTATTACAGTTAAAATATAATAATTATACAAACAAACAACTCCAAAATAATTTTATTTGCATTACAAGTAAAATTGTGAAATTTAGTGCATTACTGTTAATTTTGTTTAACTAACAATTGCATATATTTTTTCCAAATTTAAAACACTCCTTGCAATTGCTTTAAACTGGTTCTTTTTTTTGTTTTTGAAATAATTTTTACTTCGCTTGAGAACTTACTAACTACTGCAATGAAGTTAAATTTTTTAAATGCCAGTGCCATTACTAAAAAAAATGTTTCTCGTAACTGGAAAATACTGTGATTAAACGAAATTGATTAATTAAGTTTTATTTCCATTAATTTAAAGTGCTTGGACATACAGAAAGATTATTTGTAATTCAAATGAAATAAGACTCTTAATAAAAATACGTTTTAATTGCAATAATTTCTAGAATTACTAAAATTTTACAGTACTGTAATTCGAACTACATTATCAGTCCAAATTTTCTTTAGTAAAGTGAACTTAAAATTTAATGGTAACGAAATTTAGCTCTTTTAAAATTTTAATATTAATGCAAATAAAATTGCACTTCTTGAAGCACTTAAATTTGACTGTAATGTTAATCGAACTGCATTATCGGCCCAACTTTTTACAAACTTGATTTTAGTTAAGTTTACTTAAGGTTTACTGGTAATACAATTTTATTCCTTAAAATTTTTAAGGTAAGTGTACTTTAACTTAAATGGTAATGAAATCTGAATACTTTAAATTTTGAATTGTAATGCAATTGAAATTGAACTTTTTGAAGCTCTAAACTTTTACTGTAATGTAAATCGAATTATATTGTCGATTGAGCTTTTTACAAATTTTGTTTAGTAACGTGTGCTTAAACTGAAATGGTAATGAAATGTGAATACTTAAAATTTTTAATTGTAATGCAGTTGAAATTGCACTACTGAAAAAATGTGTTACTGCTGAAAATTGCCTATTATTGCACTTACATCTGAATTAGCAATCAGTTTAGTGATTATGCATTTAGCTGGCATTTATTAAGTGATTTCGCTTTGGCAAGGCAATAACAACAACAATAACATACATCTATTTCGCTGCACGGATTTTAAAAGCTTTTTCACCCATACAAGTATATGTCACGACCCCCTATGGTGATGATAATTTGTTGTAAACAACAAGTGCAGCAGCAATAATAGGTAATAACAATAAAGCACTCAACTGTTGCTGACGTTTTTTTTGCAACTCGTTCATCTCTATATGGAATTAAGCAGGTGCATAATAATAATGTTTGCTGTTCAATAATGTGCTAGAAAATTGTCTAATGATGAAAATCGTATGAGCTTTAAAGCTTTCACAAATTAAGCTATATTTCCTGTGGTATTTAACTTTATTAATTGTAAGCATTGTATAGTACACTAAGCTGGTTCCAAAAAGTCGTTTGCCATATTTTCTTTAAAGGAAAAGCTATAATTTATTATAATTATTTACCATCCCTTTTTGATTTTTATAAATATTTAGAAATAAAGAACTTTATTCTAACAAAGTATTTTATTTCCTTTCTATTTTCAGGTAAGCATTGAAACCATTTATGCCGATACTACTTTGGGGAGTAGGTCTCTTAGGGGAAAAGCGTAAATATATATTAGATTAATTATACTTAATTTGGGCATTCTCTTTCTTACCACAAAGCGCATAAAACAGCTCTTAAATACAAAATATATTAAAGCTAAAAAAAGTCGGATATCTCATTTGGTCGAAATAAGTTATATTCATTTACAAAGTAATCATGTGTTGAAAGCTCCACTTAAGCAAAAAAAAATTCCAAAAGCTCAGCACTTGAAATCTTTGGTTGAAACAGTGAACTTTAAACAACATTGAAATATATCATATACGAGTATATATCATACGTATATATATCATTCAAGTAAGCGATATGGTTTTCTGTTAAAAGAACTTCTGTACTGTCTATGTGAGGCTATATGTGAGAAAACTCTCACTGCTGTAAATGTTTTTCGAACACGCTGATACAGTGGTGAAATATAAATAAAAATAAAAAAATAAGGAAAAGCTTCAAAGCTTAAAAGTTAGATTTTCTACGTACCTTGAAATTGTGAAAGTACTGAAGCATAATTTTCAACTGTCTTCTATGATGTATTTATCAAGAAAATGTGAAAGGTATACATTTTGCTGCTCAAGGTCATAAATAAGCCTCAAAATAAAAAATTAAAACTAAAAATATATATTTAATAAATGCACAACTTTACGGCTCCAATTCAGTGGGTTTTTTAAAATTACAAATGAATTTTAGATTACTAATATTTTAATGATCTCAACTTCTTGTAAAGCTTAATTCAGCTTTGTGCTTCTTAGAGCCTCATGAGAAGCGACATGTTTCAACAATTTAAATTTATAGGTGTGAGGCAAGTGGTCGACCCTCAATTAAGTGTTTAAAATTGTACGAATATTTAGAATTTTATGAAAGCTTATACTGAGCTTTTTACTTTAAAAGCTTTGCACGTATCGGAGCCATAAGCTTCATAGTTGATTTAAACCACCAGGAAATACATCAATCCTCTTAACAGCACAAAAAAAATAGGATATTGCCTATTTAATCTGCAACATAAAAAAATTGCATGTCTTACAAAAACAATAACTCAAATGTTACATACTTACAACAAAGAGTAACACAAAGAAGTGCATTCGCCAAGCGTCAAACATTTATATTGAATACAAACTCATGGTTTCAATCATAAAAATGCAAGCTGAATATGTTCTACATAAGTGTGTGTTTATGTGTGTATAAGAAGTAACTATAAAAAACTGTGCGAAAATTGTGAATAACAAAAATGTGATTGTTACCAATTTAGTTAGAACAAACTTGCTTGTTTCAACAGACAACCTTTAGTTATTGCTTGACTTGCTTTTGGTTATGTCTATACGCCAAGCAGTCAAGCCCAACCAGTCATGCAGGCTGTCCTTGGACTGACTGCCTATCTGCCTTGCTATCCATCCTACCATCCATCGAGCGATCCATCCGTTTGTCATCATGTGTCATCATTATGTTGGTCGTAAAGCGAGCACATTTGTTGTTGTTGTCATCTAGCTGTGCAACATTTTTTTATAATATGCGCTCTTTCATGCCCTTCACAGAGTTAGTATGTTCACATACCCACATAATATATTTTGCTGTTCCCGTACACAACCATTTGCTATTTTTAAATGTAATTTTTTGCCTGCCTGCCGTCTTTGTTCTCTCTAGATTATGTTCACTGTTTGAGCGAAATTATAGAAAATAAGATGATAGAGAATTTCTTAAAATTTTTTTCCAGGAGTATATGCGAACAGATCTAATGGCAACTTCAGAGTAAAAAGCGTACCTTTATATCCAAGTCATAAATATATACATATAACACCATATAAGCTAGTAAACAATGTGGTTCGTTGTTGCCACTGTTGCTTGCAAATAAGGTAAAGCATACGTTGCATGGAAGGTACTCATAGTTCCAAGCTCATTTTTTACTTGCGCTGTAATATTTGCTTTGCCCTCTCACTTTTTCATGATTTAAGAGTTCCCTTTTTATTATTCTTTTAATATCTTATACCCAGTAGAGTTACTTGTAGTAAATAATTATAATAAGGCTTGTGCTATAGAACCACAAAATGCGCTGGTAAATGGTCTCTTTTTAGTATTGTGAGAAATCCATGAGAACGTAAAACTTTATTCACCACATGTCTGTTAAACATTTCTATTTCAAAGTGATTACGTATAAATTATTCGCACGAGCGTGCTTTTTAAGCTGATATCAATTTTCATGAATCAAAGTAGTCAGTTTCGAAAATTAAACCGATTCCGTAAATTTCGAAATTTCAGTTCTCTGATAGAACTTCATTTTCTGCTAAACCATTGACACTGTAGGCTTAACAAATTGTGGATCAATTGTGGATTTCCTAAGTCTGATAAACAACTCCTAAGAGGTAACAAATAAACTGGACGAAGTTCAGTAAAACGTTTATAAGATATCAGAAGAAAGGACTCGAAAAAGCAAGATTGGTATTCAGTCCCCAATGAAAGCGACGAGTCGAAAGAAACATCTAAACTTTTAGTATTAATCTCTTTTGTTCTTTGTGTGTGCCTTGCAGGTTTTCTTTGATAGAAATAAAATCAAAAGCTAGAGCTTTTAGAACTTTTGTCTGTCTGTCTGTAAGTTTGGAAGCGCATCACTCAGAAACCGCTCAATGGAATAGATGCATTGAATCAGCGTTGCATTACTTCATAACTAAATTAAAATTGAATGTATATTTTATTCCAATAACTCTACCGGTGTAGGAGTTATCAACCAATATGTGGACCAGAGTGACCCAAAATGTGTTAGTACAATATGGGTATCAAAGAAAAGGTGTAAATGAGTGCTGCATATCAAACGGGTTTCGGAGATATAACGATTTAAGTCGAAGACAGTCTATTATAAGTTCTGAGACGCAGCGAAAAGTGGACGGGTTTTCTAGTTATAAATCTAGCCATTAAAGAATATGTGAAATATGTTGGGAAGCCTTTCAAAAGTAATCATTGTATTATATTGACTGATTTAAATTTAATAAATGTCACTACTGGGTATGTAAAGGTTTCTTTAGAGCGCACTTAGACTTGATATCTTGACTTATTTTTTCCTTTCATTATTTATTGAATTGTTTAGGGTATTTGAAAAAAATGTATCATAATATATATCTCTGCGAATGTTAGAGCAGGGAATCAATAATATTGGAAACATTTTTTTGGAATTGAATTGTCAAAGGCAAAAAATGGCCTTTCCAGATTTGCAGTTTGATGAATTCGAATACTCGAAGAAAATATTCAAAACTTCGTACAAAAGCTATTAAAATTTACATAGCATTTTAAAAATTTAAGTCTGTACTTTTTAACTTATGGAAAAAACTGTAATTTTGTTTTATCTTATAAACATTTTAAATTTTTGTAACATCCGCACTACGTCTAAGCTTATTTTCATGTTCAAATTCTTTATCTCGTTTCATATTTATTTCATGTTTCAATATTTTTTTAAATATTAAGGAAAATTTGTTAACATTTTCTTAAATTTACAAGAGACTTCTGAAATGCTTCATCGTATAGCTGAAATTTCCGATATTTAAAAAGTTACAAAAGTTAATTTCAACACTTCTATATATTTAAAAAAAGGTCCAAGTCTTCCACTTTCTAACTTCTGTAATGTGTCAAAAGAATTTTTAAAATGTTATTTCTGAATTTTTAAAATATACGATATACTAAAAGTTTACGATACTTTGAAACCTCCAAAAAAAATGTCAAGTCTGCCACTTTCTATCTTCTGCAATGTTTTAAAAGAATTTAAAAAGTCTTTTTTCTGACTTTGAAAATATACGATATCTCAAAAATTTACGATATTTTGAAAATTCCAAAAAATTTCAAGTCTGCCACTTTATATCTTCTGCGATATGTTAAAAGAATTTTAAAAATGTTTTTTTCGTATGTTGAATATATACGATATATCAAAACTTAACGATATTTGAACAATTTACGGTATTTCAAAAATTTCAAAAAGGGATTCTTAACTTTTTAATACTTTTAGAAAAGTTTAGGGTCTGCATTCAAAATATTTGGTTTTTTTTTTTAGATTTTCAAGCATCGTATACTTTCGTCACAGGCGCACAAAGTTTCCGTTTTTTTCATATCCAAATATATTATATTAAAATTTGTGGCAAATGGGATTTAAACTACAAAAACATTTGATTTTCTATTTAAAACTCAAAAACGTTAAAAAAGTGAGAGCATTATTTTTTCGAAAACGTTTTTAATATCCATGTTTTAAATTTTATTAATGCAAAGTTTAGAACAGTTTGACTATCTGACTTAGCTCTAAAGTTACTGAGCTCTTTAATTTAAAGCAACATTTAGTGAAACTGGCCCATAGTGCGTTGCTCGCAGTTTAGCTCGTTGTCATAAATGTCTGCCTGTCTGTCGTGCAAAATTTTTGATTGAGTTTTGTATACATTATGTCATCCGTTTTGTCGGCAGATTGTTTTTAAAATTTTTTTTTTTTTGTATTGTTCGATTGTTGTTTAGTGGTTGCTCCTTTATTTAGTTGCGAGATATGATTTTACATGAAAGTGTGTATTGAACCATTTATGCAACAAAACAACAACTCTTTTCATGTTTATTGTCAACATTTTGTTGAATTGATTTTGCTTTAGCAATGGCTGCAACCAAGAGCGCAGGAAAATAACAGAAAAAATATTTAAAAACATATACTCGTATATGAAAAACTGCTTTGCTTTCCTATAAATTGTTTCCGTCTCTACTCTTTAAACACTTCTGCCATACTCGTATTCTCAAGGTTAAACTGCAGCAAAGACAAAATCAACATTTACTAGACACATTCCGTCCGTCATTTTGTTTGTGCATATTGTTTTTACCAGTTTAATGTTCGACACTTTTGTCATAAATTTCGATTTTGTCTGGTTATTAAATTTAATTGGATTTATGTTTTTTTGTTTTTCTGTTTCTGGTTCTTTTTTTATTAACATGAATTTATGAAAAAGCGGTTGATCTTGTTTTGCTGCATTTGCTTGTTGTTTTTGTTTATTGCATATGTTGTTAGGTTGTTTTATCTGTTTTGTATTGTTGCTTGTTTCATTTCGTTGCTGTTGATGGACATGGGTCAGCTTGTTGCTTGCTTTCGATTTTTAAGGGTGCATTACAATTAGTGCATTTAGTTCAATTTGGTCTATTTTTTCTGGTTCATGCTTTCTTATTTCCTCCACTCTTTTGTTCATTGTGTCTTCTGAATACTATGAACATTTCTTCTTTGTTGCATAAATCATTAAAGATGAGTATTTCATATTTAATTTATGTTTGAACCATTTCGTCGATAAAACATTATATGATCCCAAAAATGAATAAATGCATTTAAGAGTGGAATAATAAATTATAACACATCTAAGTATTTATGTTTATAAAAAATAACATGTGTAGCATAGTATGTTAGATAGAAGTCAAACTGCTGAAATCAGTAGAAATAAAGTGTAATTCAAGATAAGTACGGTACAACATTTTTATAAACCTACTTCGCCTCTCTAAGATTTCCTCTCTTTCCAACCTACGCCTAATTCTCCCATTCTCATTCTTTAATGTATAGAATCACTATACAAAATATGTATGGGATATGTTGAAGTTTGTTGCATAACCCATTGTTTGTGCCCCTGTTTTCATTACTAGTTTGATACTTCACTAAATTCCAAGTAAAATCATAACATTGCCTTTCCACCTAAGAAGTTTAACCTAAAAATATATCAAGCACTTGATATTTTCACAGAAATTATTTGTTTGGTGGTTAGTAATCTATAAGCTCGACAAAAAAAAAATATTCCGAACATTTATGAGCAACTTAAGGTCTTTAACGAGAGTGTCTTACTCAAATCTTGCCACACAAATAGATTTTTTCGGCGAGACCACAACCAGCTTCTTAGCCGTTGGTGGAGTCGAAATAGAAATATGTTGAGCTGCAAAGGTTTATATTCGAAGCCTTAGAAGTGGATGGCACCACTGCTTGCGGATTAAGTGAAGCCATGTTTATTAACTCCAACCATTCAAGTGCAGGACTATTCTGAGTGGGTTTTAGACTGAAAGCGAGTTTTGTTAGAATCGTTACTTACGGATAAATCGTCCAAACACTTGAATGACTTGAACAAGTCTTCAAAGTGTTTAAATTTCTGTGATATTTTACTAACTTCTTTTCCTTTTCCAGAAAGCGCCTTTGGAGTTTCCCTAAAGAGCCTAAAAAGGTCAACTTTAGGCAATATGCATATTAGGCATGTAGCTTTTATTCTGCAATTAAGTAAATACCAGGCAGTTTGAGATAAAAACAAGTAAGGAAAGGGCTGTCTTCGACTGCGCCGAAGACTATATACCTTTCATGAATACGCATCACGGTTGTAAGCTTCCAATCCTTACTCACATTTAGTAAAAACTATGCAAAACTGATAATTTAAAGATACATAGCCCAAACCCAATTTATCGGAACAATCAATTGTATGGGAGCTATATGTTATGTTTGCCCGATCTAGGTGGTTTTCACTACACACATTACATATATAATAAGTACCAAATCTGCAAAATTTTACGTGCCTGGCTTTTTAATTGCAAAATTTATATTCCAAAACCTATTTATCGGAACTATTGATTTTATGGGAGATATATGCTATGTTTGTCCGAACTGGCTGATTTTCACTACATACATTACATATGTATATAATAAGTACCAAACCTGCAAAACTTTACGCTCCTAGCTTTTTAATTGCAAAATTTATAGTCCAAACCCCATTTATCGAAACTATCGATTGTATGGGAGCAATATGTTATGTTGGTCCGTTCTGTGTGATTTTCACAACACACATTACATATGTAATAAGTACCAAATCTGAAAAATTTTACGTTCCTGTCTTTTTAATTGCAAAATTTATATTCCAAAACCTATTTATCTGAACTATCGATTTTATGGGAGATATATGCTATGTTTGTCCGAACTGGCTGATTTTCACTACATACATTACATATGTATATAATAAGTACCAAACCTGCAAAACTTTACGCTCCTAGCTTTTTAATTGCAAAATTTATAGCCCAAAACCCATTTATCGAAACTATCGATTGTATGGGAGCTATGCGTTGTATTGCTCCGATCTTTCTGATTCCAACGAATGATTAATCTCATGCAAAATGGCGCTTCCATACCAAATTTCATCAAGATATCTCAAAAAATGAGGAACTAGTTTGCGTACAAACAGACAGACGGACATGGCTAAATCAACTCATCTCATCGCCCTGATTATTTCGGTATACCCATCTTATCCTGCCTTACTGAAGGAGGGTTGAAATGACCTAGAAGGTTTCACTGGTCGTAAATCGCTACCACGACAGTCGGGCAGTACCGCAAGGGAGTACCGGAGAGTACCTGGTTCAAATCCGGTCAAGGACAATTAATTCGACAGCACTCCCCAAAACCTTCGGGGAGTGTTTTTGTCGTTACCACAACAACAACAACTTATTGGTGTTTCTATCTCTTCTTCATCTCATACTTTCAAACATCGGACCAAAGTTATAATACCATTTCATGTTTTCAGGAAAGGTATACAAATACATGAAGAATTTAAAAAAGAAATGAAATTTGATATTAAAAAACAAAAGCGTTGGGTAATTAGTAAATAAATGCAGCTGGTTAAAATATAAACAAACTGTAAAAGTTTGGAAAGCAAGTAAATAAATTGCAACTCTAAAAGTTTGGAAAGCACGTAATAGGAGCGAGTAGTTCGAGAGTCACTGATTGTGACACTTATGGCATTTTATTTTCAATAAAAAACGTTACCCTCGTGTTACCCTCTCAAATTGACCTAGGTAACCAGGCACTCTGCAAAATGGCTTATTTTGTAAATAGTGCCGTCCTGTTCAATCATAAGAAGGTATTTTTAAAGGGAGCAATGACAGATTCTTCTTCAGGTTAAGGTGCGAGTTACCTCGAAAACAGCTTTCTCCTGGCTGGAGTACATAAATGCATTTACAGACTCTTTGGTACGGCAACGGAACAAATGAACAGCCAGAGTCTAAGATTGAAGATGATTGTTAGGAAGTTAACACCCTCGCCGCAAAGTTGTTTTACCATCAACGTACTAATGACGTCAGGGTCCAAGGACTTTAAATCTCTATTGAAGCTTCCACCCTTTACAATTTTTACTGTTTATCTATTTCGATTATTTAGTTGCGTGCATTCTTTTAAGTGAGACAAAAAGACCATTGCTTATGAAACTCTCCCTGAATATACTTCAGAGTCATCCAGTTCTCTGTTGTTTGATTTTCCATTTATGAGAATGGCTTGCTAGATTTTTAACTAAACAATTATTTGCTATTGCTTTGTTCACGTACATACATAGATATGTGCATCCTTCACTGCTGACTTTCTTGGTAGGTGTTGTTGTTGTTAGTAAAGTTGGGTCCATAGATATACAGCATGTCTAATGAACAATATGTTGTTGATTGTGCTAGTAACATTGACCTTGCTCATGCACCCAACTGTTAGAAAATGCTATTGTTGGTAGTGTAGCACAATGGCAGCCAAACATACATACATATATATACAAACATACATTTATGTAAAAGGTTTCATATTATTATTGTTATGATTATTTGCAGACTATGAACATTAATAGCTAAAGATCTTTTAACTTCAAATCGGCGGGTAATAAAAAGTAAATGAAGCAAAAAAACAAAAAAGGCATAAGAGTAGAGAGAACATGAGCACGTACTCAAACGCATACACTCACGGACAAAATGATAGTAGAATTTATAGTAGCTCTGTTTTTTTTAATTATCCTCCTGTCAAGCACTGAAGTTGTAGCAGCCCGATGCTTGTACCAAGCAAAATGCATAGCTGAGGTCTTCATCAAAGTTACTGCAGCGAAAGCTGCTATTTTTCAAATATTTGTCGGTCTGTCTATAAGTTTGCTCAAGCATCATTGAAAAACTGTTATACATAATTGAATGCAATGCAGCGACGTAGTGCTAGCTAACTAACCTAAAGTTTGACAACCTTTTTACTGCAGTCAAACATCAGGTTCAATTAAATTGGGCTCAAAACCTCTTAATACTAAAAGTGAAATTGTAACAGATCGTTCTTTGTATATACCGTAAATCATGTCAAAGTGAATATTTGGTCTCTATTGCAGGAATAAGCTAAATCAAGGGTTTTTTATTCTTGTGTCTATCTATTTGCATGCTCGGACACACATCACTGAAAAATTACTGAGTGGATTCAAATGCTTCTTAAAATACATAGTATGTGGTTCTAAAGGTCTATAAAAAAAATTTTTTATTTTTAAGAAGTTTTTGGGTAGATAGCAAATATTCTATTTATTTAGTATGTCAAAATATATTCTGAGTTGTGAGCACTTTCTTTGATAGAAACTGTTGAGCATATTCCTCATCCGCTTCAGTTGTAAAACAGATTTTTTTTATAAGCGAATATGATAACTTTCAATTTAGTGCCTATTATTTTGAGTGTAAGTGTATGTATGTACGTACATGTATGTATGTTTTTATTGTAAGTAACTAAAGTGGAATTTACAAGGATGGAAAGTGTTTCATTAGCAAGGCAGCACGAAATATGCGAGACAGTGTTTGAAGTTGTGGAAGCTAATAAAAATTGTACAAACATGAAAATGCATGCCGGAAAAAAATGTGTAATAAAAATTTATTTTAACACTTGAATTGTTAGAACTTAAGGCGTATTACAAATCCCAAAGGCAGTTTAAGGACCATAGTTATAAAAAAAAGATTTTGATTACGTGAAGGCGTCCAATATGGGTGGTCCTTTAACGCGTCTGAGACAGCGGCAAGCCAAACGAAAAAATTAAAACAAATAGAACTAAAATAAAAACAAGTAAGGACGGCGCTGTCTTCGGCTGTGCCGAAGGCTTTATGCCTTTCATGAATACGTGCAAACTTAAATACGCATTGTTTAAAGTTCTCTAAAACTTTGTCAGCAATACATAAAATTTTTTTTTTTTTTTAGTTTTAATCTTCCAAAATGAGGGATAAATGGCCATAATCCTCTTATCTGAACGATCGGTTGTATGGGATATATACTATATAGAGCTCCGATCTTGGTGATTTCTTTACGAAATTTTTTATATCCATAAGAAAATATCTCACCAAGTTTCAAGTTTTAATCGTTTAAAATGAGGGAGAAATGGCCATAATCCTCTTATCTGAACGATCGGTTGTATGGGATATATAGAGCTCCGATCTTGGTGATTTTTTTAAGAAATATTTTTATATCGATAAGAAAATATCTCACCAAGTTTCAAGTTTTAATCTTTTAAAATGAGGGAGAAATGGCCATAATCATCTTATCTGAACGCTCGGTGGTGTGGGATATATACTATATATAGCTCCGATCTTGCTGACTTTTTTACGAAATCTTTTACTATTCATAAGAAAATATCTCACCAAATTTCAAGTTTTAATCTTTTAAAATGAGGGAGAAATGGCCATAATCCTCTTATCTGAACGATCGGTGGTATGGGATATATACTATATATAGCTCCGCTCTTAGCGAGTTTTTTACCAAATTTTTTATTATCTGTAAGCAAATATCTCACCAAGTTTCAAGTTTTAATCTTCCAAAATGAGGGATAAATGGCCATAATCCTCTTAGCTTAACGATCGGTTGTATGGGATATATACTATATATAGCTCCGATCTTGGTGATTTTTTTACGAAATCTTGTGCTATCCATAAAAAAATATCTCAGCAAGTTTCAAGTTTTAATCTTTTAAAATGAGGGAGAAATGGTCATAATCCTCTTATTTGAACGATCGGTTGTATGGGAGATATATGCTATAGTGACCCGATTATACCGGATCCGACAAATGTCTAATATAATACGAAAATACATCCGTGTGCCAAATTTCATCGAGATATCTCAAAAATTCAGGGACTAGTTTGCGTTCAAACAGACGGACGGACAGACCGACATGGCTGTACCAACTCAGTTCATCGTCCTAATCAATTTGGTATACTTAATGGTGGGTCTCTCTCTTATATTTCTAAACGTTACAAATATCGGACCAAAGTTAATATACCATTTCATGTTCATGAAAGGTATAAAAAAACAAACAGAGTTAGTGGAGAAACAATTATATTTCTACAGATGTAGATAGCTTATAAAAACATTTCGAAGAGATTTCAAAAAAAAACTTTATTTAAAGATTAGCAAAAACGAGAAAACTTAAAGAATTAAATTAATGAAAATAGACGAAAGGTTTGAAACGTTACACATTCTATAATATGATATACATATATGCGATATGTGTGAAATAAAAACTATTTAATCTAGGCTAAACATATCTTAAATTAGAAACACATAGCCGTAAAGTCTTGTGCACATATAAAATAATAAACATGAAAAGATCCAACTTTTTCAAAAAATTTCAAAATATCTTAGAATTTTTTTTATTGAATGCTTATTTTAGAATTGTTTGCTTGAATAAATGCTTACTTTAGAATTTGTTTGTTATAAACGAAATTCCAATGGAAAATTTTTTTTAATCAGCGGTCGATATAAAACCTGAAGTAAGACTTACAAGGTATAAAAACTGTCCAGTGCGACATATGGGAACAAACGCGAGAATGATATTTAATATAAGAAATATGAAACGGAATATATAAAAATGTTTTATGCAAAAAAGAACACGAAATTTGAATTATGAAATGTATTATTCGTCAATTAAAAAAATATTGAGAACTACATATCTTTATTATCGAATATCAGCGAAAATTAGCTATTTAAAAAGCTTTCGATGATGACAACATTCTCAAGACTAAGAGGTACTTTATATCGATTACAGATTGCTAGCTCTCTCGTCGAATTGTTAGAACTAATTTTGAATTTCCCGTAGGTTTTGAGACTATTTCTAATACAGCTTCATATCTATTTCTTTAATCATATGATAAATATTAACATCAGTGTGGTACTTAAAGGTATGGAGAGAATATTAACGTCTATAAAAATGTAGCGCAAAATGTCACATATAAATTTTGGTGACGATCTGAAACTCTTACGGTCTTAGATATGTATTTAATCATCGACGTTTGTACCTTAAGAAGGTCCTCAAAAATGTAATGAGGATATTTTTCAAGCTCATCCCTTTACTTGGTAACATCATGCTCAAAAATTTAGAATGCTGAAACTAACTAATTTTTAAGGGACACCCTAATGTAAATATATTTCTTAAAAGAAATCAAGAAATTATGAAAGTTTAGAAATTTTAAAAAATTTAAAATTTAAAGCATCAAATATGCGTCAAAATTGTAGAGTGTAGATCTAAGATGCTTGTGATAACAGTTAACAGAAAGGTTTTCTGCAAGCGAATTATAAAGGCCCGATCTAAAGAAGCGGATGCTAAGTGCTGCGCTTCTATTTGTTATTGGTCTGGAATAACACACTAGGCATTTTGTAGCATGTGGCTCGGATAGACATCAGCTGAGTAAGTACGTTGTGTAGAATTTTTCCAATGTTTTAAGGCAAATTGCTGCAGTTTCATCGCGATTTATGCATGTTTATTTGTGCCTAAGTATTTACTAGGCTGCACCAACTGTTTTTTACGTGCGTATCATGTTCATGACAGAACTTACAATAAGTTGTAAAAGAACTAATTTAGACAAAGAACTTTAAAATTTACCAATTTTACGCTTCCTTGTAGTTGTAGTAGCCATTTAACTTCAATTTTATTTGCAAAGTTTATGCAATAGAAAAATTTCATTTGTTTCCACTTGTAAAAGGAACATACAAACTCACAGTGAGGCGTAAAAGTCTTAAACACTGCGTAGGACATGTGGCAAGGGTGTAAAGGGAACTTTTCAAAATTGCTAAAGCAAAGGTCAGAGTAACAAATACAAAAAAAAAAAAAAATATCTTGGCCAACAGAAAGCAGCACATACGCAATAAAAACAAAGAAAAAATTCCAACAGTTAATAAAAACAAAATAAGAAAACAAAAACTTCAGCATGCAGTGTAAGTATGAGGGAGCAGCACAGCTGTCCCTTTGAGCAGACAAACCGCCAAGTTGGCAAAACAAGCAAAATACATATGGATGAAGCAGAGCAAAGTATGTGTTCTCTCTTACACAAATTGAGTGTGTAGGTGTGCTGCATAGGCACCCTGCTGCTGCTCTTCCTGGAAGCGTATCCTAGATTAAATGCAAAATAAAAGGTTTTAGCTGTAGCTACCTAAATACATATAATTGATGGCAGCTGCCCACCCTTACGCCAGTTCACAAAGTCCATAAGGAAAATGCGAAGAGGAAAAGCGAATAAGCGAAGAAAAGCAAAAAGTTGAAAACCAAAAGTAATATCAGATTATCTGCGTGCTCAACAACCGTTACTAATAATTTTGGATTATACTACCTACTTACTTCATTTCCGTTGCTCTGGCATCTTTCATTCTAATCGTAATTGTTATCAGTTCTCATTTGTACATGAGCATTACCACTGAAATTCAAAATAATCAAGAATTTAAAAAGGATGATACGTCTTGAGAATATATTTGGAATGATTTCGGTATTGTATCTGGGACCATTTTCAATTAAGCTCGTAACCAGCTTGCGAATAATTTGAGACCATTTACAGATTTTTTGTAAAACTCCTTCGAGACCAACTTAGCATTTTTTGTATATTTTGGAAAAGCTTGAAAGTATTTGAAGAATTTTCCTGTGGGTTTTCCAGGCCATTTTGGGGCGAACCTGGTATCTAGAAATGGCACTTCAAGGCAGGGTAACTAAAATAAGCTAAAACTATATCTCACATTGGAACATATTACAAACCATCAACTTTTGTAGGACGAACCCTAAGGAGCACCGAAAGTTTCGAAACTCGGATGATGGACTTGAAACTTTGCAGTAAACAAGTGTGTGGGTTAGTGGCGAAATCTCTAACTTTAAAAGTGAACTCAAACACGACGATGATAAGAAAAATTCCTATTATAACTGATGTTTACTCTAAATTAATCACTGTCGACCTCACATTAGCTGTGCTCAGAGGCTAAGAAAGCCTCTTAGTATCTAGTCCTGAAAAATTCAGCTGTATTATTACCCTTTAGTACTTTTTGAAAGGTTTTTATACCTTTTGAAAATGTTTTTGAAACTGTATCTAAAATAATCGAAATTTCGAAGAAGTTGTAACCATTGTGCTGAATCATACCAAAATATTTCATAATTTATCTCTAAGAAATTTAAAAGTTAGTTCTTACTTCAGCCCAAAATGAGCCCGAAAAGTACACAAAAAGTAAAACCAAAAACCTTAAGCACGGATACCCAAGAGTTTTGAAAATCTTTGTGTAATAAATAGTTTCAAATTGGTCAGTAACTTATCCCGCAGTCTTTAGGATGTAGTTTTAAGAACAACTTTACGAAGTTGTCAATGGTCTCGAAATAGTTCCGAAGATTTAGGTGGCTCCAATGTCACTGGTTTTATAGTCATAGTAAAATTTGGATCCCTACCATTAAGTATATACCAAGAGTTTATTTTTGCATTTGATCCATCATTCAGAGAGGAAAGGGGGTTGGAAATCATTCACACGAAAATAGTCCCGGAATGGTCCCGAAGACAGTCCTCATTAAAATATTGAAAAGTATTTAGAACAATTTTTTCCAATGTACCTAAGATTTTAGTGATATATATAGTATATTATATTTTTGATTCCTATGACTAAGGCTTAATCAATTTCTAGTGCACTGCCCCAACAATAGTTTTTACTACCATCATATATGCGAGTGTGCATGTTTACGCTCAAATAACCGTGAAGGTGGACACTCTTTAGCGCATTTAAACACTCGTTTTCAACCATAACAAGATCTGCGGGTCAAAACTGGCCCCTTAAAAAAAAAGTATTTAGCTCTACCGTTCGAAAATTTCTCACTTAAATAATATTTTGCACAATTTATTGGTCTTATTGGAGATATTTTAACAGATTTACATGTAAGTGACAAAATAAAAAATATTCGTCCTTACACAGGTTAAACATTAGCTGCTTTGCTAAACCAGCAGGTTAAACCAGGTAGCAAATATACTAGGCTCAATGTAACAAGAAATAATAATAATAAATTTTCCTTTTCTTAAATTTTCCATTCCTCTTCATTTTACTCGATTTTTCATTTTCCAAGCCTGCACATAGAATTATTGTGCGAAAATATCTTTCAAATCTCCTTTAAGCCAATTGTATTTTTTTTAACAGTCCCCATAGGTAATGTACGCATACTAGCGCGCACTCTAACAAATCCTTTATGCTCGTAAAAATCCTATTGTGAGCGGTCGAGAGTAATTGACATACTGGCAGCCGTGTGAGCAGAAAACAAAAACAAAAAAATTTGAAAATAAAACAATATTAGTAACACCCCATGTGGCAGCTATAAGCCTTGCACCAAATAGCACAGCACTGTCACATATACTAACACGCTGAAATTTGCACGCACATAAATCCATTTGCTGTCAAAAATTTCTAAGTTTTTGCGAAAAAACGCCAACGTTTTGAAACAGCAGAAAAAAATTTGAGATATGGAGGATATATGAGGATATGTGTACATATATGTGCATGTTTTAGGGATTCATCTAGGTAGCGGGGTGTGAGTTCTAAAAGCAGACAATACCCTGCAGGGAAAACTATAGTTATTACTATAATTATCAACGATTAACAATTTGTACCAAAGACTGGGAGAGTAACTGTCTTTCTGAAGAACTAACTGCAAAGCGTTCCTTTCTATTCAACTTTATAAGGAGCACAAGACATGCATTTCATTTTACATTTTTAGACCTAACAAGAAAATTCTTTTAATAGGTTACAATACCTACGTTTTTGGAGCAGGCAAGAGGTTTAGCCTTGAAGTGATAGAAAAGCGAAATCTACTCTCCAATGTTTTTAAATCCCATTATTGGTTTGATAAACAAGCATTACCTCAAAACTTGCTAACAACCCATCACTCTAGCACCAGGGATTTTTCCTACAGGGTACTTATACTTACACACGAACACCAATACACGCATATTTATTTGATTTGTGTGTTTTACCTGCTAGAGGCTCGAAAATAATAAATAATGTGCGTGTCGCTTTCATTGTTCCTAATTTGCTTCATTGTTTACTCCTGCTAATTCTTCCGTATTTTGTCGGTTCTTTGTGCTACGTCCTGTCGCTATTAGGCACCTTGGGGTTTATCCTACATATAAAATTCTTTCATGTGTTGTGATTTACATTTGTAGGTTTGTCATAAAGAAAAAATGGTTTTGCAAGTTTTTAAGGAAATCAAATATTTGGATGAAGTTGGGGAATTGAGATACGTTTATCATATTTGTAAAACAAAAACTTTGCACTATTTTAAAGTAAACATTTTACCTTTGCCATCTTTGTACTAGCAAACACACTCCTTAAAGTTCCTGTAAGTCCCCAAAAGGATTGAAATTCAGATCCATTTCAAACCTCGCGAGTTCTAAAACCACAAGTAAATTTTAGGCTTTTATAACACTTAAAAATTTGAGATGGTATGCCTTCGACGAAAGATGAGCTGCAAAAAACATATCATTTTATAAAATTGTCATTGCTGATCAAAAGCTTAAATATAACAAAGCGCTCAAAAGCACGAAAGCTCCATACAGACAAACTTTTGTTTATAGAAAATCTTTGAAAGGTTTTAAAAAATGCTTAAGCTTAGAATCACTAATAAAATGTTGAACTATTAATATTGTTTGTAAGATTTGAAACTAATTTCAAACTGATTCTTAAAAGCTTAATTATATAATTCTGTTTTTTTTTTTATAACAAGCGAACGTTGGCAAAACTTTCACTGACAGTTGGAAGCTCAAAATATACCTGATAAGCTGATAAAGGCGAGAAAAATTCATTTAGCTCTATAAAAAACGATAGATTGTTTGGCGCCTATTTGTGGAAAACATCCAAAAAAAGCTTTCAAATAAAAACCTTTAAAAAAAGCTCAAAGTGTCAAAGCTTTTAAGTATTTTTTTTAGTATCTGAATGGGATTTAAAAGTAGCGACTGACTGCTAGCTCTCTCATATTTTTTATTTAAAGCTAAGCTTCAGGTTCAAAAGCTCTGGTAAAGTTTAAAAACTTAACAGCTTTTTTTTTTAAGAAATGAGGTACACATATGAAACTAAACTTAATTAGTTAAATAAACTTTCCTTCTACAACTCTGGGCTCTGAAATAGCTGAAATAGCATAGCATAACGGGGCTTAAAAGCTTGCAAAATTCAAAATTCGTTTACATAAAGAAATTTTTATTCATAAAAATATAGTTGAGAAACCATATTTTGGTTAAATATAACAGATCTTTTATAAAGCTTTAGTAAAGCTTGCAGAAAGCATGACATATTCAAGTTTTTGAAACCTTTTTAGTTAAGCTTGAATTAGCATTAAAATAGTTATTGCTGCCTAAGATCTTAAAAGCCCCGCATCGCCTAAAAATATGAATTTTAAAATAATTAAACAGATAAAGCTTTAAAGCTTTCGGGCATTTTTATTTATTTTTTTTTGTTACAAAAATTTAACTCGTTGTAAACTATTCATTGCTCTATTTTATCATACCTGTAAGCCCTTTTCATGTCTCCAATGTTTATAATTGAAGCTTTCACAGTCATTCAATGAATGAGCGCATATTTTTAATATGGATTAAATAAATGTAAATATTTTGAAATGTTACAACCAAGAGATTAACTTAATGAAGTTACAGCTGTAATTACTTTCCTATAATGATTGCAAAATTTACTTATTTACACGCAACATAATTATGCCTCAACACAACGGCATCAATAACAAGCTGCTATATAGCTTGTAAAGCTGCATATTTCACTTTCTATTTTAAACAATATTTTGGTCAGCATTTTCACATTTTCATATTTCAATAATTAACGAGCAAAGAATCGTGTACGTATGTGTCTATGACGACGAAAATGAGTTTTAAATGCCAACAACAGCACAAGCAATAAGCTTAAAGCTAGACCTCCGAAGTGCTTCAAGCAATCAGGCGACAGTTAGTAGCTCGTATATTGCTAGAGCTGAGGTCACGCTACCAATGAGCCGAAGCAGACAAAATGTCATCACTGTCATCATTATCGTCATTATCGGTGTCAGCTGCAGGCACACACTTCCGACTTTTAAGCTCATCATTACTATCGTTCTATCCATGCTTTACTCCTTTCTCTGCTGAACATGGCTTCACGAAAGCAAAAATTTCATTTTAATTAAGTGTGCGCATTTTTTAAATTTTTTCACGTGCCCACTTTTTCCCTTTTTTTTTTATTTTATTTTTTGTACTTTTTCTATTGCTTTTACTCAAACCTTTGCGACATTGGTGCCGCATTTAGCACAACTTTTTGCTTGTCATTGTTGCAACAGCCACAAGCACAGCTGCCTCGACCAACATTGAAACATCACCGTTGTAAAACGAAATCATCAACGCAGCGCGTATACGAGTATGTTGTCGGCTATGGGGGCTATCATAAACGCCATAATCAACCATTGGCATTACTGCGATCATATTGCCATCAGTTTGCCCTTGACTACTGAGGCACAGTGAGTTATTTTGAGTGGCTGCCGGCAAACAACCTCCATCCAGAAAAGATCTGTTCTGCCCCCTTTCCTCCGTCGTTGTGAGCATAAAAAAACCGGTTGTCCATCCTGGAAATTTTCAGACTGCTCTAGATTGGGGAAGTAGCGTTAGTACTGTCTGACAGCGCTGAATGCCTTAGATATATATTTGAAAGGAAGCTGTCTAGAAAGCTCAGGGTTAGAAAGGCCTCGGTAGGTGGTCCTTGTAATGCTAATAGGGGCGATAGGCAAGAGCTGGGGCTACTTGGTAAGGGTGGCACATTGGATTAATAAGATCTTTGGCAGGCCGATATTCTTCTACTGATTTCTTGTATGGCAAAACGCATTAGACACGGCAAGCACTGCTAAAAGGCTAATACCTGCTGTTCTCACTCGGCTTTGAATGTTATTCTGCATGAAAAAAGGTGGAAATGGGTTATAGGCTTGTGAACTGTGTGCACTTCAGCATTATTTCTAGCTTTGATTTTATCTCGGGTCGAACAAACTGCTGTCCCTCTTGCTAGTTCCAACACTAGCATTATCTCTAGAGAAATATGGGGCAAAGAGCACTTCTGGGCAAGGGACTGATGAACTGGTTCACTGTTGGATCGAATTTGGCGAAAAAGTTTGGGGGGGGAGTTTTTGGCCCTGAAATGTATGTGAGCTACAAGAGGAAGTCTCGCAATCAACGATGCAGATAGGAAATTCCATACCTCCTGGGACAGTCAAGCAGATATTAAGGCTTTGAGGCTAGTCTGGAAAGCGCTATTTCTCGATTCACTTAAACTATTCCAGAATAACCTTAGATAATGGTCCCTGGACATAACAATATTCCAGTCAACTGTAGTGCGAATCTCTTAACTATTGTGTACTTGTGAACAAGAAGTGACCGGATGTTGCGAAGTAGCCTTTCCGCTGGCCCATTTCAGTCTGCTCCAGTTAATTGAGCAATTAGTGAGCTGACTTTATTTCTTGCAGGGTAGTGAGCTACTTCTGGCAGAAGTTGTATTGAAGACAATGGGGGCTGGTCATACCAAATCGCTACCATGAAATTCGAGCAGTACCGCAAGGAAGTACCGGAGCGGGCCGGATTCATATCCGGCCAAGGACTGTCAGTTCGACAGCACTCCCCAAAATCTTCGGGCAGTGTTTTAGTCGTTACAACAACAAGGGTCGAGTAGAAAATATCTGGCTTCACCAATGTGACCAACAAACTGCACTCAATTTTTTATATTTTCTCATCAATATTTAGAAATGACACACTGTGCGCTGTTGGCATTACCGTAAAAAACAAACTTTCCTACTAAAGGGTGTTTTTTTTAGGGGTATAGAACTTCGAATTGAAATAAAGCACAAGAAACTCGTTTTAAGGTCCATCAATTTGGCTTTATTGGAAGGATAATTTTATGCCATTAATGTTTAAATATGATTTCGGGCATGTGGCCGCCGCGGCTGGCTCGAATAAAGCCAATTCTACAGGTCCAATTTTCAACCACTTTTTCGAGCATATGGGGCCGTATGTCGGCAATAACGCCACGAATGTTGGCTTCCAATTCCCCTTACGTTTCTGGTTTGTTGGTGTAGACGAGCGACTTCACATATCCCCAAAGAAAATAATCCAATGGTGTCAAATCACACGACCTTGGTGGCCAATTGACAGGTCCATTCCGCGAAATTATGCGCTCATCGAATGTTTCCTTCAATAAATCGATTGTGACGTGCGCTGTGTGGCATGTAGCGCCGTCTTGTTGGAACCACAACTCATCCACATTCATGCCATCCAATTCGGGAACAAAATAGTCGGTTATCATGGCTCTATACCGGTCTCCATTAACGGTAGCTGCCTCTCCAGCATTATTGCGGAAGAAGTATGGCCCAATGACTCCACCAGCCCATAGAGCACACCAAACAGTCAGTTTTTGTGGATGTAATGGCGTTTCAAGGGTCTCATGTGGATTCTCTTCACTCCAAATTCGGCAATTTTGCTTGTTGACGTAGCCATTCAACCAAAAATGAGCCTCATCACTGAACAAAATTTTGCGATGAAAATCAGCATCGAAATCAATCTCATTTTCGGCCCATACACCAAAATCACGACGCATTGCATGGTCTCGCGGCTTTAATTCTTGCACAAGCTGGATCTTGTAAGGTCGCAAGCCAAGATCTTTGCGCAAAATCTTCCATAAAGTTGATGGACAAAGCTCCAATTGCTGTGCACGGTGGCGAATCGATTCATTCGGGTCCTCTTCAACACTTTGCTCTACAGCGGCAATTGTTTCTTCGGTGCGCACTGTTCGACGTCTCTGCGGATGCGTATTATCACATAGAGTAAACGTAGTGCGAAAACGATCCATGGTTAACCGAATTAATTGCTCTGATGGACGATTATGTCGACCATAAAATGGACGGAGCTCACGGTAAACTTCGCGAACTGAACCATTATTTTCGAAATAAATTTACACGATTTGCAAGCGTTGTTCTTTTGTCAACCTGTTCATGATGAAATGGCAAACCAAACTGAACATAAATGACATTAGAGTTGCCAGATTTGACCACAAAATGCCAGTTTTATCTCTATTCGAAAAACAAACCTGTAAAAAAACACCCTATATTTGTTGTTTTAGTTATTGTTATTGCTGTTTTTATTTTTATTTTTGTTGCATTTTGCTGTCATCATTAAGCGGTGTTGTCATCATAGCCAACAGCAATGGCACAACACAAAACTCGTTGACAACATTTCAGGCCAACATAGCGACTAGGCTTTTGTTATTTTGCTGATGGGTTGATGGGTTGCCGTGCATCCGTGTGCTGACACAACAACTTTGGTGGCAAACCGGTGGGCAAAAAGTGGCAACATGACATTGGCAATAGTAGAATAATTGTGATGATGATGTTGATGTGGCGGTAGTGGGCAACACGTGAAAACCGCGCGCCATGGTGTGGCAGCTATTTGGTTTGGAACGCGGTGTGAATCACACGCCGTTTGGCCTTAAGGGATTTGTTATTGTGGTCGGTTGTTGGTGAGAGCTTGCTATAGCACAATATGTATGTACATATGTACGACTGTTTGTTGTTTCGGTGAATTTATATTATTATCACTTTTATGATTATTATTTTTGTGTCTTATAATTGTTTTTGTTGTGTTGTGTTCCATGCGCGTACGTACTAAGTAGGTGTGTTCGAAAATGGGCGTCATAAGCATATTTTAATTACTAAATGTTATGTGTTGCCTTTAATTGTGGGAATTCTCGTTTGGTTATGGTTTTAGTTCGTTCGTTGGTTGGTTGGTTGGCGCGTATGTAGTGTGGCATTATGTAATTTGTACAAATAATGTTTATTTATTGGCAGACATTTAATGGGGCAAACTATATAATTTTCATTACCGCTTAATTAGAGATTGTTCAAAATCTGTGCATATTAATTTGATACACTTGGCAGTATTGAGTGAGTGCATTGTGGAGTATGCAATAGCGAGCAGTTGTGTGACATCATATTTTTGTGGTTTTTGTTTCACCAGCGCTAGAAATGTGTTTGGAATTCGCAGTAGGTTTGTAAATTAGTTTTTACATAACATAAGACAAGTTAGGTTTTATTATTAAATTTGCTTATTTTGTAATAGATCACGTAAATATAATAGTAGTGAAATTAAAATGGATATCGTTCGATGAAATAAGAAGAAGCTGTGATCTCAACAATTTACATTTAAAATATAGCGAATTTCATTACAGAAACCACTAATCAAAAATAATAATAATTAACTAAGAATTATTATCAACTGGTCTTGAGCTCGTTATACTTACAAAAAAAGAAACAAAGAATGTATAAAAGGAATAAAGCAAATGGCACGTTAGAGGAAAAAGCAACGTGACGCTATAGGGCACCATAGCTTAGTTATAAGAGTACTCTAACAGCGGCTTTGGCGCAGACATTTGGGTTCGTATTCCAGTGTCCGAGAAGGGGTCTGATGAGAAGTTGGGCACTTCGAAACATGTCATCCCATACCATCGCCGTGCATATCGTCGTAATTTTTTCTCTAATATAAATTAACAAAGACACTTAGCAAGTTTACACCAAGTTCAGGAAAGTTAATTAAACTTTAAAAAATGCCATCAAAACTCCAAAACTTTTTTGCACAGTTTTTAGAAAACGTTTGAGTTCGCAGTAGACCAATCAATTTTAGTACAACATTGTGCAAGATAGAACTCGCTCTAAAATTTCCCTGAATTTTCAGAATTTCTTTCGTCAGGGGTGTTGAGTGATTTCTTCCATACAACGCATGAAGCAAAATGAATTTTGTATGGAAAAAACATACGCAACATCCTTAACAGAAAAAATTATAAAAATTCAGGGAAAATTTTGAGGTACTTCCATTTGCAAAAATTGAATTAGCTATACAAGTGCGTACTCAAAAATTTTCTACAAATTCTTCCCAAAAATATTGAAATTTTGATGTAAATTTTTAAAAGTTCAATTAACTTTCCTCACCTTTTTGTACGCTTACAAATTTCTTTTTATGTGGATTCTGTTACAGAATTCGCTATACTTTAAATGAAAATCAATTAATTAATTTCAATACTATTTTATTGAACACAGCTGTAAATTTAATCTCATTTCGCCTTAGCATCGTACTAAGCGGCAACATTTAAATAAGAAAGCTTATTTTGTTACAGATCAAGTATGTACAAAATTTTAAATATTTTACAAAAGAAAAAAATATAATAAAACTAGCTGATCCGGCAAACTTCGATCTTCCCGAAAAAAAATTTTTTATGACTACTACTACCGCGCTTTAGCAGAGAAATGTTTGCTGTACTTAAACTAAGCAGAATCTCTTACATATGATAGCCGCATACAGTATATGAATTTGGACTTCTGGATAATTTGCACAACTTTTTCAAGAACCATGCTGAAGGTCGCTATCGAAATCTTTACTGTATCCAAGTATACCTGCAAATCCATACGTGTGAATAAGCGTGGTATGAAAAAACTCAGTATTAACAATCTACGGCGTGTCTTTAGTAAATAAAAAATTACTCAAACTACCCCAAAATTTAATGGAAAATAGTTTCATTAACACCACAAAATAAAAAGATACTTTTCTATTTCTACATATGGCACACCATCTGACGCGTTCTGCCACCAATGTGTGAAATATTTGGAGCACCCAAAAACCATACCATCGGCGGCAGCAATAAATATTCCAAGTTGACCCTAAGAAGAAGTGAGTCAGAAGAGCCTACACTGTATTTTCTTCATAAAGCTGTTGCTGTTATTCTGTTCTTTTTTTTTGTGTTAGTGATACAGTAAAACCTCCAAGTAATGCGTTTTTTGATAAATAAATACATAATATGGTGTAACTACACCCACGCCTTTGCTTTAATTTGAGTACTTTATGAAAATCACTTAATTTATGATCATGCTACACTCAATGGTACCTTTAGAGTTTATTTTAATTTTCACATCAATTTTAGTATCAATTGGTTTAAGCGTTTTTATGTTTGTTATGGGTTTGTATACCCAGTGGTGTTCTCTCCTATTAAAAAGTTTAAAAAATGCAGAGTGCAGTAAAACTTGTGGTTCTTTAGTAAAGCAAATTAAATAAAAGGAAATTGTGTTAAAAAAAAGTTTTTTTTTTAATTATAAGCGTTTTCAATTAATTAGTTATTTCATAACTACCAAAATAACCAAAAAACGCGTATTTGCGGTCCCTCGCCAAAACCACAAACTGGGTAAACATATGCGCATATACATACAAACATATTTCAAAATGTATGCCCCTCATGTGTGGGATGCCTTAATTTTTCAGAGTATAAATTGATTATTTGTGCAGCTGTGGGAAATTACTAATTTACTGCCACTTTAGTTGTGGGTGTTGTACAGAAAAATTTAAATACATAAAAAATGTATTTTTATAGTTATTAGCACTTACCCTTTCACCTTAGCTTATAAATCACAGATGTCTGTTTATATGATGAAAAGCATGAATAACATGGACATTTTTTTTGAAATGTAGAAAGTTTTAGATAGATTTTCTTGAGAGAGGTATGCAGCTCACTGGCGCTGAGAAAATGATATTTATAAATCCCACAAACGCTTCTTATAACCTTCATGAGCATGAAACGGTATACTAACTTGCGTTCAACACATACAGTTGTGTTCAATGAAATAGTATTGAAAATAAAATTTATATCGTTCGATGTAATAAGAAGAAGCTGTAGTTTTATTAACTTTCATTTAAAATATATCGAACTCCATAACAGAAAACACATAAAAAGAAATTTTAATGTTTAAACAAAGTTCAGGAAAGTTAATTAAACTTTAAAAAATGGTTATAAAAATCTTAAAAATTTTTAGCAGAATTTCTAGAAAAATTTTGAGTACGCAGTTTTGTAGACCAATGAATTTTAGTACAGCATTGTGCATGTTAGAACTTGCTAAAAAAATTTCTCTGAATTTTTCTGAATTTTCAGAATTTTTTTCGTCAAGGATACTGACTGATTTCTTCCATACAACAAATGAAGAAAAATTGACAAAGAAAAATTCTAAAAATTCAAGGGAAACTTCTACTTCTAACTTGAACACTACATTCTAAAATTGAATGAGCAATAAAACTGCGTAATTAAAAAAAAATTCTAAAAACTCCCCCCAAAAATTTTTAATATCTAATCTAATTTTTATAAGTTTAATTAACTTTCCTGAACTTTGTGTAAGCTTTAAACTATCTTTTTATGTGGTTTCTGCAGACCTGTTAAATAATGATTAATAAACGCAATATTTACCGGTTTGATTCAATATTTTCTTGAGCATCCATTTAATTATTGATTAATTAAAAAAAAAATAATCAAAAAAAATCATGATTTTTTCGATTACTAAAAAAAATCAAAAAAAGGTTGTTTTGATTACTTTAGATTTTTTTTTTACTTTTTTTGATTATTTTGTTTTTTTGCAGTAATGTTGTTAGGGCACATACATACACATATCAACTATACTGAAAAAAAATCAAAATAATAAAAAAAAATAAAAAAAGTAATCAAAACAATTTTTTTTGATTACTTTTGGTGATTTTTAATTTTTTTTTAATTCTGTCAATTATTTTTGACTTTTTTTTCGATTTTTTCTAATCCTTATCAATTAAAAATTGCCTTTTTTCAAAAACAATTCAAACAAACATTACTAATTAAAAAAGCCGCCAAATAAATTGATTACTAATTACTAATCAAATTTAACAAAGTCTGATTTTCTGTTACAGAATTCGCTATGTTTTTAATGAAAATTATTAAAAACACAGCTTCTTCTTATTTTGTCGAGCGATATCCAATTTAATTTCACTACTATTATATTGAACACAACTGTATATATACATATTATCATTACCTTGAGCCAAATAAATTCCTGACTGTACTGAGTTGCTTTTACAAAACCTATATATGGCCTGTGTCGTGCATGGCGCACTCCTGCACGCACTGTGAAAGTTTCAAAAGATCGACAGTAAGCTTTGGACATGAACGAAGGACAAACAGCACATATAAATAAGTGGGCGCCCTTTTTTCAAATTGCCTATGCCTGACCTAGTGATTCCAAGAATATACTGTGAAAATTTCATGCAGATCGGTTGAGAACCTTGAACGCCTGTAAAGTACACAGAAACTTCTACCGGATATTGCTTTAGTCATATTTGTATCGGATTTATCGATGTGTATAGACTTTTAGATTTGTTATCGATTCTAAATAAGCTGCTTAGATTTTGTTTAATCTGCTTACTATTGGAAATATTCTAGATATTTGTTCTCCTGTTTTCCGTAGGGCACATATCGCGTGCTTCGTTGTCCATAAAAAAGTTTTCTTAGTCCACGTTTTGTTGAAAACTATCGAGTATTTGGACCATCGATAGTTTCGCAACTCGAATAGATCACAACACAAGTGCCAGACACAATTTAATTGAATATATTAATTCATTCAAAAATACATTTTAATCTGTTGATGCGACCAACGGAAATTTACCACCATTGCTTCTTCTTCTTCTTCTGCTCCTTGTAAGTTACTGCCGCCACCCAACTCACAACGTTTCAGCAGCTTTTAATTGCAGTTGCTTTTGTCTGCTTCTCGAATTTCTTTTCGTGTTTTTGTTTCAGTTCATGAAACCATTGCAGCGCAACAATAAAATCGTATAAATATCTATCACAAAAAACTAAATTAATAAAAGAAAACTAAAAAAAAAAATTTACGAAAAAGAAAATTGCAACTTGCTGCAAAATATTGTACCAACGCCGAAAGGCAGTCAGACGAAAAGAAAACAATTTCAAAAAAAACTATTTCAATAACAACAACAATTACTAGCTGCTGAACTGCGCGGAGTGGCGAATTTTTTTTAACGAAATAATTAAATGAACATAATTCACAGCAAACACCGCCTTAAGCGTTGATGTGGCAGTGGCAGAGCTGCGGGAGCAGCCCATCGTCAACGCCACAGCGGTGGCTACAAGATGTCTATATGCCTGTGCTGCACTTCCGTTGCACGACTCAACGCTGTAGTAGCAGCTCGCATCCACTCAGCGAAATCCAGTGGTTTTTTGCCATAGAATGACAGCAGTTTTTTCGTTTGTCTTAGCAGCATCTTCCAACATGTCTTCAATAAGCACCAACTCATGTAGCTACGCAAGCACATATGCTGTACATACTTACATTTGCTAGCCACAGCTTGCCACTACTCTCATGCTCAGCTCATACTACAATCTGCAGTAATTAATATTTTTGTTGCCATAATTTATCTGCAATAATTTGTTGCCGATTGCGTACCACCTCCCAGTTTGGCGCACAACAAACAAAGGCACTAGTGATACAAAAGAACCGTGGAACCGGGTCTTTAGAGGAAAAGTCTGAAAACACGAAAATTAATTAGAGTAATGGATGTAAATTAAATGAAAGTTGGTTTCAGTGTTTAACGATAGGCCAAGGAGACACGCTAGTCTCTTAAGCATAGGAACAGATGGAGATTGACGTTAGATTGTGAATTTAAAGAGATGGTAATTTAGATCATATATTTCAAGGTTCAATTTTGATAGACAAGGTATGAATACGTAATACAAGGTGGCGCAAAAGTAAGCTTCCGATGTTCAGCATATCGGTTGTGGCACGTGCAGTGTGTGCTGTTGCACCGTCTTGTTGGAACCACATGTTTTCCAATCCCAATTCATCAAGTTGCGGCAAAAAGAACTCGTTGATCATAGCTCTGTAGCGCTCACCATTCACAGTAACCGTTTGGCCCCGACCGATTATTGGTCAAATAAATAGTCAGCAATATTCCGCGTTCTGGAGCAGTGTAGCGTAACATTGTTTATTAACGTGTATTTCGCATGTGTTTACTACACAAATGTCAAAACAGAACTGACTTTAGGGGCCAATCGCAAAATTTATAGCATTTTCTGATAGGAGGATAACTTTTGCGCCACCTTGTACTATCCAGGGTGAAGTACGTACGAGGACACAATATTTGCTTTGAACAAGAATCAACTTAACTACCACATAAGAGCTGGCACAGTGCAAATGAGGATCATGAAGAGGTACAAGCAAAAGATTGTTGTTACTTTAATTCCTTTAGAGTCTTGTGATGGGAAAGCGGTTACATTTAATATCTACTAAGTACACCTGTTTATAGGGTACTACGGGTGTGGGCCCAAAGCCCCACAATACTACCATTATTCCTTTTACTAATTAAGACGAGAACAACCTTGCCGTTATAGCACCAGCAGACTTAGTTTTAGTGATGTTGGCCACTACAACTCAGACGTTAAGTTTAGTATCAAACAGGATCCTGAGCGTTAAGAGCCACTCTGTTTACGATGAGTTTGTCACTGCCCAAAATACAATGGTCATCATATGATTTCATTAAAAAAGCTAGAGTGAGATATAAAGTCGTCATTAACCCTAATGTCAGCACAATGTTGTTTCCTATTCCAAGAAGATAGGAGAAAAATCAAGACACACATGATGCACAAGACAGAAGAACAGACATAAGACCATTGTAGGCTCAAGAGTCCCATGCCAGTCAGGATCCCTCTCTCGGTATTACGATATGGTGCAAGATACTGGATAAAGCATAAGCACATAGACTCACTCAAGAGTTATAGATTAAATCTTTGGGGTTTTCCTCTAAATTGTCCTTCTCTATGCTAATAAACCTTGTAATAATTTGAAGAAATGGTCAATAGTTAATACGTAATTATTCATATTTATAAATAGACTAAAAATTTAAATTAAATTTAAATTTACAAAAAAAAAAAAAATGTTGTTCATGGTTCGAGCCCTGGTACAGGTAACATCAAAAGTGATTTGAAAAAAAAAAAAAAGTTTTTCAAAACGGGGTCGCCCCTCAGCAGTGGTTTGGCAAACTCTCCGAGTGTATTTCTGCCATGACAGGCTTCTCAGCAAAAATTCGTCTCCTTTGTAGATGCCGTTCGGAGTCTGCAAAAAACTGTAGGTCCCACCAATTTGTAGGGAAAAATTCAAATCGGCACACCACAAATTGGAAGAGAAGCTTGGCGCAAAAATCTCTTAGGAGGTTTATGATGATATGCCTGTTGTATATCGCGCCATAGAGAGAGATTACTTTTAATTCTCTCTCGTTCTCATATAAAATATAATACGTTTCCTTCCTTTATTTTTTACTTAAATTACAAAAAAAATACAAACATTTTTTTCAATTTCTAACTTTTCATAGGTTACCGAAGAAACGGTTCACCTACCTCATTTGATACGATATTTACTTAAAAATAGAACTTAAAATATTGCTTAACATTTTTTTTATTAAATAAAAATTTTTTTTCTTAAAGTAGAAATGCTACCTTGCTAAGAATTTTTTTTTTTCAACCCACCCTAACCTACACAGTCACATACCTATGTCGGCACTCATTCGCAATATATATTTATTCACTTACTTATGCACATTCATAACCAAATTTATGCAATAATGTGTGTTGCATGTTGTAATTCTTCTTCTTTGAAAATGCCATTTTTTAACAACTTATGCGGCATCTTTTATTTCTTGTTGAACTTTTCTTTTTGATTTCTTTGCTGTTGCTTTATTTATCCAGTCGCTTATGCTCGTCGTATATTTGTTGCACGGTTGGCTGCAGCTATAACAAATTGTTCAAATGGAAATGTTGCCTTTTTTGTTCGTGCAAAAAAAAAGAATACATTTATTTATTTATATTTCAACATATGTTTGTATGTACATATATAGAAATTATATTTATGAATGTTTATTTGTAAATATGTTTTTTATGTTTGATTATATAAATGCATTTGAGCTTCTCATGGATACAAATGACTGGATGCAGCACACAAATCGATTACGCTGTTTGCAACGTGTGGTCAGTTCTGGAGGAGGGCAAGTTAGCTTGAGAAGAGTTTGTTTAACGAAGAAGAACAAAAAAGAAAAAAGATTAAAAATAAAAAAAAAAAATTAGCAAGACGAAAATCTGGAGGAACTTGGCAAGGAAGTGCATTTTAGCTATGACCGCGTAGGAAATGAAGACTTTAGTTAAGGTTGAATGTAGAATACCTTATTCCGTATTAGGGATGGTTGATGCTTTTTAGCATTTACTTTACTCTGAAAAAATTATAGGAGCGATCGTTATTAAGTCAAGAGAATTTAAATCAACAGTTTTTAGAATTTTTTGTCTGAAAGTCTGTCTGTCTGTATGTTTGCTCGTGCATCACTCAAAAACTACTAAGTGGAATTGAATAGAACTTCAGTTGTCGTCCAACTTAAGATTTAAGATATCCCTACCAGTTTTCGAGTTATCGACCATATGTATACCATGGTGAGCCGAAGTGCGTTAGTACAATATGGGTATCAAACAAAAGGTGCTAATGAGTGCTGTAAAAACGATGTGTTTAGGTTTCATATCTCAACTGGTTTCGGAGATGTAATGATTGAAATCGGACCTAGGCTATTATAAGGTCTCTGACGCAGCGAAGCGTGACCGGTTTTCTAGCAATAAATAAATAATGTGTAGTTACCACGGAAATATTTTTTTACTCGCAAAAAGTGCAGCATGTGATTTTTTTTTAATTTTTTATAAGAAAGTTCATTTCAATTACTAATTTTTTTACTTAACTTACAAAAATAATAAAAACATTTTCTTTCCAATTTCTCAATATCCATTACCTTTGTAGAGCAAAACCTGCAAATTCTAAAAAAACCTTTAAATATGTATTTCCTTTGGAACAACCCCATTTGCTGAATTATTTACTTAATACTCTACTGGGCCAAAATTCATATATTCTTTTTATAATATAAAAATAACCAAAAAAATATTTTTAACATAGCGTATTTCATATAGTAACCGATTTTTTTGTAAGCGACTGATGAATAAAATAACAAAATAATTTTTTTTAAATTTTGGTTTCAAGCAAATAGAAAAATGTTTATCTAGTATCGAAATAACCCAATAAACAATGAAGTAAGCTAGATTATTAAACAATATTTTCCAAACGTTGAAATCAATGTTTTCTAAACGAGTTTGTAACTAAAAAATTTCACAAACGTTTAAATATGTTTTCACAATTATATGGTAGCTTTGGGGAATTAACTTGAGGTCAACTTTCTGTAAGGTGAACAGCTTGGCAGTTTTCAAAAATAATGATAAATAATTTACCGACTTGATTTATATGAACTTTATTATATGGCCGACGTGGTGCAGTTGTCAAAATAAGAGATATCTTAAATTTGAAGTTAGACATCTTTTAATGAAACGGTGAAAGTTTCATAAAATTTTAGTTCGCACTTTTTGCATGATAGGCGCGCAAACATAGAGACAGACAGACAAAAATTCGAAAAACTTTTGCTTTGAATTCTGTTGGCTCAGTAAATTTCTCTTATCTGCAATGTTCAATTTGTATAGATGTCGCATGTTTAAGTGACCCTTATTTAACTTGATAAAGCTAAGAGCGCCGATGACAGGGTCTAGGTAATGGAATGACTGGGGTTTTTTCCGAAGAAGACTTTTGTTTCAGCATACACCTGTTGCAACCGAATGCATGAGACGACTTTCCAACTAAGATACTGAAAAAGCTCTAGTACAACAACACCATCAAGCACGCTGGTTCGAATCAATAAGGCTAGTACATGCACCAGACCCCAATAAAGAAAGCAATTTACTTTAAATCTCTAGAGTTTGCTTGAAATCACCAGGTTTTCGAAAGAGTAAATTTTTAAATCGTGCTTCAATTTCTGACCAGGTCACACACATTTTTTTCGAGTCCTTGGCATATTATGGAGGAAATATAAAAAGCAGGCGGACGTTTTCACGTTGAGTTCGTATTTGTCTTATGGTACATATGTACATATTATACGTATCCTCCGTGGTCATCCAACAACTACAAATAGTAGAAAAATGAAAGTTTACCCTTTTGCGGCATTTTTACTTTTATTTGAGCGGTAGAATCAAGGATGCGTAGCGATGGAGAGAAAAAATTCAATTTAAAATATTAGCGCACTTGTTGTGCGTCGTTTCGAATATGAGTACTTAGGAGGCGGGCAAGTTGGAGTCAAGTTAACATACAGCAACATCAAGGTTTATGAGTACTCAACAGTGTATGAGTGTGTGTGTATGTTGCTTACAGGTGTGGTAAGTATTGCTGTATTTAGTTGGAAGTTTTTGTTGCTAAATGCGAACATTATGTTGGCAATGAGTTATAACTTAATTTGTTGTGGGCGCCAATGAGAAATGAGCACGGCTAAATGTACGTAAGTGCATCCATACGCCAAGTAATACTTGCTGCTTATGCCGATATGTACAGTACCTATATGTACCTACTTAAAAATTTTGAGGATATTAAGTAAAAAATTCAAGGTACGTATAGATTTTAGATCTTTTGGTTTGTACTTGTGGGAACTCGCTGATTGAGTTGCAACACATGAAATAAAATTTGTTGTTGTTGTTGAACATTTTTTTTTTGTTTTTAGTTTTCTCAAACCGGCAACATATTCGATTGAAAATGTTTCAGAACCTATCGAAAAGCCGAAAGTTTGTGTTTACAGTCTTACATAAATAAAAGTTAAAAAAAAATATTAATTTTGGTAAGAAGTTTCCTTATATTTAAAAAAAAATTTTATTTTATATTATAAGAAAATTAAAAATTTTTCAAAGTTGTAAAAATTGAAGCACGCCATAAAATTTGAACTCACATTTTTTTTAGCATACCTCTGATGAATTAAAGGCATCCTGAACTTTAAAAAGGGCGATTTTTGTTTTTTCAAAAATATAAATTTTCGAGTTTTGCCGAGAAAGTTAAAAATTTTTTTTTTTAACTTTCTGGTCGAGTTCAATTAGTTAAACACAAAATTACTCACTAAAAATATATTTTCGTTCTAGTGGAATGTAAAAACTTAACATTCAGTGTATGGAATTCATTTTTCTTTTATTCATGTTAAAGCTCATTAAATTTTATTAAATATAGCTTAATTAGTTTTAAAAATAATGGAATTTAAATGCCCCCCCTGCTCGTCGATGCATGTGCGGCATCTTACCAAAAAGTTGTTCATTACTGCTTGGAGAGTTGAGACAGGAATAGCCGCAATTGTTTCTCGAATGGATTGCCTTAGTTCATTCAAATTTGTTGGTTTTGCTTTGAAGACTTCCTGTTTGCAATAACCCCACAAGAAAAAGTCAGGTGCAGTAAGGTCAGGCGACCTGGGTGGCCAACGGAATGTGGAGTTTCTGGATATCAGCTTATTGGGAAATTATCGTCGCAATTCTGTCATAACAGGTTGGGCTATATGAGGAGCTGCACCATCTTGCTGAAACCACACAGAGTTGAAAGAAATTCTCATTCGGCGTAATTCTGGATAGAAAAACTCTCTCAACATGCTCAAGTAACGGTCTCCAGTAACCGTAACGGTGTGACCGTTTTCTTCGAAGAAGTAGGGCCCGACAATGCAGCGTGATGAAACTGCACACCACACTGTGACACGAAGTGGATGCAATTCCGTCTCATGGAGTATCTGTGGGTTGGAAGCACTCCATATTCGACAATTTTGTTTGTTTATGTTGCCGTTTAAATCGAAATGGGCCTCGTCAGACATGAAAAGACAGTTCAACATGTTTCCATCCTCTTCCACCATTTGAAGCATCTTCTGGCAAAATTCCAAGCGAATCGGCAAGTCTGCAGCGTTCAGTTTGTTGGCCATTTGAATTTTATATGGGAATAAGTCCAAATCTTTGTGTATAATTGACTGTAATGACTGTCTGCTTACACCCATTTGAGCAGATAAGCTTTTTGTCGAAACACGTGGATTGTTTTGTATGGCAGCAGCTACAGCAGCGATTGTTTCCTCCGTTCGAACTGAAGGGTTTCGATGGTAAGGTCTTCTGTTGACTATCCCATGCTCGGCAAAATTGTTTACAAGTCTTATTATGGTCCATCTGCTCGGAGGATTGCCGCCAAACGTGCGCCTATACTCTCTTTGAACCGAAACTACGGACTCCAGTGCGTGATAGCGGCGGACAATCCAAATTCTTGTTTCAGTGCCCCAGTTATCCATTTTTGTTAAATGTAAAAGTCAATCTGCAAAATAAAAAAAAAATTAACCAGATTCATTAAATAGAAAAAAAGTTATTTAATTTTTTTTTGGTAGCGGCTTTCATTAGCCACCCTGTATGTAAATATTTTTTTTTTTTTGGCTTCTGAAAGTTCGAGGATATCAAGAGATTTTGTGAATAACTACCTCGAAAACTTTTTAATAATCGAAAGGCCTACCTAGTACCGCTTTTCGGGCTTAAATTTGTTTACCGATTTATTCAACTCCAACAATACTAAACTTAAAAGTTTACATTTATCATTTTAGAAAAAAAATTAATGTTTACAGTTATCGTTTTATAAAAAAATAAATGTTTACAGTTATCATTTTATAAAAAAAAATTACAATAATATCACAAACAAACCTGTTCCAAGTCACACGTCTAAAACATAAGCATACATTTGATACAAAGTAAGCGAAAAAAAGTTAAAGTTTCTTTCGGTACGTAATAATGAGTATGAGATAGTAGGCATTAAGAACAACAATAACAAACCCATATAAAGTTTGATGGTCCATGCTGTTAAAGCGACTGATCATCAAGGCAGGATTGCGGGTTCGCAACCCACTTAAAGGAAACACTTTTAAAGAGATACATGGTGGTCTCAACTAAACAGCTGTCGGTTTGTCCTCCACATGCTATAGTTTTTGTTAGTTTACTTCCAAAAATTTTATAAAATTTTATCTTGTTTTTATTTTGTTCGTTTTTATCTTATTTTATTTTTAGTTTTTTTTTTGTTCCTATCAAATTATTATTTTTTTCATAATCCTTTATTTTTTAATTATTAATTATACATTTTTTTATATTATTTTTATTTATTTTACTTTACTTAGGCCTGGTTTTTCAGTACAAGTTCAACTCAATTTGTCAGTTAAACTAAGCTTAAACTTGTTACGCAGTTTTTCAGTCAACTTTAAACGAAGTTGAAACGTAGTTTAAGCGGCCAATTTGGCAGGGTTAAACTCTAGTTAACCTGTCAGCTGTTTTGCATATTTGATGGTTTTGGTTGTGAAACAATAAACTGAACGCAATTAAAAAAGGACGATATTTTTATATTTAATTAAATACTGGATATATCATCTGACGAAAGTGATTATAGTGATGCAGAAATTAGCGAAATCCTAACTATTACAATACAATGGCGTTGAATATGTAAATAAATGTTATCTGTTGACGCATCTAGATAAAAAAAAAACCAATGTTGCCGTATAAAAAGCAAATCTTAAAAGCGGCCTTAAACTCTCACTGAAAACCCGCTGTGCAGTTTAACTGGACTTTAAATTTATGCCGAGTTTGAGCAAAACTTAGTTTAAACTGAGCTTAACCAAGGACTGAAAAACCGGGCCTTATTCACTTATACGAATTTCTTGTTTTAGATTCCACTTTTCCCTTGAATGAGTAATGTTCTTTGTTATTTGAGAATGCTTCATTTAAATATTCGCTTGCTAAAATACTTGCCTACATACGCTTGTTCAAACGTCATCTACTTTACCTCTTGTTCTTTTCAAATATTTGCATATATTCCCAATGACCGTCTTTTCGACAATGTTAATGCGTCTGCGCTTGCGTACATTTTGCGCATATTTTTCTCACGTAATCTGGCTACTTTGCATTTACTGTCAAATTAATCCAATTTAACGTTAAAGTCTCCAGCGTACAACGTAATCACCGTTGAAAATTACGCGCAATGGATACGCATGCGAAAGTTATATACTGCTTAAACACTGTGAGAAATGAATAGGGGATTTTAAATTTATTGACAAAAAAAGTTATTTAAATATTTGTTTCTTTTGCGCTATTTTGTATTATATTGATTAATGTTTATTTTCTTTTTCTATTTGCAGGTAAGGATCCTAATTGTGCAATAAATTATTTGCAATCAATTATATGGTGAGACGAAACAAGGATATTGCTGTAAATGAAAACATATTATAATTAGGCCTTCATGCATGTGACCTTTGGTATGACATATTGTGTGTTCTCTATATATATATGTATTCAAGTCAGGGTTCTTATTTCGTATCACCATTAAGTTTAGAATAACTAAAACCAGGTAATTGAGAACGATGAATAGAGGAGACTAACATGTTTTTAAAATGCGGCTTTAGCTCAAACGATAAAATTAAAATAGGAACTTCAGTTAGATAAAAGCGTTCAAAAGTAATTAAAAGAAGGGTGTACTGGGAACATTTAGTTATAAGCTTCAATTTGCCGTGGTAAATCTTGGCTCCTTATAGAGATATTTTCAAAGAGCCTATAATTCTTCCATATATAGCAAACATTCTAAAGCTTCCAGGTGCTTTGAGCGCTTTTAAAAAATTGCTCAAAAAATACATAGAAGGCTCGATTCTGTAAAGAAAAGACTTGACAAGTATTGAGAACTATCACCGGCTTGTCGGAAAAGTACGAAAATATGGCTGAGATAAAAACAAAAACTGTAGGAAAGAGGGCTTTACTTCAATAAAAGGGATGTGGGAAATCGATGTAAGCCTTGTCGAAGATACTGAGGCTTTAAAATAATGACACTGACTTCATTGTATTCCATTTTATTCAAGAACTTAACTACTAATTTTCAGTGTACCTCAAAAAAAATCTACTTTTGATGTCAATTTTACTCCAAAAACATATTCTCAGTGTAACTGCTTATGCAACATACGCACTATACAACCAAACAAACAACAACAATAACAACATAAAGCAAACAACACATCATTGCACCAGTACCAATGACAACACAGAATATAACATCACCAGCAGCAACTTTACTACTCCTCATAGAAGTTGCAATAACAAAGACAACGCTGATTTAGGAGGCCATTGCGCAAAATGTTACCTTAATTGCCTACAATGTCCAGCTAAAAAGAGCCTAAACCAACTACAGGGTGTTTTTTTTACAGGTTTGTTTTTCGCATAGAGATAAAACTGGCATTTTGTGGTCAAGTCTGGCAACTCTAATGTCATTTATGTTCAGTTTGGTTTGCCATTTCATCATAAACAGGTTGACAAAAGAACAACGCTTGCAAATCGTGCAAATTTATTTCGAAAATAATGGTTCAGTTCGCGAAGTTTACCGTGAGCTCCGTCCATTTTATGGTCGACATAATCGTCCATCAGAGCAATTAATTCGGTTAACCATGGATCGTTTTCGCACTACGTTTACTCTATGTGATAATACGCATCCGCAGAGACGTCGAACAGTGCGCACCGAAGAAACAATTGCCGCTGTAGAGCAAAGTGTTGAAGAGGACCCGAATGAATCGATTCGCCACCGTGCACAGCAATTGGAGCTTTGTCCATCAACTTTATGGAAGATTTTGCGCAAAGATCTTGGCTTGCGACCTTACAAGATCCAGCTTGTGCAAGAATTAAAGCCGCGAGACCATGCAATGCGTCGTGATTTTGGTGTATGGGCCGAAAATGAGATTGATTTCGATGCTGATTTTCATCGCAAAATTTTGTTCAGTGATGAGGCTCATTTTTGGTTGAATGGCTACGTCAACAAGCAAAATTGCCGCATTTGGAGTGAAGAGAATCCACATGAGACCCTTGAAACGCCATTACATCCACAAAAGCTGACTGTTTGGTGTGCTCTATGGGCTGGTGGAGTCATTTGGCCATACTTCTTCCGCAATAATGCTGGAGAGGCAGCTACCGTTAATGGAGACCGGTATAGAGCCATGATAACCGACTATTTTGTTCCCGAATTGGATGGCATGAATGTGGATGAGTTGTGGTTCCAACAAGACGGCGCTACATGCCACACAGCGCACGTCACAATCGATTTATTGAAGGAAACATTCGATGAGCGCATAATTTCGCGGAATGGACCTGTCAATTGGCCACCAAGGTCGTGTGATTTGACACCATTGGATTATTTTCTTTGGGGATATGTGAAGTCGCTCGTCTACACCAACAAACCAGAAACGTTAGGGGAATTGGAAGCCAACATTCGTGGCGTTATTGCCGACATACGGCCCCATATGCTCGAAAAAGTGGTTGAAAATTGGACCTGTAGAATTGGCTTTATTCGAGCCAGCCGCGGCGGCCACATGCCCGAAATCATATTTAAACATTAATGGCATAAAATTATCCTTCCAATAAAGCCAAATTGATGGACCTTAAAACGATTTTCTTGTGTTTTATTTCAATTCGAAGTTCTATACCCCTAAAAAAACACCCTTTATAAATGACCAACGAAATTAAAGGAGCCAATGGACCAAAGCGTGGCCAGTTAGACAGATCAAAAGAAACCTTTTTTAGTCAAAGATGCTGCTGTTGGACTAACTGCATACAGACGCAGGCAGAAGAGCTTTTAACTCGATTGGTAGCCGCTTGGATGGTTCGTTATCTTCCAACAATGCTGCAACGAATTTGCAATATGGGAACGAATCGCAGCAACTGATCAGCAGCATAAAATAACGAAGTAAAAAAATCAACAAAAATTTTATTCACAAAAAATATTATAAAATGCAAACAAAAATTGCATAAAAATTCAACAATGCAAGTTTGTTGTTGGTACAAGCTATCGCATATGTTAGTGGCAGCGCACACAGTGGTTGGAGGAAATTTGTAACAAAATTAAATATCTTGACTAACTCGTTGGGATAGAGTAGTGAACAACAAAGCTGAGGAACTTATGATTACGATTACTGTATTTGTAGCCCTAAAATTTCTAGTGAATTTTACCAATACTGTAATCCATCAAAATGTAATCGTAATCTGAGTTGTACAGCTCTGTTATTAATGCTCTTTTCTCGAATTTTACCAGTATTTTCATGCAAAATTGTTATGATTACGACTACCGTAATTGTAATCATACAATTTTTACAATTACGATTACTCAAAGAATTACAATTATAGTAATTGTAATCGTATTTTTTAGATTAGAATTAAAGAAATCGTAATCGTAAAGCTCAGAGAATTACAATCGCAGTAATCGTAGTCGTAAAAATTTTAGGATTATAATTACAATATTAGTAATCATGAAAATTTTAGCTTACTTTATTGGTTAAATTTATAAAATTACAATTACAGTAAGAGTTATCGTGTTTTTTTTATTACAATTACAGTAATCGTAACCGTACAGTTCAGAGAGTTACAATTACAGTGAGATTAATCATGAAAAACTTAAGATATTTGTGGAATTTAGAGAATTACAATTACAGTAATAGCAATGGTATTTTTTCAATTACAATTACAGTAATCGTAAAGTTCAAAGAATTACAATTACAGTAATCGAATTACAATTACGTAGTGCGAATGAGCGAAGATGCTCCAGCCCAGAAGGTATTCTTATCGGCACCCGCCGGTGGAAGCAGAGGAAGAGGGAGACCACCACTCCGATGGAAGGACCAAGTGGATACCGATTTGCGATCCCGCGGTGTTTCCAATTGGCGCCAGTTGGCGCAACGAAGAAACGACTGGCGAGCTATGTTGGACGGTCAGAATCGCCCAGGCGGTTAGATGACCATTTAAAGAAGAAAGAAATCGAAGTCGTATACATTTAGGATTACAATAACAGAAATAGCAATCATGAGGAATTTGGCTTACGGTATTGGTCAAATTTAGAAAATTACAATTACAGTAATAGTGCTTTTTTCGATTACAATTACAGTAATCGTAAAAGTAAAGTTCAGAGAATTACAATCACAGTAATCTTAATCAAGTTTTTTTCAATTGTAAGAATGTAATCGCAATTTAAATGTAATAATAATCCTAAGTTTTCCAGTTCTGGTTAAGAATAAGGTTTCCTTAAGTTTGGATATAGGAAATGATTTAAAGTAGTGAAAAGCATCAATAAGCATTGCAACTAATTTTTGGGATTAAGTAACGTGCTATTAAAAAGTATTGCTTGGGGCTATACTCTACAGATAAAGCTCAGCTTCTATATCATTTGGTTGCTTTTCTGTTACTATTAACTTTCCTCTGTGTTGTTTTAAATTGTGAAAAATTTCCTCAAAACATCCCACTGTACTTCTGACAACGATTCTCTCGATCGCACTCCGCAGCGCGGCTAATTCGTCGATTTTTTCAGAAGCTATCCGAAAATGTTTGGCTGCCGATTGTATCCGAAAGCACAAATGAAAAAACAAAAATAAAAATGCCAATAATGGATGTGGGCACCACAGAGTCACCGCTGCATTTGCTAGCACTGCGATGAGCACAGCACATGTTGTGATGCGCTACGCACATGCGATCCATGTTTGCTATGTGGCTGCTGCTGTGCGGCTTTATATTTGGATTTTCTGTGGCTTTGACTTTTGCTGTGGCTAAAGCTGCGGCCGCATCGGTTAACCAAATCAGATACACATTTAGATTTTTCTGTTCTGCATAATGTCGATTGTTTACCATACATAAAATGTATGCAACGAACATCAAATCATGGTTAGTACGTTTGTATATAGGATCATCATTTGGTGCGCGAGCTGACCACGGTGTGTATGGCTAATGGATTCTGTTGGAGTTGGTTTTTGGTGTACGATTGCGTCTTTGTCGCCATGCCTGCTTGACACAGTGTGCTGCTGCTGCTGATGCCAATGGTCCCATTATTGGCCTTACTGCGGCTGAAATTTTGATTGTTGTTGTTGTTAGTGTTGTTATGTCTTAAGTGCCGCAAAACGCTCGGTTACGCATGACTGATTTTTTACGCTGTTAAACATTCCCTACACTGTCCTTCTTTTCTCGCTCTGCGTTGCAGCTCCTTTAAAAGCTCGGCTTGTTCGTTGATTGCTCTGCGACAATGGAATTCTCATTGCTCAATATTTGCATGTTTTTGCATATTTTGAATGAGTTTTCTTTCCTTTTTAAAGTTTTTTGAAACTTTTTTTTTATTAATTTTTGTTTTGTATATACATATCTACATATAATCCAATAATGGATGTAGTATAAATAGTGTTGCACTCAATATACAGCTGTTTACAATATAATAGTAGTGAAATTAAGTTCGGCGAAATAGGAAGCTGTGATTTTAATAATTTTAATTTAAAATATAACGAATTCCATAAAATAAACGAAGTAAAAACAAATTTCAAAGTTTACACAAAGTTCAGGAAAGTTGATTAAACTTTAAAAAATGGCCACTAAAATCTTACAATTTCTTAACAGAATTTCTAGAAATTTTTTGGGTACGCAGTTTTGTAGGCCAATCTATTTTAGTAGAACATTGTGCAATTAAGAACTCCCTCAAAAATTTCCCTGAATTTTCAGAATTTTTTCGGTAATGGTGTTGAGTGATTTCTTCCACGCATGAAGAAAAATAAATTTTGTATGGAAAAAAATACCCAACATCCTTGGCAAAAAAGATTCTAAAAATACAGGGGAAACTTTGAGGTAATTCTAACTTGCAAATTATTGGGCTAGAATTGAATGAAGTATAAAACAGTGTACTCAAAAAATTTCTAAAAATTCTGCCCAAAAATATTGAAATTTTGATATAAATTTTTAAAAGTTTAATGAACTTTCCTGAACTTTGTGTGAAATTTCTTTTTATGTGATTTCTGTTATAGAATTCGATGTCTTTTAAATTGAAATTATTAAAATCACAACTTCTTTTTCTTTCGTCGAACGATATCCAATTTAATTTCACTACTATTAAATCGAACTGAACTGTATATATGTATAAAAAAGTTTATATAAAAATTCTTATTGAATTTATTATTTTTTTCTTTAATTCCCCCAGTTAAAAAAATCACCAATATAAAATCCATTGACCGTGTCGTTCATTTAAATAATGTGTGAACGAATTTTGTTTGTTTTCGCCAACAGACACGAAAAATTGCTTCTTGCGTTGCAGCAGTAAAATCAGTTGCTCAAGTTATCTCTCTGTGACGTGTGGAACTAACACGCATTTGAATATTTCACGCCGCATTTTTTTCAAACAATGAGCATTTTCCAGACAATGCACGAATAAGGCACATTGATGGTGAGCTTCTTAAAAGTGTCAACCTTATTGTACGAGACTTAATTTAGGCTTGCATTTCATTTAAATACCAAGCTTGCCGAGCAATGTGAATTTCCATGGTTATAATATTTAATTTAGACCCAGTAAGGTGTCTTAAGCTAGCATCTTAAACAATGGGAGCTTTTAAGCAGAACTTTTGAAAATTGCATTAAGCTCAATAAAAATTTCTAGCGAAAAGTGATAATGTTTAGAATATCAAACTATTGTAACTCTATTTTTATTGTATGATGAAAGCTTTTTTGTGGGGAAAGCTTTTTAGCTTTCATCTAAGAGAGAAAGCTTATTTAGTGAGCAATGCAAGAATTCACTTTTGAAAAGCTTTTTGTAAAGCTTCTTTTTGAACACGTATATTTTTGGTGCAACATTTTTTTGTTAAGCTTAGCTATAAAGCAGTGCTGCAAAAACGGAAACGTTGATGCACATCCATATTTCATGTTTTTTTTTTTTTTTTTAAATATCAATTTACTGTCAGAAAATAGGTAAATTATTAAATATGTATATGAACTAATGCTCGCCTTCAAATATACAAAACTTTCTTAGGACAGTTTATATGCGAAACTTTTTCTTAGCACGTTGCCAAAGTACGGCAATAAATTTCCCAAAGCCACCGAGTTCTGAAGTATGACTAAAGTTTCAAGTCTCTAGTTTACCAGAAAGTTACTTCAAAATAGACAGCAAGATTCCCTCCGTTTTTTCAGAAATTTTCAGTTATCTCGGCTACCGCGCCACATAGCCACAAATTGTATTGTATTGTCGTCGTGTCCTGAACTACTTACTGACTTTTGAGTTCCTATTTTGCTGGAAAGTTAGTTAAAACTTGATCGCAAGATCCCCAATCTCAAAAGAATTTTATAAATACCTCGATACATGTGCCACCTATTGGTATTTTTTCTACCAAAAATTGCATTGTCATCAGGTTCTGCAATATGGCTAAAGATTGAAAGATTCGATAAGATCTAGAGGAATTTTGGTTTTTAAAAATTGTATTGTCCTCGTCCTCTGAACTCTGTTCCAAGTTTCAAGTGCCCAGCTCAACCGGAAGTTACTTAAAAATACTTAGCAAGTTTCCAAAATATCGTATGGAAATGAGCGGTTAAAGAAAGAAAGGGACTTAATATGAAGGCAGTAATAAGGAAAAAATACAAAAAAAAAAAACGCCATAGTAAAGATCTATTTCGGAAGCTAGTAACCTTCAACTATCACCTAGCATATGGCGAAAACGAACTTTTAACTGCCTAACTACTTCAGAAAAATAAAAAAAAACCCGTTGTTGAACTCGTATATATAAATTTTTAAATTTTCAGTTTTTTTTCTGATCCCGCTAGGTGCAAGTTGATGCAGGAAGTTTATTGAAACAAAGTAATCAATTTCTAGAATACCATAAAAATGTAAAAGTTTTTTTTCGGCTACTTGTTTGGTCATATCTACGGCATTTTCCTAACGTTCGGGAGATATGATGCACCACATAATTAGTGACTTTATGGTCACCGTAGTTGCATCCATTTTACAATTTTTCGCCAAACCCGTACCTAAATTAAAAAAGCAGCAAAAATGTTGAGTGGACAGGTAAACTTTTATTCCACAAGCTCATTAAATTTTATTGTACATTTAACAAAATATGTTTCAGAAATGTAAAGAGACGACTTATAAGGTGACCAGAAATATTTTTCCTAAACTTTCTCTCAGAAATTCTTCAATTTGGTATTTATTTTATTTTTATAAAGTTGTTTCATGTAACAAACAATCTAATGCTCTTAATATGTAAAAATGTGTGAAGTATGCATACCGATTTTAAAAGCAAACTACAAAATACAACAAATATTTTAACTAATTCGTGCAATATGCATTGCTTCTCAAGTTATTTGACACAAAAGCATTTTTGTTATAAATTCAATTGTAAAAGTTTGACAAGTGTAGCTTTCGTTTAATTTGCTCAAAACTAAACGCAATATAAGCATGTGTACATACATAAAATACACTACGAATCTATATAATACTCACATATGTACAGTGGCGGACATAAGTGTACATACAGTAATTTTCTGCGATTTTCACAAATTTTGGCCTTAATAAAATTATTTTAACGAAGCTTGCGTAAAAACATGTGTCAAGGTCTAATACAACAACTATAAATTTTGTTTTAAAAATGTACACAAAATTAGCGGAAATTCAAAAAATTTTATTAAATTTAGAATTTTTTTTTCCAGAATTTTCAGAATTTTTTGGAGTATGCAGTTTTGCTTCTACATTTTCCTTCATACAAGTTTATGAACGCAATTTTTTTTGTACGAAAGGAAATACTTTACCTCGTCGGAAAAAAATTGCCACGAACTTAAGATTAACACATTATTACACTAAAGTTTAATGGCCTACAAAACTTCATACTCTAAAAAATTCTGAAAATCCTATAAAAAAAGTTGAAAATTTTGATAAAACTACTTGGAATTTTCGCGAATTTTGCGTGCATTTTTAAAACAAAATTTATAGTTCTTGTAATAGAAACTGACACATGCTTTTATATAGTCTTTGTTAAAATCGCAAAAAACCACTGTATGTACACTTATGTCCGCCACTGTATATACAAATGCAAGTTATGAAGCAAAAATTCACCAATGGACGAGGTCAGGCAGGGGTAAAATAGTAAAGTGCCTTTCCTCAAAGCCAAAACAAATATTTGTGAAGTCCAAAAAATGAATAAAAAACTCAATGAACCAAAAATTTGTAAAGAATACCAATAAGTTTGTATGTATTGCAGCACTTGCTACCCCAAGGCTTACAACAGCCAGCCAGCCAGCAACATGTTGCATCAAATAATAGACAGTTGTAAGCTGCAACAGCGGCAGCAGAAGAAAATTGAAAGAAAAACAAGCAAAAAAAAACCCTAAAAAATATTACTCACCATAAGCAAAGACAGAAAATGATAGAAATAGGTATTCCGAAAGCATGCTATAAAAGCATTACAACAACGATGAATGGCCTGCAGCCGAAATCTATGACTATGCTCGCACAAATCAATGCACAATTTCTATTAGTGAGTTAGACTGATGACCAAATAAGTGCATATGTAGTATAGGAAATAGTTACAACAACAACAGCAAATGTATTCGAATGATAGCAAAACAATGCCACAAACATACATACGTACCTACATATGTATATATTAGGGTGGGTCGATTTGTATGGACGAAAGTCAACCGATATCGCGCCATCGATTTTTCGATAGGTTTTGGGCTCAGGAAAAAAAGTTCCACTACGCATACCCAAAAAAATAATTTTCGAGCCTGCGAAATTTAATTTTTTAGACTTTTTTCGACTTTGATTTTTAAGGTTTTTTTCATGACCTACTAAAAAAATTTCATTTGATTTAAAAATTTTCTTGTATACCCAGTCCGAGCCTGTTTTGGTCAAAAAATTTACCCTTTCGCCATTTTTTTTAAGGTTTTCTTCAGCTTACATGCAAAAATGTTTTCGATGAAAACGAATTTGTCTCCTATTTCCTGGCCCACTTAAAATTATGCGCTAAAAACGTTGGCGATAACGGTTTTTTGAAAAAAAATTTTATTTTCGGTCGAAAAATCGGCTTTTCCAAGTCGAAAAAGTCAAAAAAATGAAATTTCCCAGGCTCGAAAATTATTTTTTTGGGAATGCGCAGTGGAAATTTTTTTTCCTGAGCCCAAAACCTATCGAAAAATTGATGGCGCGATATCGCTTAATAAATCGACCCAGTCTAATTATATATAGTAAAACATTTCCGATTTGAAAAATATACGCATGCGCAGACGTTACTTTTCATCACAAGTACATGTAGAGGCTGTAAGGAACGACAAGTTTACGTAAGTGAATTTCATACACCTAACCCTAATTTTGACACCCAGAATACAGAGTTATTTTATAAAATATGTATCGATTCTGGAAATTTCTATATCTTCCTTATGGTGGGCTGAAAACACTTATTTGAAAAAATAAGACCTAAAATAAAAACTTCAATATTTTAGGTGAGCCTCTTGGTTTTTATATAAATAATATATCAAATGGGATAGTTCCAGGGCAAGGCAGATATTTCAAGGTATTCGAGAATCTGTAGAGCGTACTTTGGCAAGCCAGTGGAAAGGTAGAAGCTGAGAGAAATTGTCTGCTACTTTTGTAGTTTAAGCAAAAAATCTAAAAATAAGTGCATTTTCATTTTATTACTCTGAAAACAGATTAAGAAATAGTATTCGACTATTTTCGATGTTTTTTACGATTTTCGTCAAAAAAATTGCACCCACCTTTTGTCAACCACTAGGCTATCAGAACATTGTTTTTTTTATCAGCTAAACTCAGCTTAAACAGATAAATTTTAAAGTTTACTTGAGAAAATGGTTCTAAATGACTTAATACGAGACTTTTTACGAGATTTAGTCTCTCATTTTTTCGCTCTTACCGAAGGCCGGACTGAAACAGCAAAAAAAAGTGTGCCAAAGTACTATGAAATTCTGTACTTTATGATGCAATGGATAGAACGGACTGTCCTTAATAGTAATTCAGAGGCAAAAGACAAATATCATAAAGCATTTAAAGTTAATCAAAAGGCCGAATTTTAAAATTTTTTTAAAATAAAATGCAAAAATTTTTTTCTCGCTACATAAGTCGAATCAAATAGAAACCATTTAAATCACCAAAATTTTTCTTAAAAATCCCCAAAATCAGTTTTATTAATTTTTCACAGAGTGGCACCAATGGTATATGTTGGAAAACAAATACATTTCGACAGTGCGCTTTCTTTCTCGAAAAAAATACTCACAAATCTATTTATCTACGGCTAAAACAAGCAATCTACTAAGCCCAACTGGGTATAAAAATGCATAATAAACCATGAAAACGCTAGCATATTTCGTGGTCTTTATGCTGACCAACTAATAGCTCCGAACATAACAGAAAGTTGAACATAGCGATTACATGGCTGACTGCACTGTGCCTGCTGGCGGTACTGACTGACCATTGAGTGCTTGGCTGCATGCCTCCTTGGGTTTGCAGCTTTAATGGGCATGTTGCACTTGTAAGCACAAAACCTACTATTGCATGCACATTTCTATACATATGTACGTACTTATGTGGCATGCCCCAAAGTAGGAGCAGCAGCCAATCTATCTCTCTATGGCGCGATATACAACAGGTATATCATCATTAACCTCCTAAGAGATTTTTGCGCCAAGCTTCTCTTCCAATTTGTGGTGTGCCGATTTGAATTTTCCCTACAAATTGGTGGGACCTACAGTTTTTTGCCGACTCCGACCGGCATCTACAAAGGAGACGAATTTTTGCTGAGAAGCCTGTCATGGCAGAAATACACTCGGAGAGTTTGCCAAACCACTGCCGAGGGGCGACCCCGTTTTGAAAAACTTTTTTCAAATCACTTTTGATGTTACCTGTACCAGGGCTCGAACCATGGACCTTCGGTGTGGTAGGCCGGCAACACTACCTTCACACCACGGCGGCCGCCGCTACAGTTCATTGCAATACGAAATTTGTGTTGTTGCTGCTGCGATTGACTTTTATTGCTGTTGTTACTCTTCGCTTCCAAAGCTTTACTGTACTTTGCTAATGTAATTTATATTTGTTGTTATTGTTGCTGTTGTTGTTCACATTACCAGTGCAGCGTTAAAATTATGAGACCACCTTTGAGCATATTTGCTTGTTGCGTTATTGTTGTTGCTATTTTTGTTGCTGCCACTACGGTTGCTGTTGACTGGTTGTTCATTACAAGCCCTCAACATGTTGCTTCACTGTTTCCACTGAGCTTATTGTTATTGTTTTTGTTATACTACAACTACATTCATGTTTGGACCCCCATACATCAATCGTTCGTTCGTTCTTTTGCTCGTTTCTTCACTTATTCATTGTGCAAACAATTGTTGGTTATTTTGGCTGAAAGGAAAAAATGTTGTATGTAAAATAATTTTGTTTTTGAATTTTTTTTTTTTTCAATTTATGGCTTTCGAATAGGTCTTCTTAGCACTTTGCTCTTGTCATAAAGGCTTTCAGATGGCCCATATACATACATACATATGTATTTGTGTGTTTGTACAGCTTTGTATGCTTTTACGTTTCTAATTCGTTAGATAAAGTTTGTTTAAACAAATATTTTTGTAATATTTTTATTTTCAAATATAAGTTACATTCGTGCGGCAGTGGAAAACCCAGAAAAAAAAACTAAGCAGAACAAAAACTAGTTTGCAACTATGATTTAATAACTCACTTCAAACTTCTCCGGAAAATCCTAAACTGTACGAACAGATTTACAGTTTTTGGAGAATACTGAATCGCCGGAACAACTCCAGTGGAACTAAATAGTTTTTTAATTCTTTGCTTGCAGCACCAAAGCTTGAACCTGTGACCTTCGCCGTGTGGGCCGAGAATTTAAATTATTTTCACTCCCAACCTACCACTAAAATTTAGGTAAAACTAATATTAATTTATTATAATTTTAGTATATTTTGTACTATTTGGAGACCGGTATAAATGTGTCTATATTAAAAATAGCAGTTAAAATAAATAACTGGTGCGATATACGAGGTGTGTTCAAAAAGTATCGCGAATTTTGTGTTTTTTCAAAAATTATTTATTTATTCATGAATATATATTTTGTCCCCTTCAAAGTAATCCCCATGAGATATTATACACTTGTGACAACGGTTTTTCCAATCTTCGAAGCACTTCAAAAAATCATTTTTTTGTATCTTGTTCAGCTCCTCCTTCGATGCCGTCTTTATCTCGTCAAGAGAAGCGTAACGTCGTCCTTTCATGGGCCTCTTCAGTTTAGGGAACAAGAAAAAGTCACAGGGGGCCAGATCTGGGGAATACGGGCTGCGGCATCATTAGTGTGTTGTTTTTGGCCAAAAAGTCGCGCACAAGCAACGATGCGTGAGCAGGGGCGTTATCGTGGTGCAAAAGCCAATTTTTGTTCTTCTTTGCACATCTTCTCGGCCTTCTGAGAACATTTTGTACCACCGATAAACGTTGCTTCGGTCCAAGGTAGCTTCTCCGTATGCCACAGTCAACATTCGGAATGCATCCGCGCACTTAATTTCGTTTATCACACAAAATTTGATACAGGTTCTTTGATCAATTTTTTTGAATAGGTAAAAATCGAAGACGATCCAAAACACGTGCAAGCAAAGCAGCTGTCAACAATTAACTGAACATTCAAAATGGCCGAGCTTGTCGGCATAAGTGAGAGACATGAGTACCAACATAACGCCACAAAAAATTCGAAATTCGCGATACGTTTTGAACACACCTCGTATACCTCCTGAAGAGTAAGGTCGACCTTCCCTACCAATTTGTGGTGTGCTGCTTCTTATTATTCCTACAACATTACGGGGCCTACAGAGCAGATGCATTTTTGCTGAGAAGCCTTCCATGGCAGAAAGCCACTGCCGAGGAGCGACCCCGTTTTGAAACAACTTTTTCAAACCACTTTTCATGTACCTGTACCAGGGCACGAACCTTGGACCTTCAGTGTGGTAGGCCAGCAACACTACCGCCACACTGCGGCGGCAGGTGGTGATACTCGTTTTGACGTAGCTTAGAGCTGATTTGACTGTAGCTTGAAAAAATACATGACTACTATTTTCCACGGTGAACAAACCCTGCACAAAATGCGATTAGTCTAGGATGAATCCGGTATAAGTCATAAAGAAGCATGCGATCAATGCCAATTTTGATCTCTTTGTATGGGTTGAAGTGATATCACTGATATCTTTTGTTGGACCATGTCCTATGAAGTGGCCCCTTTCATATCCAAAAGGGTAGTGTCGGACAGATTCCCTTTGTTCCCCTACGGGTACGGTCGGACATGTTTACTTTCAGCACCTAAAAGTATGTTAAAGTGATTAAAATAGACTAACTAAGCCTATAACAAAATAGTTGGGATCAATTGTAGCCCACTGTAGACTAAAGGTATTGATAGCGGAATACTCTTTTTACCGATCAGTCCCACGATTTTTTGCAGGGAAGCGTTTCTGAGTAAATTATAGATATATTTTTTTCTACAGAGATACATACATACATATACAAAGCACAGTAAATCTAGATTTTCATATAAAAAGTTCTCAACTTTGTGTGATTATGGGAAAGAAATCAAATTTTTTAGAATTCCAGTTTAGGAGATACACATTCTATACGGATATGCCAAATGCTAAATCAGGATTGAAAAGGACCTCTCCGTATTATTCGAAAAAAGGTTTTAGACAAGGCTCCTGCCCATCGATTTCTGATACATGCATCAAATTGAAGGTATAATTGAAAGGAACCTGTCAAGCAAGTGCAACCAATTAACCGCTTATAAGTTTAAAACTCAGTAAAATTGAAAGGTCCTGCTTGAGCTCTCTGCCTGAATGCATAATTTGCAAGCTGTGTAGTATGTAAGAGATATACGATAGCGACAGAGAGAGAGAGATAGAGGAAGATATGCAGCTATGAAGTAGGATTTAGTTGAAATTGACCACTTTCCAATTTAAATAAAATTTGGTGGAGAGTTTCATTACATCATAAAACGAAGTACTGCGAAAGAAAAAAAAAAATGGTATGCAAATTCAAAATTTGACATTTTTGCTCCTTTTACTGTTTTGTAAACTTTTATTTTTTGAATTTTGCGGAAAGTACTGTGTTTATAAAAAATAAACTTTGGCACTAAGAGGTATAAAAAAATATTTCGATAAAAAAAGTTTAAATTTTTCAAAATCTAAAAATTAAAGTTTGCCAATCCATTTTGAACTCAAATTTTTTTGTATTATCCCATTAGAACTTGGAGCGACAACCCCCAAGCGATGAATAAGAGATTACTCTCTTTGACATCCTCTTCGAAAAAAATAAGTTATTGTTTTTGTTTTCTGCTCTTATGCTACTCTTTGTGAAGGAAAAGAAGATATATCTCCAAACGATGAATACGAGTGTACTCCTCTTACAGAGATTTCCACACGCTCTGCTCCGATTTTACTATATTTGAGCAATAGGGGAGACCTGCTCAAGTCAAGCCTTCTATAAATTTTTGGAGCGCAAGTAGAAATTTTTCTAAACTTCTACTCCTAGCTAACAATTTATGTCGTCGAAAGTTCATTTAATGCAGTCACGATACCATTTGCGGTCAGCTAAGTGGTCAGTTCAATTTTTGTTTTTAATTTTATGTTGTTTGTGCGATTTAAAAAAATTAAAATTTTAATAAATATTTAGCATAAAATGTCTGTTTTGCATAATTAAGCCCTTATTTCTGATATGTGAGGTATTTATGAGTTCTATTCCATTGCACGCTTACGAGTTTTCAAAAAGTATACTTAATTGGCTTCCATAGCAGGCTTAAGGAATGATTCTTCAAAGATCTTTCATTGGTCGTTTATGAGGAATGTGTAATGTTTCCCTCATTACTCTCCTGGGACGTTTTCTGAAATTCTCCAAAACTCCCCGATTACTCGATTGTGATTCATAAAAAAGTAATAACAAAAGCTCTATTATTGTTTCATGGGAGGTGAAGGACAGCTTTTCTATTATACGCCCTCCTAGGGCATGCAGTGCTGGAAGGGAGAATTGAAAATTATATGGTAATGCACAGAAGTGAAGGGAGTAATAGGAAGTAATCCCCTAATCGCAAAAGAAAAACTCCGGGATTAAAAAAACTATAATCCCTGGTTCTACTGGTATATCTCTGATATATTTTAAGATATTTTAAAATTTTCAGAAAGGTGCTCTTTGTTTTTTGATTGGTTAAAATTTTGATTGGTTAAAATTTTGTTAATTTTCTTATGTTTCTAGTAGGGTTCAATTTTGATCGCTGAAAAATTGATTTTCTTGCTAATGGAATTTTCTACCACATCAGCCACGGTGAAAAGTTAATTATTGACAACTCATTGATAGGAAGAAACTTGATGTATGATTTTGAGGCTTCCAATATTGATTTAATTAAATTTTTTATTTTAATGTTTCTCTATCAACTGATTTTGCACTCTTTTTTCATAAAATCTTTTGCTACTTTCTTTAAAGCTTTCCTTTTTTATTTTCATTGGTCGACTATGGCCTAACCCAGCCACTAACTTAATCATTGTTTTCCATCTCATTCATATCTTTCTACTACTTTGGCTACTTTTATTCCACTCCTTAATATTTTTCGTGCACCACCTGAGTTCAAGTCAACACTCACTTTTTTCACCCACAATTCTCTTACACCATACCTACTTTCTTTACTACCAACCAACCATGGATTTAAGTAACGCAATCACTTCTCAGCTTTCATGCCATCAATATATACATACTCCCATTCGTAGAAAGAAAGATAGCAGTTACTCATTTTTTCTCTTCCATTACCCCTGTAGGCTGTAAAAATAGCAAATTCTGGTTGCCATAAATTTCATTATAATATCTTCTTTTCTTTTGCTTCTTTTTTGGGCTTTTTTTTTTAAAGATTCTTAGCTTTAAGCTAAATTGATTTTTGTACAAACAATGGTTATCTACTTTAACAATTCTTCATTTATTTGGTTAGCTACGTATGTGAATACATACTCATATTTACAGATTTCTTTTCGCTTTGTTATGTTAATTAAAAACTTTATTCATATTTGTTTGTTTCCACTTTTTCAATTTTGTTTTTATTTGAGGCATCACAGCTACGAAAGGCAACTTACGCATGCGCTTTGTTTGAATGCTGCCAAATATGTTTACTTACGGGTGAAAGGGGGACTAATAATAGTTCGTTTAGTTTAGTAGGAACAAAAACATACTTTTTAAAATATTATTCTTGTTCTCTTCTCGCCGAACTCACTATTAATTCCAAGGTTTTTTTTAATACTATAGCGCTGCTCAGATATCGCTGGCACTGAAAAACGAACAACTCGAAATATACAAAAAAAAAAGAGAAACATTTTTTGTGGCTAGAATAATTATAAAAAAAAATTATTTACTAATAGGCTTACTGCTGAGGGAAAAATACTAAGTTCTCTTTGTGGGCTTTATATAAAATTTGCGGAACACATCGAACAGATTTCTTCGTCTATCCCAGATTATTTTGGTTCAAATTTGCCATACAGCAGTTGGACGGCTGACTGGCAGAGAGGAAGAGAAAGACGACAAGGAAACTAGATTGAGGAGTAGCCTGAGAGTAGAGGAGGTGTTAGAGGAAAATGAAGAATTTGAAATAAGCTAACGGAATATGGGGGTGGGGAAAATTCAAAAGTAGAAAGAGCAAGTAAGGACGGCGCTGTCTTTGGCTGTGCCGAAGGCTTTATACCTTTCATGAATACGTGCAGACTTAAATACGCATTGTTTAAAGTTCTCTAAAACTCTAAAAAATGGGACGTTTTTACTAGGGCTGTGCCTTTATTCGATTAATTGAGTAAGTTGATTAATCAATATACTATATATGTATATATAGTACTATATATGTATAGCTCCGATCTTGGTGATTTTTTTACCAAATCTTTTACCATCTATAAGCAAATATCTCACCAAGTTTCAAGTTTTAATATTTCAAAATGAGGGATAAATGGCCATATACCTCTTATCTGAACGATCGGTTGTATGGGATATATACTATATATAGCTCCGATCTTGCTGACTTTTTCGAAATCTTTTACTATCCATAAGAAAATATCTCACCAAGTTTCAAGTTTTAATCTTTTAAAATGAGGAAGAAATGGACATAATCCGCTTATTTGAACCATCGGTTGTATGGGAGATATATGCTATAGTGACCCGATTATACCAGATCCGACAAATGTCTAATATAATACAAAAATACATCCGTGTGCCATATTTCATCGAGATATCTCAAAAATTGAGGGACTAGTTTGCGTTCAAACAGACGGACGGACGGACAGACGGACATGGCTGTATCAACTCAGTTCATCGTCCTGATCAATTTGGTATACTTAATGGTGGGTCTATCTCTTATATTTCTAAACGTTACAAACAGCGGGCCAAAGTTAATATACCATTTCATGTTTATGAAAGGTATAAAAATTAAGATATCTATAGTTATAAATTGCGTTGCAGTTCCAACTGAGGAGGGAAGAGATAACAATTTGTTAAATGTAGGCAACTCAAATTTTAGGCAGTACAACGTGTGCCGGGTCTGCTAGTTTGAAGTACAAATTTTTGCTTACACTGGTCTTTTGCAACTCATTTAAAACTAGTCAGCAATAAACTAGTAGAAGTATTGCTGAGTAGTTTGTCTTTTGGCTGCAGGGCCAACAACAACAACAATGTATGTGTATTAGCTGCTGAACTTGTTTTAGTACCTACCCCCACTACTGTCCATATGTGGACTTTATTATTTACACTTTTTTCAGTTGTCCATATTTGATTAAGATTTTGGTGCATTGTCTGTTCAACTAAAGTGATCACAGCAATAATTTATAATTTTTTTTTGGAAAAAGTGTCTAGATATATGACGTATGCGATTCCATGCAACACTTAATAAAATTAATCATATTATATCATACATACCTATTTGCATAATATATGTTAGTAAATTTTTGTTGCTTTTGTTTATAATAATTTGTATGCGTTTTGTTTTGTGTATCATATTTAACTTCCTTACGACTTATAAAAAATTATTAAAACAAAGATAACAATCAAATGAAATATCAAAGTTTGTTTTTTTTAATTTGCATACATAAATATTTAGTTTTAAAAATCTTTCAAAATCATGATAAATGTTAAATTTTAATTGATAATTTGATAAATTGCTTCTCTCGTTTCATTTTATGATTTCGAGTAGGCAGCTTAGCGATGTTAAGCTTGTTCATTTTAATGTTAATTTAAATATGAATTTATAAGGGGATTATCGTTTTATTTATATGTATGCACCAAAATTATTTATAGAGTGTAGTGAGGAATGTGAAGACAATGTGGAATTCCTTTTTTGATGTAGCGACCAATATTATTCACTGTGAACTGTATGGTTTATTGAAAAGCTAGATTAAACCCCTTAATTTTTTTTACCGAATTTCGAAGTTCGGCCGATTGAATATTTCAAGAGTTATGCAGCAGGAAAATTCCATTTTTTTGGAAAAGAGTACGCCACATTCCCACCAGCTCCCCAGTTTTACGTGGAGTGTAAAGTACTAACCTCATAAAACTCGTTATCTAATTCCAAGTAGTATTAACTCCAGAAATATTCAGTCTTAAAGATACAATTATAATATACCGAAATGACTTTTAGTCAGCATCCGGTAAATCCATTAACGACGTGACTTAATGCATAGCTACTATTTGTATAATTGACTGTGCAGGCTATCAGTTCAGTCATCCAAATTCTGCCAATCACGGAAAGCGCTTAGAAGGGTTCATCGGTGTTACGTGGTGCTCATTTTTCGTTTTCTTTTTTTAAGGTCCGGCTTTAGCATTCGTTTCAAAAGCACCATTCACGATCTCGCTGGAACCCTTAAAACGTCGATGGCTACTCTACCTGTAATCAACTTCTGAACAGGTCGGCTTTAGGTCCACTATGCAAACACTGATCGCGTATCATATCGTTTAAGGTTTCGAGATGTGATGTTGTTGGTATTGTAACCGAAAAATACTCCCCGAAGCTTTGCAAATATTCCCTTTAATTACTATTAGCAAACTACATTAAAGTAAACATTTTCTTAAGAAGAGATTACTCGCCAGCATTTCTTTCCGAAGAGCGCCATAGCTCCTGAACGAGTGCAAAATCCCTATCAAAATGAGCTCGCTAGAAACCATGGACATCATCACCCATTTAATGGCGCTTAATCGCCCAGGCAATTTGATATTTGGTTATATATCGAAGCACGCCCGTCATCCATTTTTAGCGCTAAGTGACGTTTGCCGATTGGAAACCCTTCTTAACCGGATCTTCTTTGTCCATTCGCTTAACACGATCCAGCTAGCGTAGCCCCTGCATTTTAATTCGCTTTGCTACGGTATTCAACGTTAAACGATCCTTACTGTAATTTAATCTGAAGATCACTCAATATTATGTATCTCGTTTTGTCTCCTTTACCATCTTCATATCTCTATTGGCTGGATGGATAAAGCTCTCTCTCACCTTAAATACGTCGAGATACCTTCCCTAACTCAGAAACTTAAATTGATTTGCAGGTACCAAAACTGCCACACCTCTGTACGTCTAGATTCGTGAAGTTCTTTCCAATCCCAACATGGTGTATTCGACTTTTGAAGATGCAATGTGTCACCCCATTTCATCAAATTCGAAATTTACACCTTTGCGTTAGGTGTCGCGGGGTCAGAGATTTATAAACTACATCTTGTAAAAAAGCTCAGTTTCTCGCAAGTGAAAGCTTAGTAAAAGTGATTATTAAGCTTTTCAGTTTCCAGCTGGCATCTTCAAAACTTCACAGTCCTCATACTACACAACGTTTAAGCAAATTCCACCTATATCGAAGCCAATCACAATGCTCAATTCATTTATTTGAATACTCGTATTAACGTCAGCCGTTCACATGTAGCCACTTAATTTATTTGTGCACAACAATTTGTTGGTTTGGTTCCTTTTGTGCATCGGCTTTTTTGTGTTTAATAAATATCAATGTCAGACCTAGTGAACGGCCAACGACAAAACCGATAATGTGAGCAAAAAACTATGTACATACAATATATGGAGGTTCACATGTACTAAGTCTCCTATCTAAAATTCAATGCGATTCAATTATTTCGCAACCGCTGCGGGCGCAACAAAAAAAGTGAATAAACTGCTATGAGTAAAAAAAAAAACCAAAAGAACAATAAGAAAAAAATCAATGCAGAAATATCTGTGCAGCCATGCATTGATTTGATATGTAATATCGCCGATCCGCGCACTCGTACTCCGTATCACCGCCCTGCATCAAGCGCTCGACTTTGTATGAGCGCGTAAAAAAAAGTAGTTCATGCGCAGGCGCAACATTGCTGCCCTATGTACATAAGCTTACAATGCATTTTTTCAACTATTTATGCGCCTTTTATACCTTTTAACATGCATATACTTATACTAGTTCGATATTATTTTAATTTTTTCATATGCTTGGTACGTTTGCCTTTGCCTTTGTATCAGCAGCAGCGCGCCTGCTCATTGTACCTGGCAGGCATTCAATAAGTCCTCGGCATGTGTGTATGTTAACGGCATAGTGCATAGTGCATGTTCGCGCCGCCTTATCATCCTTTTGTTTTTGATGCTCAGCCGCGGCCATTAGGGTGCATTATTTTTGCAAATGCACTTTGTGTTGCAGCTGCTTATTGCCTCGGAATTTTTTATTTTTTTTGTTTGCTTGCTCCATTACTAGATATGAGTATCTACTATGTATTGTGTGTAGCTGTTATTGCTTTCTGACTATTGCTTTGTATACCCAGTGGAGCTAGCTGATGAGTGAAAAATTCGATATATCTTCGGTACATAAAGCAGTGTTGGTTTAAAGAAATTTCAAAGTCGTTGTTGTACTAAAAGTACTTCCACCTGCTTTGCCATGATGTCCGCTCCCGAATTAAAGAGAATATACTGAGTTATTCTGCTACATGGATCATACTGCCGTGGCAAGAATAAAGTACGGAGCTTTTTGTGAAAGCTCAACACGACTATCATTTAATTCTTATATTCGAGCTATATCTAACAACTGTAAAGCGTACTTATCAAGTTTTAATTAATGCAAGCTCAATGAGAAAGTAGTACGAGAATTTAAGAGCATTCCATCAAACTGAAGCTTTTCACGTTTTTTGACTTTCGAAAGTTTAAAAAAAAAAATAAAATAAATGCATTCCAAGCTAATTTCATGCGAAAGATCGACAATTTCAGAAATCTCAACAGCAGGATTAAAAAATGTGCTTTGAGCTACTTTTCATGAGTAAAATAAATAAGTTTTACCAACTTGCTTCAAGCTTTTGTACTAAACTCTGAAAAGCACTTTAACACCTAACATTCAAAGCTTTTCAAGAAAGCTCACAAACAACAACAACAAAGGCATATTATAACAAAAACTTCAAAAGCTCATTAGTCAAGCTTGTTTTAATGAAAACTCATTAAAAAGTAATACAACAATTTAAATGTATTCACTAGATAAATGAGAGAAGAAAACTCTTATAAAAGCTTATATTATATAGGATTGCAAGATGCTTTTGATATGTCAAAAGAGTAACTATTTCGATTTTTTTTTTTAGTGTTTAAGTAGAGCAGCTTTTTTATATGAACAAGTTTTGTCGTTAAAGCTCAAATTTGTTTAAAAAAGCTCAAAACATATAGTTGTGGTAACCAAACAAAAATCTTAAAATTTGAGTAAAGAGTAATACGAGAGTACTAACTCGATTTGGCATGTATAAATATATACGCTCCAGTTATATTAAAAAAAATAACTGATTATTAAATAAACAAAAATGTGTGGGAATCATTAGGGCTTCATCTGAAATCACATTTTTGGAAAAACATCAGAAATTGCAGAAATCGTAGCAGCTCGGCTACTAAAATCGAAAAAGTTCTTCAAGTAACTAAAATAAAAAAAAAATAACATTTATAGAAAGCTCAGACTTTTCTAAGAAAGCGCAACGCAAATTTTATTAAATATCAAATTTATTTAAATTACACTTAAAAACTTACAAAACAAGCGCATTTTATGAAATTAAAAAAAGCGTTTCAAAAAAAAAAAAATTTAAAAAGTTATACTACAAATATAATAAATACACCCCAGCTTTGAAGTCAGAAAGCTTTATAAATAATATACATATTATAATATACATATTAGTGATCATTAAAGATGGTTAACGCTATATGGCAGTGAATTTGACAGCTAACCGTAAAAAATACGTCATTTAAACTACGGTTAGGGGTAACCGGCTTTTATGAAAGCGGCCCTTAAGTTTCTTATCAGAGAAACAACTCTGGGTTTAAATTTTAGTTACACTTAAAGTTAAATTTAAGCATTTTTTCCTTGATTATCAGAGCTCTATGTGAATGCTCATTTTATTGTAAAAGCTCGGTGAGAAAGTAATACATATGTTTTTCGGAACTTTGTACATAATAAACCTAGTCTTTAAATTAATACAATTTAAGAAAGCTTTTATTATGACTGGAAAGCTTTTATGTGTTCATGAATTTGGAGATGAACAAGTTTTCAAAGTACCACTAACATATTGAAGTTTCAACATGTAAAATAATTGATATATCCACCCAATAAGCAAAATAAGTTTACTACAGGGTGTTTTTTTTACAGGTTTGTTTTTCGAATAGAGATAAAACTGGCATTTTGTGGTCAAATCTGGCAATTCTAATGTCATTTATGTTCAGTTTGGTTTGCCATTTCATCATGAACAGGTTGACAAAAGAACAACGCTTGCAAATCGTGCAAATTTATTTCGAAAATAATGGTTCAGTTCGCGAAGTTTACCGTGAGCTCCGTCCATTTTATGGTCGACATAATCGTCCATCAGAGCAATTAATTCGGTTAACCATGGATCGTTTTCGCACTACGTTTACTCTATGTGATAATACGCATCCGCAGAGACGTCGAACAGTGCGCACCGAAGAAACAATTGCCGCTGTAGAGCAAAGTGTTGAAGAGGACCCGAATGAATCGATTCGCCACCGTGCACAGCAATTGGAGCTTTGTCCATCAACTTTATGGAAGATTTTGCGCAAAGATCTTGGCTTGCGACCTTACAAGATCCAGCTTGTGCAAGAATTAAAGCCGCGAGACCATGCAATGCGTCGTGATTTTGGTGTATGGGCCGAAAATGAGATTGATTTCGATGCTGATTTTCATCGCAAAATTTTGTTCAGTGATGAGGCTCATTTTTGGTTGAATGGCTACGTCAACAAGCAAAATTGCCGCATTTGGAGTGAAGAGAATCCACATGAGACCCTTGAAACGCCATTACATCCACAAAAACTGACTGTTTGGTGTGCTCTATGGGCTGGTGGAGTCATTGGGCCATACTTCTTCCGCAATAATGCTGGAGAGGCAGCTACCGTTAATGGAGACCGGTATAGAGCCATGATAACCGACTATTTTGTTCCCGAATTGGATGGCATGAATGTGGATGAGTTGTGGTTCCAACAAGACGGCGCTACATGCCACACAGCGCACGTCACAATCGATTTATTGAAGGAAACATTCGATGAGCGCATAATTTCGCGGAATGGACCTGTCAATTGGCCACCAAGGTCGTGTGATTTGACACCATTGGATTATTTTCTTTGGGGATATGTGAAGTCGCTCGTCTACACCAACAAACCAGAAACGTTAGGGGAATTGGAAGCCAACATTCGTGGCGTTATTGCCGACATACGGCCCCATATGCTCAAAAAAGTGGTTGAAAATTGGACCTGTAGAATTGGCTTTATTCGAGCCAGCCGCGGCGGCCACATGCCCGAATTCATATTTAAACATTAAAGGCATAAAATTATCCTTCCAATAAAGCCAAATTGATGGACCTTAAAACGAGTTTCTTGTGTTTTATTTCAATTCGAAGTTCTATACCCCTAAAAAAACACCCTTTATAAGCTTACGATAAACTTATTTTAGCAAGCTTTTCGTTTGGAAACGTTAAACGTTTGGAAAAAATTGTCGAATCAACGAAAGTGATCCCTTTTTAAACAATTCCGATTGAGGTCTAGAAAACCATTTTTAATTAACGTTTTATTCAACGTACAGTAAGGGTTTGTTGGAAACTGATTGATAAAACTCCAATTTAGGCAACGACGGTGAAAACGGGCCAGTAGCCTAATGAATATGTACTAGACCTTTGCTCTAAAGGTTGCTGGTTCGAATCCCGATAATTTCCTCAATTGTTTTATCAAATAAATTATTATAATTATTTTAAAATATATTTTATAGCTATTTCAGTTCCATTTATTAGTTTATTTCACAATTCAAGCATAATACTCGTAAAAAAAATTTTTTTTAAATATTCGGCGCGAGCTTTTTTACCAATTTACCAGATGAATTTTTGCTAAGATGCCTTCCATGGCAGAAATAGCCGCGGACCCCGTTTTGAAAAACATTTTTCAAACCACTTTTGATATTACCTGTCCCAGGACTCGAACCTTGGGCCTATCGGTGTGGTGGGCGGCAACACTATCGCGACAACACTTCGGCCATATAATAAAGTTCATATAAATTATTTAGTATTATTTTTGAAAATTGCCAAACTGTTCACCTCTCAGAAAGTTCACCTCAAGTTAATTCCCCAAAGCTACCATACAATTGTGAAAACATTTAAACGTTTGTGAAATTTTTTAGTTACAAACTCGTTTGCAAAATATTGTTTAATAAACTAGCTTAATTCATTGTTTATTGGGCAGGTATGCACGTAATTTGGTTATATTTTAAGAGGGCGTAAATATTTAACCAGCAAAATTTGATAACCAAGCTGGTGTGGATTCTCAGCAACTGAAAAGAGTGAAAAAAAGCATTACCGGGTATATAATTCTCAGTTACACCCGCACTTAGACTCCCTCGCTGCTTGTTGCTTGATTGTTTGCACTGCTGCTGCTTCTGTTATTGTTAAGTTGATAACCATGTTCAAATAAATCACCTTTTAGCTACTTTTTGCACTGAGTAGTGTTACTGCCGCCACAACCAACAACAAAAACAACAACACCATCATAGCATGTCCTTTCGTCGTTGCTTTGGAAAAAATGCCGCCACTACTATTTCGCCGTTGTATTCTTCATGTTGCTCCTATTTTGCGCCATTGTTACTGTAACTGGGCATTGTTTTCGTTTTTATCGTTGCTATTATTGTTGTTGTTGCTGTCGTTTGTAGCTAGCGCGTTATCTTGACTTGATGCCATATTTAAATGTATACATGAGATATGCTTATATTTATTTATATATGCATTATTTAAACATTTTAGCTCAAAGGTACGAGGAAGCCTTGTTTTTTTATTTTTATTTGTTGATTCCTTTTGCGACTCCTAAACATATTTTATTTCCTTACAATGGCGCATGTGTGTGAGTGTATGCCCCAACATTTCTTACTATTTATGCATTGTTTAGTTATTATAGCCTGCCATCTTTTGTTATTTGCTGACTCAGCTTACATTGTTAGCATTTTTATTTGTGCTAGAGGAGCATCATCCTTGCCAGGTAAAAAGTTAAAATGTTGCGCTTAATTTCACATAAACATAAGTTTTGTTTAGTTGTGCCCAACCTCTTGAGCTTGTTTTGTGTTTTTTGTTTGTGAACTTTCATAAAAGCTTTTAGTTACTAACTGTTCCTCAAGCGTATATTACAATTCGTTGCAGTTTCATGCGCTGCGCAACTACAACATGAACATGCCCTCTCTCTACTAGCGTTTCCTTTTATTTCCTCGTGTCTTGTTACATATTCCTCATAAATAAATATGCATGTGTAGCATTTTGCATTTTACTCGCATGCCTTATGCTGTATCTTGCTTCCGTCTCATCCCATACACAAACATATAGTTATTCGTTATGCTTCAATGCAATAGTGAGATTGTCTGTCCGCCCCTATATTAACCGTCTTCATTGTCCATTTGTAATAACTTAAGTAATGCCTTCAGTGTTCACAACACCATAATAAATACTCAAGTTAACATATTCTGATATTTGCAAATATTCATGCCATCATGCTCGCATGAAAGCTTTCAAAACTAAATCGCATAAAATATTTGTTGCATCTAGCTAATGCTGTGCTGATGTAATCGTCATACTTTATTTACGTTTGAAGCAAAAATATTACTTGTCTTCACTACTATTGATAATATCTATACCACAAGAAAAAAAAAAGCTTTTAACTGAAATTTTTTTAATCTGCATACTTTTAAAAATTATAAACATCGCATTGCAATTTTACTCAACAAATTTAAACGGAAAAATCATGCAATAAAAAAATAAAATGTTACTTGTCTTCACTACCATTGATAATATCTATACCACAAGAAAAAAAAGCTTTTAACTGAAATTTTTTTAATCTGCATACTTTTAAAAATTATAAACATCGCATTGCAATTTTACTCAACAAATTTAAACGGAAAAATCATGCAATAAAAAAATAAAATGTTACTTGTCTTTACTACCATTGATAATATCCATACCAAAAAAAAAAGCTTTTAACTGAAATTTTTTTAATCTGCATACTTTTAAAAATTATAGACATCGCATTGCAATTCTACTCAACAAATTTAAACGGAAAAATCATGCAATAAAAAAAATAAAATGTTACTTGTCTTCACTACCAATTATAATATCTATACCACAAGAAAAAAAAGCTTTTAACTGAAATTATTTTAAACTGAATACTTTTAAAAATTATAAACATCGCATTGCAATTTTACTCAACAAATTTAAATGGAAAAATCATGCAATAAAAAAAATAAAATGTTACTTGTCTTTACTACCATTGATAATATCCATACCACAAAAAAAAACTTTTAACTGAAATTATTTTAATCTGCATACTTTTAAAAATTATAAACATCGCGTTGCAATTCTACTCAACTAATTTGATCATGCAATAACAAAAAAAAAAAAAATTTTAATAAAATATTACTTGTCTTGAATATCTTTAATAATATCTTCACCGAAAGAAAGAAACTTTAAATGAATTTATTTTAAAACGCATACTTTTTGAAAATTATAAGCATACTTAACAAATTTAAACGGATAAATCATGCAATTGCCCAAAAAAAATTGCTTAATAAAAGCTCTGCTCTTACACAACTTTAAGAAAGCTTAATTCCTAAACGGTATAACACATTTTTGAGCTTTCTGCGTAATAAAACATTTAAACAAGCTCAAAAATTATGCTACAAAAAGCAAAGTTTTTTTGCAATGATAATGATAAACAAAATCTATTGATTTGTGTGAAAGCTGCTTATTGATTGAAGTGAAAGCTCAATACAACCAAAGCTACCCGCAGTATTAGTAAAAAGTGTTTGTCTAAGGAAAAGAAAACAAGTTATGATTAAGGAATAGTTTTATCCAAAAGTGCATATATTGTCAAAACTAACCTTTGAAAAAACGACGTCATGCAGAAAAGCAAGTTAAGAAAAAGGTCAGAAAGCTCAGCATATTTTGAAACAAAAAAAAGCCCAATAATAAAAAAATGCTAAGGTTCAGAATAGCTTGTCGAAAACAAAAAAAAATATATGCAAAATTTAACGCTGATGCTTAACTTTACGCAAGCTTGAAAAATGATATAAATATATTTTAAAACAAAAGAAAGTTTTTCTTAGTTCCATGAAAACTTGCTGGTAAAAAAAAAATTAAATACAATGAGCATAATGTGTGATAATAACAAAATCATGGCGATGGTTTCATCCCACATTTGTAGATTTTATATACAGGGTGTTTTTTTAGGGGTATAGAACTTTGAATTGAAATAAAACACAAGAAAATCGTTTTAAGGTCCATCAATTTGGCTTTATTGGAAGGATAATTTTATGCCATTAATGCTTAAATATGATTTCGGGCATGTGGCCGCCGCGGCTGGCTCGAATAAAGCCAATTCTACAGGTCCAATTTTCAACCACTTTTTCGAGCATATGGGGCCGTATGTCGGCAATAACGCCACGAATGTTGGCTTCCAATTCCCCTAACGTTTCTGGTTTGTTGGTGTAGACGAGTGACTTCACATATCCCCAAAGAAAATAATCCAATGGTGTCAAATCACACGACCTTGGTGGTCAATTGACAGGTCCATTCCGCGAAATTATGCGCTCATCGAATGTTTCCTTCAATAAATCGATTGTGACGTGCGCTGTGTGGCATGTAGCGCCGTCTTGTTGGAACCACAACTCATCCACATTCATGCCATCCAATTCGGGAACAAAATAGTCGGTTATCATGGCTCTATACCAGTCTCCATTAACGGTAGCTGCCTCTCCAGCATTATTGCGGAAGAAGTATGGCCCAATGACTCCACCAGCCCATAGAGCACACCAAACAGTCAGTTTTTGTGGATGTAATGGCGTTTCAAGGGTCTCATGTGGATTCTCTTCACTCCAAATGCGGCAATTTTGCTTGTTGACGTAGCCATTCAACCAAAAATGAGCCTCATCACTGAACAAAATTTTGCGATGAAAATCAGCATCGAAATCAATCTCATTTTCGGCCCATACACCAAAATCACGACGCATTGCATGGTCTCGCGGCTTTAATTCTTGCACAAGCTGGATCTTGTAAGGTCGCAAGTCAAGATCTTTGCGCAAAATCTTCCATAAAGTTGATGGACAAAGCTCCAATTGCTGTGCACGGTGGCGAATCGATTCATTCGGGTCCTCTTCAACACTTTGCTCTACAGCGGCAATTGTTTCTTCGGTGCGCACTGTTCGACGTCTCTGCGGATGCGTATTATCACATAGAGTGAACGTAGTGCGAAAACGATCCATGGTTAACCGAATTAATTGCTCTGATGGACGATTATGTCGACCATAAAATGGACGGAGCTCACGGTAAACTTCGCGAACTGAACCATTATTTTCGAAATAAATTTGCACGATTTGCAAGCGTTGTTCTTTTGTCAACCTGTTCATGATGAAATGGCAACCCAAACTGAACATAAATGACATTAGAGTTGCCAGATTTGACCACAAAATGCCAGTTTTATCTCTATTCGAAAAACAAACCTGTAAAAAAAACACCCTTTATATGCGCCAAAAGCCGACTAAATAATGTTTTGTGTATGAAAGCTCATTGCAAAGCTCCAAATTCGAAAAGAACACCTAAAAGTTACCAAAAAGTCCGTAGTCTAAGAACTTTTGTGATAGCACAAGACACCAACAATACTTTCCGAAGTTCAAAACAGTAAGCCGAAAGTCATGCCAAAGCTCAAATTATCAACCAATTTATAATTATGAAAGCTCTTTGTTCCATATCTAGCTCATTTCATATCAAAGGAGATGTGGAGTACTGATGTTGGTAATGTAAACTTTCTTGGATTTAAATGTGTTTGAAAAAATCAAACTTTAAAAATTTTTAATAAAAGCTTATTGTAAAGCTTAATATAAATTCATAAAATGAAGAAGCTTTCGAAGTTTTAGAGCTTTTCTGAAAGAATAAGGCATGCTAAAAGATTTACTAGCAATTTTCTTAATATAACTAATTCGAGAGCTTCAAAATATTCTTTTATATGCTTTATGAAAGCTCTCATGCTGATAATTTTAGAAAGTAGGTTATTTGTTAAGATTGTTAAGTTTAGATGATGAGTTTAATACTAGAATTCTAAAAATTTTAATTTTTTCAATACTGACGAAAACTGGGATCCTCAAAGTCTTGCTTCTTTTGTGTTAAAGTTTTGCTTTATTTTTTAGACTTGATGTAAATATTCAATGTAAATGCATTGCGCGGCTTAGCTTGTCAATATGCAGATATAACATATCATTACGAATCCGTGTAAATGCAATTCAAATGCATACTTAGTATGCTATCAAAAGCATAAATGCATGCATAAATATGGTAATAAAAAATGCCAGTGGCATATATTTTCATTGATGATGTTGAAAATCAGCTTAACTATACTAAAGTAGTTAGTAGCCCATCAGCGTTTATAAGAGCATTAAAAACATTAACATCAACATTCTAGCAACAGCGAGATGGGCAATATGTTGCTCAACATATTTATAATACTACTGATTTGTTACAAAAACAAGCCACTAACACATCTTTATCATTACACAAACATTATTATGAGTTAATTAAGCTATTCAGTTGGAATATTTCTTTCTTTTGCTGCGCTCATATTTCGAGCCTAAGCAAACGCAAAATTGTGTCTCATTGCAACATCATAATCAGTGGTTTGTGTGTTGCAGTACCCAGCCATATTTTTACTTATTTGTGTTGTATAATAAAGCGCTTTCAGTTGTTGTAGTTATTTGTATTTTTTACAGTTGTATGAGTTTTTCTTTTTTCTCTCTCACTCCTCAATGCTAACCGCCTATTCAATTAGAGTCATTTGCTGAGGCGACCACGCAAAATATCAGCTTCAAATTGATAGCATACGGCTGTATACTATATTTAATGTTGGCGTTGCAAGTCATAACTATGAGTATAAGTATGTGGTATACGCTTACCCCGTGCGAAAGTTTGTGTACGATTTATATAGAATTAAAAACAAAGACAATTTACTTGGCCGATTTCTTTAATTAAAATTTAGCAGCACAAGGTAATAGATGTATTTTTAAAGAGAAAAGTAAGACGTAAGAGCCATGAGTTTCGATTTTAGCTTTAAGGCCGGTATGCAGATCACAGGAAATTGCTCAAGAAAAATTTAGCAATATTTCTTGCGTGAAAAATAGTAGCATGAAAGTAATAAAAATCCATGGTGAATAGTGAAGCAGCAAGAAGAAGAGCACATAAGCAAATAACCGAATTAAAAGTTTTTTGCCAATAACTTTTCACTGAAACAAAATTTTTCTTTTCCGCTTTCGGATTATTGATGCCGAGGTCAAAACGCGTCTTTTGATACCTCTTCCGACATTTTTGGACGTGTTTTGCCAGTTGGCGTATTACCAAATTACTGTTTTCTTCAAGAAATAAATGCCGGTTGATATATATCTTGCGGAAACCTGTGTTGCCGTACTCAAATTTCACTATAAAATAGTTGTAAAATTACGTTGAGAACTGCGTACTACCTCAAGAAAAGGTAATCCAAGAAATTTTCTTTAGCATTTCTTAAGCGTTTTTTATATGGAGTTTTTGCTTTTCTTGTGATTTGCATACCGGCCTTTATGATGAAAATCGATCACTTATTAACACACACATAACCTCCCAAAGTTTCGTAGCAAAAGCAATTTAGACGTAAGTACATATGTTTTTTTATTATTCACATTTTTAGTGAGCGCAAAGTGGCTGTTACGTCTTTTTTTCTTTTCAAATAATGATAAAATATGATATTTCATTGTCAAAATCAGAATGAGCAAATTTTCAAATTTCGAGTGTTAATAAATTGAAAACCATTTACGCTAGAATAATGATTGTTGGGAAAAGACACCCACTGAATATAATCGCTTTTCGACCATGGTCACATAAAAGCTCATACAAGTTCACTGGAAATTAGGTAGCAATACAGAGAAATGCAATATCTCATTAACTTATGAAGATAGAATGCTAAAATTTGGGAAATACATTAAAATTATTGCTTTCTGCAAATTTTTGAAAATGGGCGTGAGACCCACATATTAATGAACAAATAATAACTTCACAATCAATAATTAAACATATCATTTTTACGGAGAGTATACCCAGTATCTGTGTTAACTCAAGGAAAGTCAAATATTTTTATCGGTGTGTTCGTGGAACCGTATAGATATTCACTGCTCCAACAAAAATCACCTCAATTATAATTGATGCAGAGTGTTAATATGCAATAAAAAAGCCATGCTGTCTCTAAAATGTTTTCTGAATACGCCTAAAAATATTCCACTTAGAAAACATATGTACCAAAGAATGGAAGGAAAAATGCAAAAATGGCACTTTAGAGGAGAATTGCATCGTGACGCTACAGGGCATCGTAGCTGAGTTGTAAGTGAGTTGTTGGCTTTGGTGCAGGTCCTTGGGTACGCATCTCAGTGTTGGGGACTTCGAAACACATCATCCCATACCATCGCTGAGCATATCGTTATATTATTTCCAAATTGATATTGTTAAAATAAGCAACAAAATATATTGATTTGTGAAATTCGTGTAACAATATTATATAAATACGTTACATCATACTTCCGATACCGCACTGCATATCTGTGCGAAAACTCAGGAAACTCGAGTAATAGATATTCTCACTTTAATATAATGTGTTTTTGTGCACCGATATCGGACATTTCAAAAAACACATATTACAAGATTTACTTACTTACTAACTGAAATAGAGCGTAACCGTTTAAATGCTTTCACATGATCGTAAAGCGGTCTTCATTTGGTGCAATATTCGGAGTGGTGGTCTCCCTCGGGGCCGGAACATCTTTATTCATGGCCTAGCCAACGAAGCCACAGTACTTTAATTCGTTGAACTATGTCGATGTTTGCATACCCCTCATCATTAAATCTTTTTGGACATTGCCAACGCGTACAGGGTCATAAATCTTTCGAAGACCATTTCTCTCGAATACTCCCAGAACCGTATCAACAGATGTTGTCAGCGTCCATCCTTCTGCACTATACAGCAGGCAAATAGCACTTAGAATGATTCAGCCATGCATTCATTCTTCCATATTCTGTATAGAAGCTGATGCAGGCGTTTTATCAGCTTCTCGCCCCCGTGATTGAATAGCTCATCAGGCAATCCACCAGTACCCGCTATATAAAAAAAAAAATTGATTGCATTATATAGGTTGGGCTAAAGAAAAGCTATGTAACTAATTTCATGGCAATACACAAACTGAATGTGGAATAAATTAAAAACCCCTTCTCCTGTAAATTTTTTTTTGGGCTCTTACGTCTTTTTTGCGCACAAGGCTCGATATGTTCAATTAAAGTATTAAAATTTTCAATAATATTTTAAAGTTCAAACGATTACACTTGTATTCCCAACTCAAAACGTGAAAGTGTAGCTAAAATCTCATTAGTCATTCCTATAGAGAAGAAGCATGTTTAAAAAGTTACATTCAATAAATCCAAAGTCGCAGCGAAGGATACTTACGGTTTAAATAATAGCAGAGCTTATACGATGACTATTAAAACGCCCTTAATACCAGTGTAAAAGGAGAATTTTGCACAAGTTATTACCCCTTGTTCTAGGGGCTCAGAAGCCATTCAGCTATTTGAAGTTTGCTACTAACCCGGCAACTACAACTAGGTGCCATCAGATTTTCACAGATAAGGCGAAGAACAATTCCTTCTGAAGAGGCGCGGAAAATACTAAAACTGCATCTATACATCCCCAAGATCCATCAATTCTCAGAATTCATAAGATCGCTATAAAAAGTGATAATAGCCCTTTTTTTTGTAAGCACTTAGCGACTTACATATGAATAAAATAACGAAATGGAATTTTTTCTGGAAATTTGTGAATTTTGTTTGAGAATTAAAATGTGAACTTGCAGTTTACGAGATAGCAACCAACACGGTACAAGCTTATCATTTGTACTGTTTTGTTGTGTGGGTCAAACTCCAAAAAACTCGTTCAGGGACAAATTACGAAAATAATTCTTGCACAGGAATTTGCCGTAAATTATCCGTAATTAAGTGGCATATTTCTAAGTTAAAAAAGAAAAAAATCTAGTTTCCTGTGCAAAAATAATTTTCCTAACTGGTCTCTAAGCTAGTTTTTGAAAATTTGCCCCGCTAACTTCAAACCAAAAAAAATTCAACTTTTTTTTTTTAAATATGCCCCTTAATTACGAATAATTTACGGCAAATACCTGCGCAAGAGTTATTTTCGTAGTTTGTCTCTGAGCAAGTTTTTTGAAGTTCACACCGCTAACTTCATGTGACCGATATTTTTTAAAATAGGTTTTACTGAAAATTCACGGCAAATTACCCAATACTTAATTTATTGCTACGTGAAAGTTGTCTTGCCAACTTCAGAGAGGTACGAGTACATCAACGCGTAAAAACTCCCCGTCCTTTCAAACAGTACTGATTCTGAAAACTCAACTTGAGCTGAATTTCAGTGCAGCCAAATGTCCACTTGGGAAGCTAGTGTACTCTCTCAACCTACACCGAAGCTTACACACTCAGTTCACGCCTCTAGGCAACGCTGATGTTGCCACCTACAGCCTGCAGCTGCATGCCGATTACTGCTTTTATTCTACACATTGTGCTTTCAACTTACAAATGCAACACAAGCACCAAAGCCTTTGGGTCTAAGACGATTTGATTGAAGCGTCTGAAAGGTAGTGATTTTGGCTTTGGCAATAGCATTTAATGTTGCTCCACATATGCATGTACAAATCGTACGCTCATGAAATGTACGTGTGTGTGTGTGTGTTTATGCATTTGAAGCAATAATTTCTTACAATTGCTGCCCCCAAATCAAAATCTAAGCTTTATTGCTTAAATATCGAAAACAAAAGAAAATGGGGTTTGCAACAAAAAGAGGAGATAATGAAAAACGTGATCTCTAGTTCATTAAAAGCCCACGCACTGTGAAAAGGCTGTATTTACAAAGCGCGAATATAGTAATTTACCGTTATATGACAGAACATGAGTGCATGAATACATATAGCAACATATGTATGTACATGCATCTATATACATATAGCATAAATATATATACATTTACTATACAATTAATGCAATGATTAAATACTGGAATTGTTTCGTTTTCTTTAATTCTGTCTGTATCTTTAATTGTTCTTTGCTGATGAATCACTTTAACGATTAGCATATCGAAATAATTAATTTCTATCATTTATGAATGCAGACAATTGTCGTTTTGATCAGGGCCGTCTGGAGGTACGGCGAAATTGGGGCATTTAGCTAGGGGCGCCAGAGTTTTTTCTAGTCTGGAATTGTAACTCTTCTGCGTAGATACTCGAATATATTCAGCTCATCTGCTGGACCGATCAAGTTTTAAAATTACCGTTCCACGCAAGGTTTTATTTAGTAGAGCTCTCGATATTCGAATACTCGAATACTCGACCTACTCGCGTAAGATAAATATTGAAGATTTAATAAACTTTTATCGATAATTTATAAGGCCTAGTTATTGAAAACTATCATTTTCTGCTATTCTGTTTTTTCGGTCAATAAGCAACTTTCGTGGTGAGACAATATTTTCGGCTAAAGTTCTCTAGGGCTCAGTCGATATAGATGGTATGCACAAATGTTGCTTAGCTAGCCTAAATAGTTCGGGATAAACTTCACACTGATTTTTTCACCATATCAAGGGATGTATATTATCAAATGTAACAGGTGTCTCACAACCAAAGCAAAGATAGAATGTTAAAAATATAACAAGTATTTTAATAATCGTACTCCGCTTATCGTATATTAGAATAATAGTAACTAATCGAATATCGAAAATTAACATTTGATTTTCAGTAGCAAAAAAACTGGCAATCGAATCTTTAAATATTCGAATTGTTCGAATAATTTTAAGAGTCCTATTATTTTGAAAGTGAGACTCTTTGAAAAAATATGTTTAATTAAAATATGAGGCAACTCTTCAGGATATATAAAATAAGTTGGACTGGACAACATCTGTGGTGTATATTAGTTTTATATTATGTTAGCTTACTCACATTATAAATGCGTTAGTTTGTGAGTCTTTCCCGTCTAAACTACTAGGGCGATTTTTACAAAATTGTGTACACTTATTATTAGGAGTATAGAATAGGTAACAAGATTCATGCCAATCTAATACCTATGGTTGTGGAAATGTAGACGCTAACATTATAAAGCTGATTGTTTGTATGTTTGGCTGTCCAGTGGTTTCACTTTGTTACTCAATCACGTGCAAACGTCTATACGGATTTTGATGAAATTGTGTGTGCAGACAGCTAATAGTCTGGAATGAAGTATATACTATCCCTCATATTCATAAAAAAATAAAAAAGGTTTATAGGGCTCTTCTAATTAAAAATTTGTATGGAAATGTCATTGTAAAAAGATTTATAAACCAATTTTATTTTTATTAATAAGCGGGTATGTGTGTTAAAAAATTTGGGCCCTGCGCCCCCTAGGAATCGTTACTTTTTATATTTTTTACTCTATATAACTCTGAGTATATTTAATTTATACTAATGATATTTGACATAAAGGTCATGCATACAATATGGAGATCAAACGAAAGGGGAAGGCGTACGTGTATTGCAATATATTTATCGATAAATTAGTTAAAAGTGTGGTTACCCTCAAACCTTGAAATTTTGCATCCTACTATGACGCAATTTTTAAAACTGAACATTTATATGAAATTAAACTTAAGTTCTATGTTAAGAGTCGTTATCACATGTAACTCGAAATATTTATCTGGCTGATAGTTAAAAATATCTTCGTAAGAACTTTATTTAGACTTTTATTTTGCTTACTTTCTTGGTGCGGTCGTAGGTGCGTGTAAAAAGTATGTCAATCAGTTTTACTTAAATATTAATATTTGTGCCAATTTCTAAAATTAAATCTTAAGTAAACAAGGTTTTTTTGAGGTCGTAGAAAAATATTCTTCACTACTGTTATATACTGAATTTGTAACTCTTTCCTGAATTCGACGCCATACAAAAATCATCACAAAACTTAAAGCCAATTTCGCTGAAGCAATTTAAGTGAAATTATTTCTGTTAGTTTTGTAGTTAATGTAATTACAATGTCAATTGGAAGAGCGCTCGACGGCGATGCCGATCGGCAGAAACAATATACGAGTATGTTATCGTCATCAAGCGGATACAGGCTGCTAATTCAGTTCAACAAACTTTCCCAATAGAATGAAAAAACTCAAGTCACCATCAAGTACAGAAATCGTCTACCTTCCCTTTTTCACTTTCTTAAGATAAATCCAGAATGAAAATCAAAGAAAACCCATTCCACTTTTCCTCAGCTTAATAAAATTTCGGCTCCCTTGATTTGGGCTTGAAATGTAGGTTCTTTCGAAGATGAATAAAATTATATACCGAGAAATTTGATTTCGAAAAGTCTCGGAAAATCAAAAGCGCTGAGTACATAGGTTCAACGATTTGAAAACCAATAAACAAATAATTATGCAGGTTTCTTTTGCTTTGATTTAATATAGAAACTCTTGTTTTTTTTTTTGTGGTACAGCACGCTTTTATAATAGACGCAACAAATAGCAGCAATTTCTCAAAAGATATACTTCTTTGTAGAAATGTTTTAATGTATGAAAGATTGATGACTTTTTCAAACAAATACTGAATCACTGCATAAGTCAAAAAACGAGAAGCACAAAAGCAAAGAAATACAAAATTAAAGCAGCAAAGGATGGAAAAAAAATTAAATAGCGTGAACAAAAAAACAAGCTATAGGCTATTGTGCGCCACTTGTTAGTATGTATGGGAATATGAATATGTGTGCACCCAATAAACAATTGTGTCAAATATCAATTTGAGGAGCGTTTGACCAAATGTTGGTTCTCAAATGTATCTCAAACAAAGGTTGATAGCGTCCTCAAAAAACAATTGTTATACCTAGTAGTGCTACGCACGCACGGTACATTAACTTCAGTCGCGTAACGGTGGTATGTAACGGCTTAAACGGATCGAGATAGATATAGACTTATAAATATCAAAAGTGTTCAGAATCAAAAAGGAAAATGAAATGAAATTTTTTATGCAGGTTCCTTGGCACTCATCTCCGAGTGCTATTTAAAATGGGCGAAATCGGATGATAGCCACGCCCAGTTTTTATATATAGAATATTTTCGAAAATACCAAAAAAAGTGATTATTCAGAACATAATGCACTTACAAGGATTATGTTTGGTGTGTACATTAATGTTAAGGCAGAAAATGAAATTTTGAAGAAATTTTTTTTAATGGGCATGGCACCGCCCACTTTTGATTAAGTCAAATTTAAAAATACTATTAACCATAAATCAAAAACCGTTCAAGATATCGAAACGAAATTTAGCACACATATTTATATTAACACAAGCTATTTTCCGGAAAAAAATTGTCGAAATCGTTTAAGAACCACGCCCTCTTTTATATGAAAGATTTTGAAAAGGATCATGGATATATTTAATAAGCAATAACTTTGCGTACAAAAGCTTTATATCATTTCTATTTCACTTTCAAAGTATCCTTCAACGAAGAAAGTCGAAAAATATAAATTTTTTAAAATGGGCGTGGCCCGGTCTTTTTTATAGTGGATTATTCCACAAAACTATTTGTACAATATCTCGGGCAAAAATTGATTTATCGAAACGAAATTTGGCGAAACTGTTGTACATATAAAGCTAAACGTTTGTTCTAAAAATGGACGAAATCGGTCAGCGGCCACGCCCAGTTTTTTAACATAGTTCTGATAAATTTGTTTGTAAAATGTGACGCGGTATTTGTATAACCGTGCAAACTAAGATCTTGCATACATAGTAAGCTTTTAAAAAAAACCGGAAAACAATTTTGTGGATTTTGCTCAAGTAGGCGTGCATACGAATTCTGCTATTTTCAAAGGCGATTGCTTGTAGTTTGAACTAGATACTTAAATCGAAATTGGTCAGCTGCTTCTCAATAGTACGTAGTATACTCTCTCTCTCCGCCCGTCTGTCTGTCTGTCCGTCTGTCTATTTGAAGGCAAACTTTTCAAACATAAAATGAGCATTTATTGGTATTTTGAAAAAATGTGGTTAGCAGTTGTTGGTAGGGAAGCTATTCATATACAAATAAATTAATTGCGGCCGCCGTGGTGTGGCGGTAGTGTTGCCGGCCTACCACACCGAAGGTCCAGGGTTCGAGTCCTGGGACTGGTAACACAAAAAGTTTTTTGAAAAAGTTTTTTAAAACAGGGTCGCCCCTCGGCGGTGGTTTGGCAACCTCTCCGAACGTATTTCTGCCATGGATGGCTTCTCGGCAAAAATTCATCTCCTTTGTAGGTGCCGTTTGAAGCCGGAAAAAATCTGTAGGTCCCGCCAATTTGTAGGGAAAACTTCAAAACGGCACACCAAGAATTGGAAGGGAAGCTCGGCGCAAAAATCTCTTGGGAGGTTTATCATGATATACCTGTTGTACGAGGTGTGTTCAAAAAGTATCGCGAATTTTGTGTTTTTTCAAAAATTATTTATTTATTCATGAATATCTATTTTGTCCCCTTCAAAGTAATCCCCATGAGATATTATACACTTGTGCCAACGGTTTTTCCAATCTTCGAAGCACTTCAAAAAATCATTTTTTTGTATCTTGTTCAGCTCCTCCTTCGATGCCGTCTTTATCTCGTCAAGAGAAGCGTAACGTCGTCCTTTCATGGGCCTCTTCAGTTTAGGGAACAAGAAAAAGTCACAGGGGGCCAGATCTGGGGAATACGGTGGCTGCGGCATCATTAGTGTGTTGTTTTTGGCCAAAAAGTCGCGCACAAGCAACGATGCGTGAGCAGGGGCGTTATCGTGGTGCAAAAGCCAATTTTTGTTTTTCCACAAATCCGGGCGTTTCTGGCGGATTGCTTCGCGCAAATTGCGCATAACTTGCAGGTAATATTCCTAATTGACCGTTCTTCCCTGTGGCAAGAACTCCTGATGCACCACGCCCCTGCAATCGAAGAAAACTGTCAGCAAAACTTTCACATTCGACCGAACTTGGCGCGCTTTTTTCGGTCTTGGTTCGTGCGGCAGCTTCCATTGAGATGATTGAGCTTTGGTTTCCACGTCATAACCATAAACCCACGATTCGTCACCAGTTATGACCCTCTGGAGCAAATTTGGGTCGTCACGGACAGAGTTTAACATCTCATTAGCAATGTTCATGCGATGCTGTTTTTGGTTACAATTGAGCAATTTTGGTAAAAAAATAGGTAGAAATCGAAGACGATCCAAAACACGTGCAAGCAAAGCAGCTGTCAACAATTTACTGAACATTCAAAATGGCCGAGCTTGTCGGGATAAGTGAGAGACATGAGACATAACGCCACAAAAAATTCGAAATTCGAATATACGCAACCAGCGAAAATTCAAAATTCGCGATACTTTTTGAACACACCTCGTATATCGCGCCACACATTTACAGTTTTTTTTTTTTTAATTTATTTACCCCTCAAAACTCAAAACAGAAGTGTTTTTTTTTAAACAATCAGCTTCCTTTCTAATACGAATTGAAAAGTTTTGAAATAGACCTGCGTAAATTGGTGTGCCATAATAGATCACTACTATCCATACTTCCATACTTGTTAATAATAGTTTTTGTCTGTACGAACTTATGTTGAAAATGTATGCTTGATAAAAGTTTGGTAGAACTTTAAGTATCAAATAATAAACAACTACGCTAGTTTGGCAACCAAATTTACGGGTTTTCTTGGGTAGTATAAGAAAAGTAAAAAGCTACAAAAATGCATACCTATATCACGAGGTTGCACATTAGATGAGTTAAAAAAATAAATAATTTTATTAAAAAAAACTTAGAAGAATAAGAAAAATATTTTGGAAAAAAAATTTTAAAATTTCAAATTTTAGAAAATTATACATTTTTCAAAATCGTTAAAGTTACGGTTCATCATTGAATTTAGTGTTAAAATTTTTTTTTGTTATTCTTCTGATATATCTAAAGACATCATGAAATTTTCAGAAATGTTATTTGTGGGTTTTCAAAAATATAATTTTTTCAATTATGGGCAAATGTTTTAATATTTTTTTTAAATTTTTCCATGTTTTAATTCGAGTTCAATTAGTGAAACATAAAATCACTCAATTTTGAACACTGAAACATTTTTCTCATGCTAGTGGTATGTGAAACAAAAAATGTAAAAAAACATTTTAAACAAATTTTTGTTTTTACATTCCACTATCACGAAAAAAAGTTTACAATCATCCGAATTGAGTAACTTTGTGTTCAACTCATTGAACTCGACTAGAAAGTTAAGAAAATTAAAAAAAAATGGTTGGCCAAAATTAAAAATCACATTTTGAAAAGAAAAAAAACCCTTAAAAATGCCAGGATATCTTAAGATATGTCATAGGTATAATACAAAAAAATTATATTGCAAGAGTTTTATGGCAAATTCTAATTTTGTTAATTTTTAAATACTTAACATTTTATAAAATTGAAAATTTTGTTTTCAAAATATTTTCTGTGTGCTCTAATTATCTCTCTCTTTGAAATCGACAAAGTTTTTTTTTTAAATAGTAGTGTACGCAAGATTAATAAGTACACTTTAACAACATGGAACAAAGGCACAAAAGTGGAGTTTGAAATTTTTGATAGCTTCTATTTTATTATTTTATTTTCTGTGGTGGTACTTCGTCTTATGATAATAGGAAACTCCACACCAAATTTTATTCATGCCGGAAGACGTCAATTCCAACTATCTGACGATTTATAATGGAAAGACCTAGTCACCAAATATTACCAGCGTTATATTTAGCCAAAATAGTTTATATATAAAAGTAAAAGTTTGCGGAAGTCTTACATCGTATATCAGGTAATTATCGAAAAACCCCTTTCATCAAACATCAAACGCAATTTTTCAACAAAAAATTATCGCTGCCCATCAACGCACGAGATAACAAACATAAATCTCTAATTATGCCTTGTCCTGTCAAAAATATATTTACTTCAAATGCCATAGGTAATTTCGTGTAAAGTGAAATGTAAACAACACATTTTTTCCCCTCTTGCTTAAATATACAATAATTCATTAATTTTTAGCAAACTGCGATGGAGCGCAGGTGACGGGTGGTGATAATGATAGTGGTGTTGGTGATGAAAAACAAACAAACCATTTCTCAACGGTAATGAGTTCGCGTGCACTTACCACACTTAAACGATATGTATGCCAGCGCCGCACCGCCCCAACGCCAGCCCGGCAAACACACACACATATAAATTTATTTGCTTTGGTCGCCAACATCACTTAGTCCAAAGATGCTTTGGGTTTGTTCTAATGTTATGACAGCTCATCATCAACTGTCTGCTCGAATTGGCTAAATTGTCTGCACTCTAAACTATTTTACTCGTTCTCAGTCATTCATTTTACGAACGCAAACATATAGTTGTATGTAGTAGAGTCTGCGAAACTCATTCATCTTTTAACTTTTGCCGGCACATACTCGTACACACACAATCGCACGCTTATTTAGCCACTTTTACACCACCCCCCTTAAATCAATAAATATTTAGTTAGTTAGCTGCGTTTTGCTTGGCCTGTCCTTCATCATCTCTGTCTCACATCTGTCTATCTTTCTATATGTCTGTCAGTTAATTTTCGCTCTTTCATTTGTTTGCTTTTAGTGTTTTTTGTTGTATTTTGCCATATGTCCCTGCGTAACTATACATCCTAATGACATTTTAGTTTTAGTTAACACGCTTACGTAAATATGAGCTCATAAATTATGTACGTTAGTTTGGTGTTTGGTAGCTTGATGTCTTTAGATGCTTTGGTCGTCTGTCCGTTCATATATTTGCCCACAGTAAAATGACGTTTGTATGATTGCTATGCTTTGAAAAAGTGCTCAAATGCTACTTGTTTAGTGAAATAGCAGTTTTCTAATAATTACATTTAATTATTCGTAATATGACATTTGATGCTGTCAAGTCCCAGACTAAAATCCCATCCATGTACATACATACATATGACTGTGCCGAAGACTTTTAACCTTTCATGAATACGCATCACGGTTTTAAGTGTCCGATCCTTACTCACAATTAGTAAAAACTCTGCAAAACTGATAATTTAAAGATACATAGCCCAACCCCATTTATCGGAACAATCGATTGTATGGGAGCTATATGTTATGTACATCCGATCTGGCTGATTTTCACTACACACATAATAAGTACCAAATCTGCAAAACTTTACGTTCTTAGCTTTTTAATTGCAAAACGTGTAGCCCAAAACCCATTTATCGGAAAAATCGATTGTGTGGGAGCTATATGTTATGTAGGTCCGATCTGGCTGATTTTCAGTTCACACATTACACACATAATAAGTACCAAACCTGCAAGACTTTACGTTCCTAGCTTTTTAATTGGAAAATTTATAGCCCAATCCCCATTTATCGAAACTATCGATTGTATGGGAGCTATGCGTTGCAAATGATTAATCTCATGCAAAATGGCGGCTCCATACCACATTTCATCAAGATATCTCAAAAAGTGAGGGACTAGTTTTCGTACAAACAGACAGACGGACAGATGGACGGACGGACAGACGGACATGACTAAATCGACTCAGCTCATCGCCCTTATCATTTCGGTATGCTTATTGGTGGGTCTATCTCTTCTTCTTCTCATACTTACAAACATCGTTACAAGCAAAGTTGTAATACCATTTCATGTTCATGAAAGGTATACAAATATATTTTAAAACTTTTCAAATTAAAAGTCAAGTGATCTTCTTTTATGAAGTACTTATACATGTTGTTCGATAACCGGTTAGACATGTTTTCTTACTTTTGATGATTTTTGACCAGTTTCAATTTTTATTAGATTCAATTCTGTGTAGACTTTGCTGGTCTAGTACTCTTATTAAAAACGAAAAAACAATATTTTCGGTTTATAATTTTACCCTATGTTTCGCCAATCTCCTTGGCATCTTTAGGGGTTAATCTTTATTTGTCCACATGAAACAACAAATGAAACCAAAAGTAACAAACATTGAAAAATAAGACTAAATTACATACATTTTGGTAACATTCAACACTTACATGAGGTTTAACTTATACTATAAACATAAAAACATCACATAAAACACTTATAATTAAATTATTATTATTATTCATTGGTACCGTTAAGATTTATATTTTTTGAGCTAACATTTTTTTTTTTTAATTTTTGCAAATGAAGGGTTTGAATGACCCACTTCAGTATAAAACTTTTTGTTTGACACCGGGTTAAATTTCTTTCTTAAATACTAAATTTCCTGTCATTTTAATTCCAAAGCAATATATACCAATTAAAAGGTCTAAGTGGTCCACTTCTGTCAGACACGTTTTGGTCGATAGCGAGTTAAACATGTTGTTTTAAGTATCAAAATTAACAAATTAAAATGCCAAGCAATAATTCGAGAAAAAGTTAAATTTAAGGGTCTAAGTGACCCACTCCTGGTAAAACATTTTGGTGGATAATGGGTTAACATGTTGCCTTAAGAATTAAGGTACTCTAGAACTCTCTCTCATGAACTGATAAACGAAATTTAAAAATAAATTGTTCATATTTAAAAAATTTGGCACAAATACGTTTTTTTGGGTAAAAGGCCTTAACCTTTTGTAACCGAATTGATAGGCAGGTTGATTGTATTACAAAACTTTTTAATACATTTTTTATTATTTACTAACTGAGCTACATACTTTAAAAATACACTAAAAATTGGTAAAAATGATTGTGAATTCATACAAGTGGCAAATGTTTTATAGATAGCATTCACAATAATAAATAGCTATGGCCACTCCGCAAGATTTTGATTAAAAAATTTGAATTTAATCTATTTTTTAATTACAATTATATCTCTAACTTCATATTTTAATTATTTTTTTTTTGTATTTGAATTTTGTTAACTATAACTAAAAATGTGAATTACTAAAGAATAAAAAACAGAAAGGGGCCAGTTCAGGGCATCAACGTACAAAAAGCAAACAATTTTGGCAACATTCTTTCATTCTGTCTGTTCTGGGACTTTCAGATATACCATAAAAATATAAGACAGAGCGGTGAGACCATGGAGGAGTTGATAAAAATATTCACTTAAAGGAATTCACAATAGTAACACTCGGTTAGCATTCACACTAAATGTTTTATTTCGATTTATTTTATAAAAGTGTTGGCAACTATAAAACGTTGATATACATATATTTCTTTTTATAGACTGGTCTAATGTAATTTTATACAAAATTAGTTAACTAGTTCAAGATATTTCTTTTAGAGAATATTTAAGAAAATTACTCTATTTTCTTTAAGCCCAATATATACCTTCATTTGTCAGCATTCACTGATGACTTACTTTATTAATAAAGCAAATGAGTTGCCAAGTTTCTTTTGTTTGTTTTTTTTTTCCTTTCTTAAGTCATAAATCGGTTTATATTTTAGGGTATTTGAACTCATTTAGTTGTAAGCCAAAAATACTATTTGCCAACCGTCACCCACGTCCCTCCTTCAGCGAATCGGCGTCCAATACTGCCAAAAATATTTTTATATGTCTCATATAGCGCGAAAGAGTAGCAGTTAGCCAGTAAGCTGCTTATGGCCACAAATAAAAATTCTAGCTAAAATCGATACACGAGTACAGCAACAACATAACGTTAAAACCACTGCCTTCGAAACTGGCTATAATCAAATTGCTGGCGCTTATTACTTTATTGAAGTCGCTCTTTTAATTCTCCTTCATTTTTTTTTGTGCCATTAGCTACCACTTGTTTATAAAAATTGTCGCAATTTCACTGCCAACAATGTTATTCAAAGCAAATTTTTAAACCATCGAAATGATGAAACAAATATAATGAAACTGAATGAAATGAAGCCAAACAAAATGTCTAAATAATACCGTCATAAAAACTTAAACTCATTTCAATTGTTGCCAATTTCTCGTTCCCTTCTTTATATACGCAGCAGTGAGCTGCATGAGTGCTTGTTTTTCAAGAAACCAAGTAAATTAGTGGTTCAAGGAATTACGGCGTCTTACAAGTTCTTGAAGGAACATAAAAGATTCGACTTCATTGAAATAAAAGTATCTCTTTCTGTACCGGTTACAGAGGTGATAGCTAAAAGACACTTTGAAGTATCGGATATCGATAATCACTAACCTTCCTCAAAATCATCCTAAATAGAAACGTTTAAGAACTAGTCTAACCGAATCTGCCCTTGCCGGTTTAGAACGAGTTAAGATTTTGGGTTAAATTGCGATCGCCAATGACATTATCATGTAATAGTCGACGCCTGAAAGCATTGCTTGGGTATTGAACTAGAACTTGTACTGTGGCAAAATTGTTTTAAGTTAGTTCTGCGCTTGTCGCATACTAGCAATTGAAGGACTGTTATCGTTGCAACAGTACATCAACGTGCAGAAACGCGCATGCATTCTGGACTATACTGAGTAAAGATGCTATGGTGGAGTGAAAAATTCTCGTCATTCCAGTATGTAGACTTGGCTGTCGAGGAATCTATAGTCTCGGACCTCGCTGGTATTATTAATGTGTATCGGTGAGAGAGAAAAAAAATCCGCTCTAGTAGCCACATATTGACAGTTGCTGGATACTTCCTGCAAAAATTTTTGGATCACGTGTTCCTTTTTCGTCATATTGGAGTACTTTTGAAGATCAAATACTCCATCTCTCAGTTTGATTTTGAAAGCGTCGAGGAGTAATTTGTTTTGAGTTTTTGAAAGTATAAAAAAAAATAATTACGAGAACCTCTACAAATTTTTTGCCGACTCCGAGCTGTATCTGCAAAGTCGATGAATTTTTGCTGAGAAGCCTTCAATGGCAGAAATACAATCGGAAAGTTTGCCAAAACACTGCCCCCATTTAAAAAAAAATTTTGTAAACCACTTTTGATATTGCGGGTGGGTTAGGCCAGCAACACTAAAGCCACACCACGGCGGTTGCCTACAACTATACTACGAGATTTATTAGCTGATTCTCTCCTAGGACATCAATCAATGTAAGTTGGACCACTTTTTATATGCAAGAAAATTACTTTTGGATTACTATTGTACGCCTTCAGGAGTGCTCTTTACGTGATTGAAAGGAGTACTTTCGTTGCATTTCTCTGATATATGCGTATGTATGCACTTTCATACCCATACAGATTTTCGAAAATGTGTTCACTCCCATTCCAGCTAACATAGTCTTCGTACATTTCCTTTTATCTGTGACTCTTCAACCAATAACCGTTGATTAAATTGGACAATCAGTCCGGCAGCCAACTCGAGTACAATGTTAAACACATTTTTATTTGGTTTTCGGGTACTTCCAACAGTTGCGCTCAAAAAATTGTCTGGCACATCGAATATGCCAATAGAGCGGAACATACATATATACACGTTGTAGGTAATCAGAGGTCGGTTTTAACATGAGCAACTTTGTGCGTGCTTGCTTGGCTCAATTTTCGGGAAGCCAGCTAACGCTAATAGCCTTAATTTTCAGTCCTTCCTAACATTAATAAATGTTTCGTGTCTTTGTGTACAGAGTATTCTCCTAAAATAGTTCTTGGTTTTGTTGTTATTGTTTTTTCTTTCAACTCCCTACTTTTTTTCTCGCTCGCTAAGCTGTTATTACTGTTGTCGATTTTGTTATCATTATTATTAGTTTCGATTCTTGATTTTTTCATGTCCATGGCTGGCAATTTCTAAGTATTCTCATAGCGTCAACAAAATCAAGCCGGGTGCGGTTATAATAATAAAAATTCATATAAATTTGAGTATGAGTTGCTTGTAAGCATTTAAGCAGCAGATTTTGTTGCAATATACAACGAGAACAATAACAACAACAAATAATTTCAGCTCCAATTTCGCCAAGTCATTTGAGGCGACTTTTTTGGTGTTGTGCTGCTGCTCGTAGTTTGACTCTTGCCACCACTTATACAAGGTGGCGCAAAAGTAACCTTCCGATGTTCAGCATATCGGTTGTGGCACGTGCAGTGTGTGCTGTTGCACCGTCTTGTTGGAACCACATGTTTTCCAATCCCAATTCATCAAGTTGCGGCAAAAAGAACTCGTTGATCATTGCTCTGTAGCGCTCACCATTCACAGTAACCGTTTGGCCCCGACCGATTATTGGTCAAATAAATAGTCAGTGTAGCATAACATTGTTTATTAACGTGTATTTTGCATGTGTTTACTACACAAATGTCAAAACAGAACTGACTTTAGGGGCCAATCGCAAAATTTATAGCATTTTCTGATAGGAGGATTACTTTTGCGCAGTAACCGTTTTTCACCGACCGATTATTGGTCAAATAAATAGTCAGCAATATTCCGCGTTCTGGAGCAGTGTAGCGTAACATTGTTTATTAACGTGTATTTCGCATGTGTTTACTACACAAATGTCAAAACAGAACTGACTTTAGGGGCCAATCGCAAAATTTATAGCATTTTCTGATAGGAGGATTACTTTTGCGCCACCTTGTACCACGGCTTACCAAATCTCCTCCATAGCCTTTCTCATTCGTTTACTTTGTTAAATATTGTCATTGTTATGATTTTATGTCATTTATTTGCTCTTGACTTTGCTTTATTTTGTTCTCCTATTAGTGTATTATAATAATACTTAAGTGTCGGAGTAAACGAATGATTTTTGTGAAGGAGCGGCAAAGTTCAGTAAACGCTTAATTGACAAGTGTTCCTGTTGTTCTTGCTTTATGCGTCACAAGTGTCCCTAATTCGTTGCGGCAAAGTAATTGAACGCATTTGTGGAACAAGTTTATTTATTTAAAATTTTGTATTACATATCTACTAGAAAACCTCGCCACCCTTCCCTGCATCTCAGAACTTGTAATAAGCTGGGGAAGATTATAACCAATATATCTCCGATAACAGTTGAAATATGGAACTTAGTCACATCGCTCCTTGCAGCACTCATTAGCACCTTTCGTTTGATACCCATATTGCACTAACACTTTTTGGGTCACCCCTGGTTCACATATTCATTGATAATTCCAAAGCCGAAGTAATCCAGCCCTATACACGATTTCACTTCAAGGATGCTCGAAGAAAATGATTGACAAATACTCTCTGTAAACACTTTTCTTGCAATTCCGACAGATCCCAAATGTTCCTTAAAAATACCCATTCCCAGTGAATATGAGAAATAATTTCATCAAAATTTTGTTAAATATGGCCCATATCTGAAACTTATTAATACGTAGTGAGGTATAAAAGAATAAACCATGGAGTTTAGCAACCTTATTATTAATATATATAGATCATTTTCGTAACGTCAGTCAGTTAAATTTTTCCTTTGCTCATTGCTTTGATAGTTATTATCGTTGTGGAAGCCGAATTATCATATACGCCCACTTATAGATGCATACAAGGTTGCATTGAATTAGTAGTCCTTGGACAGACCGGTTAATATACACGGCTTTCATCTAAAAGCTAGCTCGGGATATCAACCCATAGGAATTTATCATCGAAGATGATACCTATTGACAAGCCAATGAAAATTCTTTGTAAGAACTTTCATACCCAGAACTTCTATCCATTGTTTGAGGTCTGATACAAACACATTTGAACTAGCGTTTGATAATATCATAATTCTATTATTATTATTATCTCACAATAAATATCCCATAGTGTATATTTAACAACATAAGTTCAAAAAGGCTCACTGATATGTGAAAAAAAAATTATATGCTTTGCCCAAATCTAAAATGTTCAATCTACCCTCAACTCAAATTTATTTATTTCATTTTCTATCTTACTCTGGACTATAAAAACCAAAACCCGAACAGTACTCAACATATGACCACAAGTCCAATATGAGGGAGTATATTTATCGTCATTCATCTCTGGCGTTTAAACTAAGCAAATGCAACTCTGCTGTTGACTAGGGTTTTGTGATTGAAATAACTTTGGCATGAAATCAATCATCAGAAATTGGACAGATATGAAAACATACAAACGTGCAAGCTCATACAGTGGCGGACATAAATGTACATACATTGGCTTGGGTGATATTCACATATTTTGGTCTTAATAAAATTATATAAAAACATGTGTCAAATAAAGTCTATTACAAGAATTGTAAATTTTGTTTTAAAAATTCATGCAAAACTCATTAGCAATTTTGTCAAAATTTTAAATCCTTTTACTGAATTCTTAGAAATTTTTGTACAATGGAGCTTTGTAGGTCATTAAATATTAGTAAAATAAGGTGTCAATCTTAAGTTAGTTACACAGTTTGCTGATTTTTGGAATTTTTTTTTTTTTGTTTTCTTGGGGACTTGCGTATTTTCTCCATACGAATTTATGAACGCAGTTGGAAAAAATTGCCAAAAATCACACCTGTCAAATTAGTAGTTAGTAATCAATTAATTAGACGGCTTTTTTTAATTGGTAATGATTATTTTAATTGTTTTTCAAGAAAGGCAATTATTAATTGATTAAGATAAAAAAAATAAAAAAAAAATTAGAAAATCAAAACTAATTGTTTTGATTACTTTTCAAATTTTTTATTTTTTTTTGATTATTTTTGATTTTTTCCAGTAATGTTGATGTGTATATTTATGTGCTTCTAAAACAATACTGAAAAAAATAAAAAATAATAAAAAAGAAAATAAAAAAAATTTTAAATAATCAAAAGTAATCAAAACAATTTTTGGTTTTTTTAATTTTTTTTTTTTTTTTTTTCAATAATCGTAAAGAATTTTAGTTTTTTTTATTTTTTTTAATTAATTGGAAAATAATCATTAAAATTTGAAAAAAGAACCAAAAAGTAAAAAAAAAAATTTTAAATAATCAAAAGTAATCAAAACAACTTTTTTTTGGTTATTTAAAATTTTTTTTAATTGGAAAATAATCATTAAAAATTTGTAGTAATATATAATTTATCATTAAATGGATTCTCGAGAAAGTAATTAATCAAACCGGAAATCATTAGGATTAGTAATCATTTTTTAACAGGTCTACCAAAAATTTACAAAATGTGTCACGAACTTGAGATTAACACCTTATTATACTAAAATTTATTGGTTTACAAAACTTTATAGTCCAAAAAATTCTAAGAATTCTGTAAAAAAAATTTAAAAAATTTTATAAAACCTCTTTGAATTTTGCGTACATTTTTTAAACAAAATTTACAATTCTTGTATTAACCTTGATACATATAGGATTTTAGAAAATAATTTTACAATCGTAAAAATTTTTTGTAAATCGCAAAAAACGACTGTATGTACATTTATGTCCGCCACTGTACATATGTACATACATATGTATATAGCTGCAGTGTTACAGCAAATACGGCAGATGAGTGACGTACTTACATCTGTACATATGGAGCATGGCCGCGATTAACGTTGTAAGGGCTTATTTCTCAAAACATCGAAGTTGAAGAAGCAAACAAAGTGAATGAACTCGTTCGATAATTTAAATGATCGGAAACGCTCAACTTTCGTAGCTAGTTTGAAAGTTTAATTATTTCAGATATACTTTTCTGAAAACTCTCTGTAAATTTTTTGAAGTTGAGTGTCTAAAGACTTGAGCATTGAGATTAATTACTGGATTCTTACATAGACAGATACTAAGAGCAATAAAGAATTTTATTTGAAAACTTCGGCATTCATATTCCAAATACTTGCATTAGAGCAAATCATTCAAATTGGTAATTGACTTGATAACTTCGTAAATTTTGAATAGAAAAAAATTAAGACAAAAAAAATTGACCTTCCACAGAAAACTTAATTATTATGCTTTCCTAAAAAATCCATGACTGTATCACTTGCAACGTTTTTCGCGGCTATGTTTCATACGTACTTTATCTGGTTTTAAGATCAGTATTTTTTTGTTTATAAGCGCACATAAACACCGAGACCTTTGATTTTTTTCCAGTTCTCATTTTATTTTTCTTGCCCATTTTGTGGCAGGGAGGGGTTCTTTACTTATATTTGTGTTTGTGTGGGTTTATAAAAATACATAAGAGTACAATAATCATAAATAACTGAATTGCATTGCTTAGCTACTCGCTTTCGAGTTGCATACGAGTGCGTATTTTTATTGTATACCATTTGTTGTTGTTCTTTAATGCCGGGGTATGTGCGAATGAGCCTTCAGGGTGTAATTTTGAATATCAAGAATGCAGTGGGCTTAGAATAAATATGTAACTACTTTCATGTTAACCCTACGTACATATTTAGGTTGGTCCATTTATGATTTCTGATGACGAATTCCCCTTATTAGGGCAACACTTCCGATTTCCACAGTTTTTGAAGCCATTTTTTTTTTTAGAATTTTGTTTTCTATTACCGAACAAAAACCAGCGCTCTGTTAGCTTAATGGTTAGCACAGCGTGCCAAAACTTTCTGATGAAGAAGACTAGCAGCTTCCGAAATGGATCTATAAGAAAAGCTATGGCGGTTGGCTCTAAAATTTTCCTATTCTATTCTAATAAAAACTTTTAATAATTAATTAAAAATGATTATTAAAAAATAAAGACAATAATAATTTATATAAATAAAAAAGAAAAATTATTATTATTGGCATTGACCTCGTTTATAGTCATGGTACTTTGCAAATGTACAGGCCGTAAAAACAACCATTCAATTGAATTTTTTAAAATGGGAGTGGCCCGCATACCGTGAAGAAAAACAAGCCCTTATACAGGAATATCTCTTAAAGAGAGAGAGACAGCGAGACTTTATGTTTGATGAAATCAGTGAACCAAATCTGACATAGTGTGCAAGATTTTTTAGGCAGTTAATACTTCTCACAACATTCAGGCTCCCTTTAACATAAGCACTTTAAACTAGTAAAATAAGCTTCATATAAGGTGGTAATATTGCAACGTGCCGTTATGTTTATCTAATCTCATATACATACTTATATTTGAGTTTATTTGATTGAAAAGTATCTCAATATCTTTATGTCCTTTAGTATATGCTTGCTTTTGTTTATGTTTGTTTGCTCTTTGTCCCTCAGTTTTAAGTTATACACACGGTTGAATTTGTTTTGCTTTGAGTTTCTTGGCTCATCGATATTATTCATTCAATAACATCTGTTCGCTTTTTATACCTTTCATGAACATGAAATGGTATATTAACTTTGGTCCGATGTTTGTAACGTTTAGAAATATAAGAGATAGACCCACCATTAAGTATACCAAATTGATCAGGGCGATGAACTGAGTTGATACAGCCATGTCCGTCTGTCCGTCCGTCTGTTTGAACGCAAACTAGTCCCTCAATTTTTGAGATATCTCGATGAAATTTGGCACACGGATGTATTTTTGTATAATATAAGACATTTGTCGGATCCGGTTTAATCGGGTCACTATGGCATATATCTCTCATACAACCGATCGTTCAAATAAGAGGATTATTACCATTTCTCCCTCAATTTTAAAAATTAAAATTTGGAACTTGGTGAGATATTTTCTTATGAATAGCAAAAGATTTCGTAAAAAAATCACCAAGATCGGAGCTATATATAGTATACATCCCATACAACCGATCGTTCAGATAAGAAGAGTATGGCCATTTATCCCCCATTTTGAAATATTAAAACTGGAAAATTGGTGAGATATTTGCTTATAGATGGTAAAAGATTAATCAACTTACTCAATTAATCGAATAAAGGCACAGGCCTAGCAAAAACTTCCCTTAAACAAATAAAGCTTATTATAAAAGAAAATAAAATGTATTGTTGACAAAGTTTTAGAGAACTTTAAACAATGCGTATTTAAGTTTGCACGTATTCAAGAAAGGTATAAAGCCTTCGGCACAGCCGAAGACAGCGCCCTCCTTACTTGTTATAGCATTAAAATGGAGATTCGATTGGTTATTTTTGCTGGATGAGTATGAAGAGCAGCAGTATTTTTTTAACTTGCTTTTCTAAAAATTATTAAAATGAGCAGAATTTAAAAGCAAGCACTTATAAGAAGTAGTGAAAATATTATTCAGAAACATTGTTTTTGAAAATTATTTTTATAACTTTTTTTTTCAACTTTGTGAATTTCAACATATGTATGTCTATTCTTAATGTAGCCTCTTATTTATTTTATGTTACTCATTCGAGACTAAGGCCAAAATTTTCATTCTTTTATTCGCAGGTAAGAACAAATATATCTACTGCAGAAATATATGATCTCGGGTACATATGGGTATGTTGAAACTATGATATGCTCAATTCTTTTGAAAGCAGGTTTTCCGTTGTGAGAAAATTGACAAAAAATATTTAAATTGAATGGACTTATAGAGTAACAGTCAGATTAGCAGGAATGAGATTGCGAAAATATCTCGAAAGCATGCCGAAGTCGATATTTTAACTCTTTTTGCAGCAGTAGGTTTGTGGATAGCGCAAGGATCGATAACCGCTATAAATTGAGTCCCAACATCATGCTAAAGTAAGAGTTAAATGGTCTAATAAGCATGTAAAATGGTCCTAAAATTTACCCAAAATATTGAACGGGTCTGAAGTAGTCCCGAAAATAGTTCCCGAAACAAAACTTTCCGAAAATTATTCCAAGGCAGTGTCGAAATGAACGCAGCATTTCAAAAGGAACTTGAAAACCATTATGGGTTCCTCAAAGCCTGTTTTGTTAGCTATGAAACATGTTAATTGATCAACAAATGGAAAGTTCTAGAGGCAATATAAGGCTTTGTTGGGTTACTTTTGGAGCGATGCAGTGTGTCTGCCTTCTTTACGGAAGGTCCCAGGTTCATTTTGCCTCGAACAAAGAATCAAAATTTAATATGTCCATAAATTTCTTTTCGAAACGGCCTTTTTTGCTTCGTTGGAAGACCCTCCGAGTAGTGTTTTATAGTTGAACATGCAAAAATTAATGAAAGAGTTCGATCTAAAAATTCTCGTACTTGTGTCATGAAAATGGCTCAAAATTTAGCCAATTAAACTTCCACTAAAGTAAGCTGCTAGAGGAATAAGAAACCAAACGATTTGAGTATGCATCCCTCTGTCTAATTTGAGGATATCAATCACTCGTCTACCACAAAGCAGCTTACACAAATTTATCTGAAAGTTATAAACTTTTTTGTATATAAACATAATTTTCTTTTACCATTGATATCTCTCATGCTTACTATAATTTGATAAGCGGTTGTCTGCTTGCCACGCCAAACCATACGCTGTCTAACCACGTCCGTTCATCACAAATTCAACTTGATTACATATTTACTAGCGCGCGCATATCAATTTGTGCAAATCGAAGCACTAAAAGCATCCTTAATGTATGCTACATTTCCGTTTGCCCAAGACCCACACACGCACACACAAAGAGATCAATGTTGCTTATGCAATTCATTGGACAAGACATACCACACCCACATAATTTAGCCGCCGGCATGACGCGCCATTTGGCTATGAAATATTCGTATTTAACTTTGACTTAATTAGAAGCAATCAGCAGAAGCAAAGGCAGCGTTTCGGTTAGATGAAGAATGATTGAGTGTGAGACAATGAAAGAGAGATATTGAAAAAAAAAAGAGAGAGAGAGAGATAGAGCGCGTGTGGGTGAAAGCGGAGTGGCTGCCGACGTTATGACTCGATGTCCAATGCGAAATCAAGTGTAGCAAGCTTTTAGGGGAACACACACACACACACACAGAAGCAAGTCAGTGAAGTGTAAAGATATCACATGTCAACAAAACAATTACAGCGAAACTCGAATGCTTTTGTGCGAATGCAGGATTTATCTACATAAGTTTTTTGGTTTTTTTTTCGTTACTTTGCTTCTTGCTTTTTGCTTTGTCTGGCTGACTGACTTAAATTTAACACCTTTAGGCGATTTGTCTCATTAGCCAGTTGGCAATGCCTCAGCAAATTGTGTCTTGACTTTGAGAAGGGAGCATAAACAAAAAAAAAACAGAGAAAACAGAGAGATGGGAAGGAAATTAAAAACATGAAAATAAAAGAAAAGGACGAATTTTCATAGTAAGCTGAATTAAACATTTTTTCGCTCGAAATCGCCTTGTCTAACACAAAGTGGGGTGAGACTTTCTCTGAGGTTGTTGAACGTGCCAAAGCATAAATACGCCTGCAGCGTGACATTGACGATGTGTTTCTCTTGAGTGCAGACAATATTCCAAGACAATGAAATGAAAGAATATATCCCACTCGTATATATGCATGGAAGTATGTAAGTATGTGCACACCAAATACAAAGTAATAAATGTAAGCAATATGAAATTGTAGAAAAATAGTCGCAGCATAGTAGGATGCTAAGCAAAAGTTGAAGTGAGCATGTTAATGTGGCTTAGTTAGGGTAACAGTGTATATTATATACCCAGTTGTAGATTAAAATCACATCTAACACATAACCGGAAGTAAAAGTTGGACCAAACTGGACTGAAACAAGCTCATCTAGAAGCTGCATTTTTTGGCAAGACCTCAATCAATCTTGTAACTAATCCAGAGTTGTTAAGTTTGATTAGTGATTATTAATCAATTAATTACACGACTTTTTTGATTATTTTAACTGTTTTTCAAGAAAAGGCAATTATTAATTGATTACGACTACAAAAAAATAAAATTAATAATAATAAATAATAATCAAAAATAATCAAAAAAAGTTGTTTTGATTACTTCTGATTTTTTTTTATGTGTCTATTTATGTGATTCTACAACAATACTGAAAAAAATTAAAAAAAATCAAAAAAAATAAAAAAAAAAAAAATTTTAACTAATCGAAACAAATTTTTTGATTATTTTTGATTTTTTTTAATAATCGTAAAAAATCGTGATTTTTTGGATTTTTTTTTTAATTAATTGGAAAATAATCATTTAAAATTGAAAGTAATGGTAATCAATCATTAAATGGATTCTCAAGAAAATAACTAATCAAACCGGCAATCATTACGATTAGTAATCATTATTCAAAAGGCCTGAACTAAACTCGGAACAAAACATATAAGTTGCTAAATTTAAAATAAAAGTAACAGCGGCTACCTGTCAGTAACGGACCTGTTTTTTTGAAACATTTAAATGATTTTTATTTATTCCCCGTAATTCATAAAAAATAAAAGAAAGTTTATAAAACTCCTATAAAATAAGATTTACATAGAAATGTATTTTAAAAAGTTTTGTAAAAAAATTATATTTTTTATGAATATAAAAATTTCATAAAAATTCAAAATCATACCTTAATACTAGGGCTCTTGTTTACAATCGATTATCCGACTAATCGATTAGTCGAATAGCAACTATTGAGCTGTTTGAAAATCGGATAACAAATTTTCGGTTTCGACTAATCGAATAAATAAATAATGATAAATAAAATTTTTAAAATAAAAATAAAAAATTCAACATTTTCTATAGTTGCAACGCATGTTTATGAAGGTGATGAAACTCAATAAAAAACATAACTAACCACTCTCAATAAAAAACATAACTAGTCGAATACAAACAACTAGTCGATTAGTGATAATCGATTACTTCTTCAAACAACTACTTCAAATCGATTAATCGACTATTCGATTAGTCGATTATCAAGAGCTCTACTTAATACTCATCTAAGTTCAAACTCACTTATATGACATCTGAAATTTTAAAATCAAACTGAGAATATAGTAAAAATGAATTTTTGTACGCTTGGCAACCCCTTAATTAAATTAAACAAACTATACGTCACAACAAAGGCCTCTTACTAGAAATTTGAAAATCAAGCTAACTACACTGCCACCTACATGTGGTACACCTTTCTATAAAAGAAATATGTTATTTTACATATACACCTCAAATTTGAAAATTAAAGTCATCAAATCATCAAGCAGTACAAAGAAATGTTTGCACAGCTGGCAACCCTTTTCATGCATATCAAATACTTTAATACTTACTAAGTTATTCCTGGCGATATATAATTCAAACCCCAAAAGATTATCAAAATTGTTCAAGCCAATTTTAAGCTAAAAATGGTGTACCACATTTAAATGAATTTTCGACAAAATGGCAACCCTTTTTGTAAAAATGGCATCTTATTACTCGTGTATTGGTTTATTTACATACGGCACGTCAAGTTTGTAAATCAGACTAACTGATCAAAGCAAGCAAACGGATATAGTTATCCGGCGATACACAAGAAGCACCTTATCCGCTTTGGGCACGCTACCCTTCACACCCAAAGTATACCAGCTTCAGCTACAATTTTGGGGATTCGTCGCAGTACCATGTTGACCGTCCATCCTAAAGAAATGTACCTGCCGCTTCACTATAACGGATGTACGACCTGCACTCATATAGACTCAGCACTGTTGCTCACTTCACTGTCATACTTTGCTTGCAATCACATCTGGGTATAAAAAATTAAGTACGGAAAAAAATATTAAAAACAAAAGAAGCATGAAATAGGGTGCTCAACCGGCCTCAAGGCGCAATGTCCTTTCTTATTCCATCATTCTAACACAGCTGCTATTGTGTGTGTGCATTCTTTTGGTGCTAACGAGCAAACGCTGTTGGGTATTTCTTTTGCACAGACAGTTGTCATGCTTCTACACTTCCCAATCTATTTAAGCAAGTTTGCTATTGCTTTTGCCTAGCTCTTACCAAATCCACATTCTATACAATATCCTTACTTTTGTTCTTAGATGCCGCATAAGGATTACCAATTTGTGGTTTTAGCTTGCAGTATCCCGCAGTCCTTGTTTTATTCCAAATATATTCAACTTCTTCTAATCTACATTCCCCGCATCTAAATTTTGCTGTTTCTTTTTTTTTTTTTTGCTCGTTAAATAATTTCTAGCATTTCATTTCCACAAACGTTTTTCGTTCACTGTGTATATTTGCATAATTTATTTGATTTTTTGATTTTGTTAATATTGTTTGTTTGCCTCCTTCGAGTGCGTTTGTGTGTGTGTCGAATCGTGTGCGTCAAAACACACTAATAAAACAATAAAATTACCACAAAACATACGCTCCCCAACGGCGATTTCTCTGCTTTCCCTTACCATATTTGATTTGTATTCATTTGATTGTCAGTTGGGAATATTTATATATACACAGATAAGTAGATACAAACACATGAATATATCTCTACATCCATTCGCTAGTCATTCCCTTGCACGCTCGTATTTACTCGTTTGCCATTTGATATCCTCTTTCGGTTGCTTGTGGTTATTATGATTTTTGGTATGTGTCATAAAATCGTAATCCTTTTGTTTATTAAGCGATTTCTCTTCTTTTTTTGGTTGTAAGTAGTTTGGGAAAATTTATCTGTATAACATGTGTTAGAAAGTAGAGTTTGTTTGAAGAGCATCTATTTAAATTGTGACAGCGGCTGAGTAAGGGTATTTTGTTATTATGCCTCAAAGTGAATGAGTTCAATAATGCATTTTATTACAAGTAAAAAATGCATTTGATCCTAAAAATTATTTTTTAACTACAAAAGTGCTCAAGATCCCTAAGAGAAAAATTGTCCATTTTATATCGAGGAGTTTTTGAAAAAAAAAAAACCACTGGCAAAACGCAGAAAATTCTAAATTTTATAGTATAACTAGCTGACCCGCCGAACTTTGTTCCGCCTTAAAAGCACAAATCATACAGTCACCCTGGGTCCACATTTAGGTCAATAAATTGGGACCCGGGTAAAATATCGAGGTGAAAGATATCTTAAATTTTAGGCGAGACGTCTAGAGAATGAGTATTGAAAGTTTCATTCATTTCTATGCAGTCGTTTTTGTGTGACGCGGGCGTTATGGTAAAAACCACATTTTTTGTCACATTGTTCCCACATTTTGGTCAATAACTCGGGAACTGGATGAGATATCCAAATGAAAGTTGTCCTAAATTTTAAGTTAGACGTTAAGTGATAGAATGGTGAAAGTTTCATACAATTATATCCAGTATTTTTTGCGTGATACGCGCACAACCATACAGACGGACAGACAGACAGACAGAGAAAAATTCTAAAAAATTGGTTATTTGGGTTCCGCTGGTCCAATAACGACCTCTCTTATCAGTTTTTCTTGAATATCTTCAATGTACAGACATCGACCTGTTACAATTTTACCATACAGGGTGGCTAATGAAAGCCGCTACCAAAAAAAAATTAAATAACTTTTTTTCTATTTAATGAATCTGGTAAATTTTTTTTTTATTTCGCAGATTGACTTTTACATTTAACAAAAATGGATAACTGGGACACTGAAACAAGAATTTGGATTGTCCGCCGCTATCACGCACTGTAGTCCGTAGTTTCGGTTCAAAGAGAGTATAGGCGCACGTTTGGCGGCAATCCTCCGAGCAGATGGACCATAATAAGACTTGTAAACAATTTTGCCGAGCATGGGACAGTCAGCAGAAGACCTTACCATCGAAACCCTTCAGTTCGAACGGAGGAAACAATCGCTGCTGTAGCTGCTGCCATACAAAACAATCCACGTGTTTCGACAAGAAGCTTACCTGCTCAAATGGGTGTAAGCAGACAGTCATTACAGTCAATTATGCACAAAGATTTGGACTTATTCCCATATAAAATTCAAATGGCCAACAAACTGAACGCTGCAGACTTGCCGATTCGCTTGGAATTTTGCCAGAAGATGCTTCAAATGGTGGAAGAGGATGGAAACATGTTGAACTGTCTTTTCATGTCTGACGAGGCCCATTTCGATTTAAACGGCAACATAAACAAACAAAATTGTCGAATATGGAGTGCTTCCAACCCACAGATACTCCATGAGACGGAATTGCTTCCACTTCGTGTCACAGTGTGGTGTGCAGTTTCATCACGCTGCATTGTCGGGCCCTACTTCTTCGAAGAAAACGGTCACACCGTTACGGTTACTGGAGACCGTTACTTGAGCATGTTGAGAGAGTTTTTCTATCCAGAATTACGCCGAATGAGAATTTATTTCAACTCTGTGTGGTTTCAGCAAGATGGTGCAGCTCCTCATATAGCCCAACCTGTTATGACAGAATTGCGACGAAAATTTCCCAATAAGCTGATATCCAGAAACTCCACATTCCGTTGGCCACCCAGGTCGCCTGACCTTACTGCACCTGACTTTTTCTTGTGGGGTTATTGCAAACAGGAAGTCTTCAAAGCAAAACCAACAAATTTGAATGAACTAAGGCAATCCATTCGAGAAACAATTGCGGCTATTCCTGTCTCAACTCTCCAAGCAGTAATGAACAACTTTTTGGTAAGATGCCGCACATGCATCGACGAGCAGGGGGGGCATTTAAATTCCATTATTTTTAAAACTAATTAAGCTATATTTAATAAAATTTAATGAGCTTTAACATGAATAAAAGAAAAATGAATTCCATACACTGAAAAAAAAATTATTTGAGTTTCCTAATGTAGCAAAATTCATCAGCCACCCTGTATGTAAAGATAATCAGGTTTAAAGAAAGTCTTCTTAGTATTTTTCGCGCCAACCATGTGATCTGCTATTGTTGTTGCCTTACAACAAAAGAAATGCCCAAGATAGTTTCATTTCTCTTTTGTCAACTTATTGGAATGAAAAGGAAAATTTTCGGGTTGGCGCACATATAAACCAGGGCCCTTGCTCTGTAATTCTATTCGAAAGGCTATTCTACTCGAAGGCAAAAATCGATTCTTTTATGCATCGGTACTCTGTAGTTTGTTTGAATTTACTTTACAAGATATTCGAAAAGAGCAAGAAACACTGTTTCACAAATGTCAAACGCAAAGCAAGATTTGATACAATTATTTTTGGGAATTTCTAAAATAACATTTAAAAAACAAAAAAAAAAAGAAATGAACTGAAATATATATAAATGGATTCTGTTATAATATGGTTTGGTGAAGCTGAAAATCTAGTGACGGAGCTAGTACAGTTACGAGTAGTTAGGGTTAATTCTAATGTATTCAATATCACTAGCAAATAGTAAATATCTATATTGATTTATTTGTAGACAGGCTTTGCGATATTTATTCCGAATTATTCCTTTACCTATCAAAACTATTTTTTCAGGTTGTCCAATATCTTGCATTCTAAACGGCCTGCTTTGAAAAAAATTAAGCCAGAAAATATGTGCTATTTTATTTTATTTTATTTAATGTTATTTTATTTTATTTTATTTAAATATATTTTATTTTATCTTGTTTTACTTTATTTTATTTTATTTTACTTAATGTTATTTTATGTCATTTATGTCTCTTCGGGGGTTCCTCAAGGAAGCCATCTTGGCCCGATTCTGTTCTTGTTGTTTATAAATGATATTTCTACGAATGTATGCCGCCACGTAAAGCTTTTCATGTCATTCGCGTCATTTGAAGATAGAAATAAGCTACAATCAGATCTAGATACACTAGTTACTTGGTGCGATTTAAATTATATGCCACTTAACCTTAAAAAATGTAAACACATGGGTTTTTCGCGTGTCTTGAGCAAGTGTATGATTTTGTTGACCTGGGGCTTGCTATGGACTATAAACTCAGTTTCAACCGCCATATTAACACAACAGTCAATAAGGCTAGAGGTGTCCTAGCATTCGTTAAACGATGGTCTAAAGAATATAGCGACCCTTATGTAACTAAATCCCTCTTCACTACATTAGTCAGACCGATACTTGAATACAGCTCTATAATTTGGAACCCGCGTTACCAGGTTCATGTAGATCGCCTTGAATCAGTTCAAAAACAATTTTTACTATTTGCCTTAAGAGATTTTCATTGGGATCCCTTGTACAATCTGCCCCCCTATACGAATCGTTTAAAACTCATAAATCTGCACACACTTTCTAGTCGGAGGGAAATGCTTGGAATTATTTTTATGACTAAATTGCTAAATGGCCTATTTCTTCTAAGTGAAGTGAACTTCAATGTACCGTCTCGTCCTTCAAGGCATTTTAAACCTCTAGTCTTCAAACAGCGCCGAACCAATTTTCAGTTAAATGAGCCTTTTCGCTGTTTGTGTCAAGATTATAACTCTCTTTCTGGTAGATTTGATATTTCAGACTCGCTTTTCAGCATAAAAAAATCAATTCGTTCTATCCTAAATACATAGCTACTAATTGCTTCTTATTCTTTGACTTCTATATTAACTTCTAACAATAATTTTATTCTGTTAACTAGTTATTTCTTAATGTATAATCTATCCTATATCTACTTTACTTAGCTGATGAGGTTTTCTCTGTAGCTGAGCAGTTTTAGATCTCGACGATTAACAAACCAAAGCCTTTCAACGACTCGGCGCATTATGCGGATGCGCCCCTCGCGCCGGTCGGGCGGGATATGGTGGGAAATCCGTTGGGAATTATTATTATTATTATTATTATTTGATTTAAATATATTTTGTTTTATCTTGTTTTACTTTATTTTATTTTATTTAATGTTATTTTATTTGATTTAAATATATTTTATTTTATCTTGTTTTATTTTATTATTTACTACTTACTATGCGCTTATTGCATTTTACTTCCGGTCGGTTTTGTGTGTCAATATTTTTGAGTGTTTTATTTTATTTTATCCTATTTTATTTTATTTTATTTTATTTTATTTTATTTTATTTGTTTTATTTTATTTTATTTGATTTAAATATATTTTATTTTATCTTGTTTTACTTTATTTTATTTTATTAATTGTTATTTTGTTTGATTTAAATATATTTTATTTTATCTTGTTTTATTTTATTATTTACTACTTACTATGCGTTTATCGCATTTTACTTCCGGTCGGTTTTGTCTGTCAATATTTTTGAGTGCACGCATCATTAATATTCCTGATGAGACGTACAGGGTGGCTAATGAAAGCCGCTACCAAAAAAAAATTAAATAACTTTTTTTCTATTTAATGAATCTGGTAAATTTTTTTTTTGTTTCGCAGATTGACTTTTACATTTAACAAAAATGGATAACTGGGACACTGAAACAAGAATTTGGATTGTCCGCCGCTATCACGCACTGTAGTCCGTAGTTTCGGTTCAAAGAGAGTATAGGCGCACGTTTGGCGGCAATCCTCCGAGCAGATGGACCATAATAAGACTTGTAAACTATTTTGCCGAGCATGGGACAGTCAACAGAAGACCTTACCATCAAAACCCTTCAGTTCGAACGGAGGAAACAATCGCTGCTGTAGCTGCTGCCATACAAAACAATCCACGTGTTTCGACAAGAAGCTTATCTGCTCAAATGGGTGTAAGCAGACAGTCATTACAGTCAATTATGCACAAAGATTTGGACTTATTCCCATATAAAATTCAAATGGCCAACAAACTGAACGCTGCAGACTTGCCGATTCGCTTGGAATTTTGCCAGAAGATGCTTCAAATGGTGGAAGAGGATGGAAACATGTTGAACTGTCTTTTCATGTCTGACGAGGCCCATTTCGATTTAAACGGCAACATAAACAAACAAATTTGTCGAATATGGAGTGCTTCCAACCCACAGATACTCCATGAGACGGAATTGCTTCCACTAAGACGGAATTGCTTCCACTTCGTGTCACAGTGTGGTGTGCAGTTTCATCACGCTGCATTGTCGGGCCCTACTTCTTCGAAGAAAACGGTCACACCGTTACGGTTACTGGAGACCGTTACTTGAGCATGTTGAGAGAGTTTTTCTATCCAGAATTACGCCGAATGAGAATTTCTTTCAACTCTGTGTGGTTTCAGCAAGATGGTGCAGCTCCTCATATAGCCCAACCTGTTATGACAGAATTGCGACGAAAATTTCCCAATAAGCTGATATCCAGAAACTCCACATTCCGTTGGCCACCCAGGTCGCCTGACCTTACTGCACCTGACTTTTTCTTGTGGGGTTATTGCAAACAGGAAGTCTTCAAAGCAAAACCAACAAATTTGAATGAACTAAGGCAATCCATTCGAGAAACAATTACGGCTATTCCTGTCTCAACTCTCCAAGCAGTAATGAACAACTTTTTGGTAAGATGCCGCACATGCATCGACGAGCAGGGGGGGCATTTAAATTCCATTATTTTTAAAACTAATTAAGCTATATTTAATAAAATTTAATGAGCTTTAACATGAATAAAAGAAAAATGAATTCCATACACTGAAAAAAAAAATTATTTGAGTTTCTTAATGTAGCAAAATTCATCAGCCACCTGTATGTTTTTTTTAAGAAATTTTAAAGCAAACCCAAATTTTGTTTGTTTTTTATTTAATTGATAGATGCAATAACAAAAACTAATAACAACAACAATGTTCAAATTATTCTATTTTTAATGCAGTAAATGCCAAAATTTATTTAATTTTATGAAAAAAAAAATCCAAATAAATATTCAATGCATACATACACGTTTATAGTTTAAGTTTTGCTTGCTACAGCATTTTCATGCCTCTTTACAGTTAATTTGTATTATTCGTGTGTCGCAGTGAGTATTGCCTTTTCTGAGTTAAATACCATTGAGCCAAAGACGTCACTTCGTTGATGATTTAACAAATTTCTGAGTCGTAAAATGTTATGCCAATATGGAAGAACTAGGGTGCATTTAATTATATGAAAATTTTTAAAAGCTATACAAAATTTATATTTCCCTTTTCAAGTCAAAAGGCTATCACTCAAAGAGCAGTTCAATATAATTCCAGCATTTCCATTCAAGACAGATAAGAAGACCTACTTAGTTGTAAGCAAGTCAACGATTGAATTGTGAATGAAAGTTGCATTGAATATTTAGTTGATAATTGTATATATAAATCAAGTAAGATGAAATAGAATTCATCCATCTTCTCGCTATTAGCTTCGAGCCAACTTAGCTAGTTTGACGGAGTAGAACAAATCGATTTTATATTTATTTTTTAAGATGAGAAATACAATTTATTTTTTTCTTACAGACTATTACTCTCCCAAGGTGGGAGTTTACTAGATGTCAGTTGTTGGTTTGTCAAAGCTCATTTTTCTCGTTTATTCTAACAACTATTAACCAGTCAATTTGTGGGATAAGACTTGCACTCATTTTTATATATTCGACGAAGTCGAAGTCGTGATGTCATAGGAGAGACGAAGAAAAATCTGCACAATCCGTGCGCTGAATTGGAAAATCAATTGTAGCTGGTTCTAGGCGAGATCATTTGAAATGTTTTTTTTTTTCAAGGGGGATGTTACCTAAGTAAAGACTGTCATCGAGAATCTCTACTGGCTATCCAATTTCAAGATTAGTGGCCTAGACTCAGAGTCTGTACATTACTTTGCTATATTTTGTTGTGTTAGTAATTCACTTAGACATTACACACAGATTCGCAAAGCTCAGTATGCCATCAATATAAACGGACTTTACCAGGTTTGTGCCATCTTTAATAGGGGACGCATTTAGGGTTTCTTTAGTTGTTGCACTAGTATCATGAGTTGGGATGCATGACACCCCACCGTGCAGTGCTTCCTTTAAGAACTTGCTTTGGGTCTGCGTGAAAAAAAGTGTTTGGAATGGTGGGAATTTAGGGCGTTATTTCGGTCAAGAAAATTAGTTAATCTGGTGAATTTAGTATCGACAACTAGATGTATCGATAACTTACTTCAATCGATCTGTTTGGATAATCGATAATTTTCTTAGATCGATTACATCGATTTTTCCCCTTTTTAATTCAGAATAACTATTCTATCTTCTGAATTTGATATCAATAACTTGTGCCATCGATAACTTTGGATAATCCATGTGTTTACATAATCTATTTTTATGGGCAATACTTTTCATTGAACAGCGTGAACCTACTTAATGCTTTCATTACTGATTGATGCTTTACCAATTATTTGTCCTACAATATCAGTAAAGCATGCAATTTCTAGGCTTGAATCTCTTAGTTTTCAAATAACGAACTAACCGGTTTTAGACTAATAAATATGAAACATAAAATGTTGGACTTTTTTGAAAAGTATTTGCAAGCTTAAAAAATATTCGCTTTTTTAAGGCTATGTTCTTAAAAAACACAATCAAAATTTAAAAAAATTAGCAACACTTACTTTTAGCCACGTGCATACACACCACGTACGAGCATTGGAACCCAATGAGTACTACCCACTCAGCAGGAAGCCCAATTATCTTCCGATATGTGCGTGCTTTCAAACAAATTTCAAATGCAGCAATTGCACCAGCACCAAACACATCTTCGCCAACCAGACTCCACCTCAACATATCTCCACGTCTTCGCATAACGAGCAAAAAATCACAAAAAGCACCGAATTATCCAAATAAAAATTACTGCACACCTCTTGTGGCGAGTGCATGGCTGCGTAGGAACTTCAGCTGGCAGCTGCAATATTTTTATTTTTTTTTGTTAACAAAACATTTTTCAACATTTCATTTACAAGAGTACTTCCTGTTTATGGGATAGCTGTTTCTTCGCTCTCACTTCTTCCTCTTCCTAGTTGCTCATTGCGTTTTTGTATGGATGCATTTGTACGTTTTTTTTTTATCAAAACAAATTGCTTATTACAAGCATAAGTACAAGACTTGATTTGTTGTTGTTAAGAAAGGTAAGAGCTTTTTGTTTGGGCTTATTGCTGTTGTTGTTGTTGTTTTTGCCACAAAACAAATATTCTTACATAGTAAAGATAAAAGCGACAAAAGTGCCGCGGGCGTGTAAACACCGGTAGCTGCGTTGATTTATTGTTTATTTACCTGTGCATAGAATCATACATTTATAACCACCTACGTACATACATATATTTAGATGCATTAGTATTTATATATATGTGGCTATTAATGTTTGCCTTTTTAACGTACAAACATTGTCTATTGACTTAGACATGCGTTCGCTGTTCGTTTCATTTGTTTGTTTGTAAGCGTGTTGGCCAACAAATTTTAGCCTCAATGAAATGTAAGGTGCGTCTGATGGTTCGTCTGATGGCTCGTCTGCTGCAATTGTTGTCGGTGTTGCTGCTGGCAGTGTTGCAAAAGCAAAGACAGCTAAGCATGTCGTACGCCGAGTTTGCTGTTGTTATACCCACTAGCGCTTAGTACACGAACACCTCTGGAGTGTTTTTATTAAAAAAAAATTTGTTTTAATATCAAAAACTATCAAAAGCTTAACGATTATATAACTTTTAAAACAACTATATACACATTATATTTACTTGGAAATTCCATCCTGAAATCACTAGCCGGTTCAAAGATAAAGAAACGTTTGCTAGCTACATATAAGGCTATGGGCCGGGATTACACGGTACCGACGTCATCACCTAGCCTTGCCGACACTAATTGGAGTAAGTTGCAAGTCTGCGAAAACACCGTTGCCAGAACTGCTGCGGGGTCTCTTTTTATGTTGTCTGAGGCATCTCCAGGGAAAGGCTCAAATGTTCAATTTTAGACAACATACGAAATTATTAAGTATACAGTTTTACTCGTGGAGGTAGGGGTCTTATTTACAACCAATTATACGGATAATCCAATAGTCGAATAGTAACTATTTATTGATTTGTAAGTCGAATAGCAAATATTCGAATTGTCAGGATACTTTTTATAAAATGAGAAAAAAAATTAAAATTTTGTATAGCTTAAGGCAAGTTTATGAAGGTGATGGAACTCAGCTCCATGCAAATAGAGCATCCATTGTCACCTGCAATTATACGAACCATAAGAAAAATATGTGCACTGAAATTAGGAAAATAATTGTTGAATATTGTCGATTAGTGATAATCGGAAACAAGTACTGTGAGTCAATAAATCGCCTAATTTGATTAATTTTAAAATTATCAAGAGCTCTACTGGGAGCTGCAACGGAATGCAAAATTCCGATAAAGCTTTTCTACAGTTTTCCTGTAGACGAAACTATTCGCTTAGCCGACTATGCAGCGATCGGCTTACTCGTGCTTAGTTCTTGATTAAATACATTAAAATTTCAACTATCAAATATCCCAGATAGCATTTAAGTCGTGAAAATACTACATAAATCAAACAAAGCTGATGAGTTTGTAACCAATTAGTATCGATTTGGATGGTTTATGATGATATACCTGTTGTATATCGCGCCATAGAGAGAGAGAGTATCGATTTGGATTTATGTTGATCGAATTTTATAGATTTATTGATTTCTTCAAACACTTATAACAAATTTTCACTTTTCTAGTTAATTTTATTAATCGAATTTTGTCACTTTTTATCGATAACTCAACACATATTGTCTATTTAGATTTATTTTTCTTGAATTTTATTCCTTTATCGTTTGGTTTGAATACTTGTACCAATTTTTTGCTAGTTTTTATTTTCGATGTTTGGCAACTTCTACTGAATTTTATCACTCTTTATCAACATCTTAACAATTTTTATCGATTTCGAATGATTTTAATAGAATCACGAGTATGTTGAGTATTAATCCTTTTTTCCCCCTATCGGTTCATTCAAATTTAATTTCATTTTTATCGTCTGTTATCGACTTTTGCATTTTCCGATTACTCTTTTGAGTATTTGAATATTTTTTTAAGAACTTTCATTGCTGGGTATATAGCTTTCGGTTCCATCACACTTAAGCTTTTATTTGTCTTCTTTTATATCTCCCCTTTTCTCACTGTTGCTTTTCGTTCGCCTAGGTTGTCATCTTCATTATTGCACCTACGTGTGGGTGTCACAAATGTCTCGCGTTTTTCTTGTTTTAATTTTTTTTTTTTTCTTTTACCAACAGCAATGAGCTCAGGTGCTATATTCGCCATCACTTAAGGTGATAACTTTGACGCCCCTCTCCGCTTGTTAAATAAGCCTCAGCTTTCTGCTTGCACCAACGCTGCTTTGCTCACAGCTACTTATTGACCATCTCGCAAGCAACCGTGAATACCTTTTAACACTCTGGGTTCCCTCTGTTTACTGTCTCTGTATTGTCTGCTTTTAGCATAATTTCCTGTGTGACTTAATCTTTAAGTGTTTGTACATTTCATAAGTGCATATAAAGCTACATACATATCGATATATGTATGTATGTAAATATGCACACATCAAAAGTTTCACGCATAAATATTTTTTCTCATTTTATTTAGTCGAAAAAAAAAACGTTTGTTTAGTGTTTTTTATGTTAGTCGGAGTTGAAAGAATTTAGTTTACAAATAGAAAGCTTTTGCGGTATGTACATACATACAATAAGCTAATGTGCGAGAGGTATTTATATGTAACCAAAAACTCCCACCTACTAAGTACATACATTAGCTGCTTTTATGGTTACAACTAAGTTCTGGCGGAAATTATGTGTGGGTGAAATTTAGGTGAATTGTTTTGTAAACAGGATGCTGTGTTAGCTGTATAATCACGCTAATGCATGAATACCAGCAACTACTTCATAAGCCTAAGTGGCATTAGAGTTGATTTTACGCAAGCAAATCATAAATAGAATTGAATATTCTGCGTTTGCAAATATCGCCATTTAAGTAGTAATATTAAAGAATTCAAGCAGATAGTAGTACATAGTAGAAAATCAGCTAAATATAAGCAGAATTTGTAAAGGACGGCATCAGTACTGATCACTTTAGCAGACTCTTCTCAAAAAATCAAACCAACCCTCTTAAAACTTAAAATTTTCTAGGACTTTCAATTAAATAAGAATTATTACCATAAAGTCGGCAAAATACAAAACATCAAATCCGACCTGTTAAATAATGATTACTAATCGTAATGATTACTTATTTGATTACTTATTTTCTTGAGAATCAATTTAATGATTGATTAAAATTACTTTCAATTTTTAATAATTATTTTCCAACTAATTAAAAAAATAATCGAAAAAAGTTGTTTTGATTACTTCTGATAACCTTAGATTTAAAAAACTTTTTTTTTTGTTTATTTGTATTTTTGTAGAAGTACATAAATATACAAATCAACAATACTGAAGAAAGGAAAATAAAAAAAAATTTTAAAATACAAAAAAAAAAATTTTAAATAATCAAAAGTTATCAAAACAACTTTTTTGACTTTTTTTCCAATCGTAATCAACAAAACTATAAAAAAAAAGCATTACCAATTTAATAGGCTGTCTAATTAATTGATTACTAATTACTAATCAAATTTAACAGGGCTGCATCATATAAATACAACAACAAATTCCAAAATATACGTGAATATGAGACACAGTTACAACAACAACAAGGTTCCAGTACAATCTATAGCTAAGGAACCAGCCATACTCAAATCTTTAGTTCACGAAGAATGTTGTTGTGCTTTTACTTTTCGTTGCTATTTAAATAAAATAATTTTTTATTTAACTATTTTTCTTAGAAAAGTGCAACGAAAATATTCCACATTGATACCTAAAATGCTTCTGGAGTCTTTCTCAAAACATCACGAATTGGTCATACTCACGAAGTCGAACGCTTTCTGGAATTTTAAAGTACAAGTCCCAAAATAGTACCGAACCTATTCAGGAAGTACCCCGAATTGATATGGAAAGCTATCTTGAAAACATAAAAAAATTCTGCAATTCCTGAAGTTCATTGTTTCCAAAAATGGTCCCTAAATAATTCCAAAAATTTCCTTATACAATTCCGAGTTAATCCTTTACTCGACACGAAAGTCTTTGATAGATATCACGACTTGATCAAAAAATAACATCAAAGGTATACAGAGAGATTACTTGAAACTATTCTACGCTGATTCTGGAATGGCACTGAAGTTAGCTTAATTGTGCTGAAAACATTCCGGAACTGGTTCCAGAAATAGCACCTTCGTAATCCATTCAAGCTTTCAAATAAATACAATTGTTAATTTCGAATTCTACTCGACAATACTCCGAAAAAGTTTAAAATGATTCCAAAATTGCATTCAAATCTCACAGAAAAGGATCCAGACTAATATGTTAACGATCCAAGAGATATGCCCGCCGTGGTGGGCAATAGTGTTGCTGGACTACCTCACCGAAGGTCCAAGTTCGAGCCTCGAGACAAGTAACACCACAAGTGGCTTGAAAGCGTTTTTTGAAAAGCCAGGTTGCTCCTCCTCTGAACGGTTGACCACAAAGTCACGGTTATCCCAGTCTCTAAACTATAAGCATAAAGTTTTATTGAAACTGAAAACGGGACCAAATTCATTTCGAAATAAATCTCGAATTTATTCCGAAGCAGTTCTACGGTCGTTATTGAAATATTCTACACTGATCTTAATTCTAAACTGATCACGATGATATTTATGATTAGTAACCAACCTATCTGAAAGAAATTCCAAGATAATCACGAGAATATTATTTAGAAAACTTATTTGGAAACAATTCTTAACGTATACTTAGAAATTGAAAATAATACCGAAACCATTTCGAATAAGCATTGCCCCACCGTAATGAAAAATATGGTTCTCAGAAGGTTATTGAAATAGCTGTCAAATATTCACGGAATTATGCTTCTCGGTATGAGATTTAATTTCTCCGAACACGCCTTTAAGTGAACTCGGTACAAGGCTTTGCTAATTCTTGCACTGATTTGATTCATCCACTTGCCCACTCTCCCATTAAATTTGAAAAAGTTCATAAATACAACAATAAAACAAAACTTTCAAAATAAGTAATAGCTTTACATAAAAATCGCATAAATCAAACAAAATGAAAATGCAAAAGCTTGAAACAAGCAAAATATTATCGCAACGAATCCCACTGTCAGAGAGCTTTGCAGTGTTGAAAAGTAGAGCTTTTCGGCTATACACAGCCAAGTGCAAAGAAGAATCCTCATAAATGCAAGCAATTTACTGCAATGAAACAAAATGAATGAATGAATGAGTAAACCAGTAAGACGTGACAACACGAAGAATGCTAAGCCACAAATGTAGCTGAAAACGAGCAAAACACCAACAACATTAAAGAAGTAAAAGTACGAAAGGTGTGCGCTGTTATGCAGACAACAATGCAGGTGACACTCACACTTGAATTGGCGCACCAACAAACAGACCAACATATGTGGCAGTGCACAAACAGCCAAAGAAACAAACACACCGAAAGAGCACTAAAAATGTTTTTGAGAGGGAGTTGCCGCTATAGAAAGTCCGCAGCTGCAGCCGGCAACATAATCACAGCCTTGCCGCTCAATTGCCGGCATACAAATCTTGGCTTGGGAAGTGAAAGAGGAAGAGAGTAGGAGTTGTGGTGAGACTTTTGTCACAGCTTTTTCATATAGTATTTTCTACGTTTCTATTGTTGTTGTGTTGCTTTACTCTACAATCATGCAGCTGCACGAAGCCAAAAGGTGGCCAACATACTTATAACAGTAGCAAATGTAACAGTATTTAAATTGCATGCTAACAATAACAATAGCAAAAGTAGTCAACTTCAAGCTGAGTGTCACAGTAGTTGGCACTTTGTGTTTTATTTTATTTTTGGTTTTGTGCATTTTTCATCTTTTACTTTCGGCCACTTTATGTGGGTGTAAGATGACAGCGTTTGTTTGACTGTGCACAAAAGCGGCTTCGTATGGCACGTGCTGGAGTTAGAAAATATTTTTAAGCCTTGTATAGTAATATATATTGTCATATACTCAATATACAAAGGGATATATAAATTTATATACAGGGTGGCTGATGAAAGCCGCTACCAAAAAAAAATTAAATACCTTTTTTTCTATTTAATGAATCTGGTTAATTTTTTTTTTATTTTGCAGATTGACTTTTACATTTAACAAAAATGGATAACTGGGACACTGAAACAAGAATTTGGATTGTCCGCCGCTATCACGCACTGGAGTCCGTAGTTTTGGTTCAAAGAGAGTATAGGCGCACGTTTGGCGGCAATCCTCCGAGCAGATGGACCATAATAAGACTTGTAAACAATTTGGCCGAGCATGGGACAGTCAACAGCAGACCTTACCATCGAAACCCTTCAGTTCGAACGGAGGAAACAATCGCTGCTGTAGCTGCTGCCATACAAAACAATCCACGTGTTTCGACAAGAAGCTTATCTGCTCAAATGGGTGTAAGCAGACAGTCATTACAGTCAATTATGCACAAAGATTTGGACTTATTCCCATATAAAATTCAAATGGCCAACAAACTGAACGCTGCAGACTTGCCGATTCGCTTGGAATTTTGCCAGAAGATGCTTCAAATGGTGGAAGAGGATGGAAACATGTTGAACTGTCTTTTCATGTCTGACGAGGCCCATTTCGATTTAAACGGCAACATAAACAAACAAATTTGTCGAATATGGAGTGCTTCCAACCCACAGATACTCCATGAGACGGAATTGCTTCCACTAAGACGGAATTGCTTCCACTTCGTGTCACAGTGTGGTGTGCAGTTTCATCACGCTGCATTGTCGGGCCCTACTTCTTCGAAGAAAACGGTCACACCGTTACGGTTACTGGAGACCGTTACTTGAGCATGTTGAGAGAGTTTTTCTATCCAGAATTACGCCGAATGAGAATTTATTTCAACTCTGTGTGGTTTCAGCAAGATGGTGCAGCTCCTCATATAGCCCAACCTGTTATGACAGAATTGCGACGAAAATTTCCCAATAAGCTGATATCCAGAAACTCCACATTCCGTTGGCCACCCAGGTCGCCTGACCTTACTGCACCTGACTTTTTCTTGTGGGGTTATTGCAAACAGGAAGTCTTCAAAGCAAAACCAACAAATTTGAATGAACTAAGGCAATCCATTCGAGAAACAATTACGGCTATTCCTGTCTCAACTCTCCAAGCAGTAATGAACAACTTTTTGGTAAGATGCCGCACATGCATCGACGAGCAGGGGGGGCATTTAAATTCCATTATTTTTAAAACTAATTAAGCTATATTTAATAAAATTTAATGAGCTTTAACATGAATAAAAGAAAAATCAATTCCATACACTGAAAAAAAAATTATTTGAGTTTCTTAATGTAGCAAAATTCATCAGCCACCCTGTATTTAAATATTTGTTGATGCAAATGTATGACAAAAAGTAAGGGTATGCGTCCTACACTTAGACGATAGAGATGACAATCCCGGGATCATGTGGTTTTTTAGGTGCCGAAAATGGCGCAATTTTCGGTATCGAAAATATGCTACATAAACGAAATGTGCTTCATTTGAGAAATATTTTGTTTTAATTTTCTTCTTTGCATTGTTACAAAATAGTAATAATATACTGGCGCCTTCAATAGGCGTAGAAGATGAAATTGAAAGAACGAAAAAATAAACAGCAAAGGAGATATAAGCAGTATTGACACAGCAATAAAAAAGAAATAACCAAAAATTCAAAAATAAATTACCAAAAAACTACTATTTTATAAAAACTAACAAATATAGGTCTTAGGGCCGGTTTCACCAACGCGACTAAGACTAAAACTAAGTCGTGACTTAAGTTAGCACAGATTCGAGACTAACTTAATTTTGGGTTTCACCAACTGAGCGACTTAAATAATTTTGAGCACAACAACCCGATCAGCTGTTTTATGCATAGTAGTATTTTTTCATACCAGACAACTATGCGCATCCAATACCCCAGTGCGAAAAGGGCATGTATGGCCATACAAGAAGGAATGTGATGATCTTACACCCATTTCTCTTTAGTTGGAAGGTACTAAAATTAGCGCTTAATTCAAAACGATAGTTTCGTAATGGTTGCATGCTAGAAAACAAGCGATCACATGCATCTACGCTTACCCTGTTAAAGTCAAGCATGGTGAAGTTTCCGACTGGGGCGTTGCACAAAACAAATTAGCAACATTACTGACATTTAGGTTTTGAACCACAGCAACACTGCTTAGTCGAGAATAAGTCAGCAGGCAAGTTGACTAAGTTGTGACTTAGCTAAGTTAGGTGGTGAAACTGAAAAAGTGAAAATCGCTACTTAACTAAGTTAAGTCGAGTTGGTGAAACCGGGCCTTAGTCCCTTCGTTTTCATTAAAGTTTAAGGCTTTCTGTATTGTTATTGCTACAGTCTACAATTCTATGCTTCTTCTATTTATGTTTGTTGTTGCAATGTTTTTGTTGCTTACCCTTGCATGAATAATTATTGTTTTTGGTTTTTGTGTCATTCCAACGTCTTGATTAGATGGCTCGGTGGCAGAGTAAATTCCTGCTTTGCTGACTAAATATACCACTGTGCAGTAGTAAGCTTTCAGAGCTGCACAAGCAATTTTTGCCAGTTTAACCCGGTTTTTTCTTGCAATCTAACTCTTTTCCCCTGCTTCTATCAAGCTGCTGCATCGCTTTAAGTGTGTGGCTGCAACAAAGCATGCAGCTGCATTTAATATGTATGTATGTAAGTATGTATGTTTGTATAACTTTTGTTGTTTTTCTTCGACTGTAAATGTTGCCTACATGTCTTTGCATACATTTAGGCTCATGCCTTCGCATTTTTTAAATCGGATGCTGTTCTGTGAATTACTTTTTCTCACACTTGTTTCTTATTTGTCTCTGGGAAATTCCGAGGTTAGAGGTTCTTCAACTGAAACGACAACCAGGATAAGATAACATAAATAAAATAAAATAAAATAGATGAAAATAAAATAAAATAAAGCAAAATAGAATAAAGTAAATAAACTAAAATAAAATTAAAAAAAATTGAATAAAATAGAATAAAATAGAATAGAATAGAATAGAATATAATAGAATAGAATAGAATAGAATAAAATAATATGAAATCAAATTAAATAATTAAAATAAAATAAAGTGAAATAAAATAAAACAAAATAAAATTAGATAAAATTAGTTCAAATTAAAAGAAATTAAACTAAATTAAATTAAATTAAACTAAACTAAATTAAATTAAATTAAATTAAATTAAACTAGATTAAATTAAATCAAATTAAACTTAATTAAATTAAATTAATTTTAGCTTAAGTTAACTTAATTAAATGAAATTAAATTAAACTAAACTAAACTAAATTAAATTAAATTAAATTAAATTAAATAAGTTTAATTAAATTAAACTTAATTAAATTAAATTAAGTTAAGCTAAATTAAATTAAATTAAGTTAAATTAAATAAAATAAAATTGAATTAAATTAAATTAAATTAAATTACATTAAATAAAATAAAATAAAAAAAATAAAATAAAAAAAATAAAACAAAATAAAATAATATAAAACAAAATAAAATAAAATTAAAAAAATAAAGTAAAATAAAATAAAGTAAAATAAGATAAAATAAAATTATTAATATTTAGAATAAATTAAAATAAAATAAAGTAAATTAAAACAAAATAAAATAAAATTAAATTGTATCTCCATCAGAATAAGTTATACATTATTGAAACACAAACTTGTGAGGGAAAAGTGTTGATAGTGGTGTTCTCTTTTCTGGAATTACACTTTTACAAATCAGCTCTATGACCTCCACTGCGCATACGTAATCAAAGGCCTCCTGGAATTGCACTTAATACTTGTGGTTTTGATTAGTGTTGCACACAGATGACAACTTAATCACACTTTTCACAGTGATAGCAGCAACGTCGATACCTTGGATAAATATTTTTGTGGTCGGAGTGTTTGTTACCTTTTACTGTAAATTTTGTTTGTTCGATGCAACTGTTAGTCAAGCGCGTATATGTGTGAGATATATAAATTTCTACATGTGTGTTTGTCTATGGAAATAAAATTTTATCTTTCACTGCGAAATGTTCTACAACCTCTTATAATGTTTGCAGCTGGTACACACGACAACCGCCCTGCTCTATACTCTTTCACTTCAGCTAGCCATTCATCTTTGTGCAGCTGCTCACCATAACTTTTGCTTTCTTTCTTTCATGAGATAAGTGCGACATATTTTATGGCAATTATTTCAAGAATTTCTTGTTGTGTCTGGATAGTTGTGGCTGAATTCAGCAATGAAAGTGGATGGGTTATAATTCGATATGTTTAATTTGACTATTGAAAAATAGTCGTTCCATGTTATGATAATTAGTTCAAAAATGAGTTCAAGGGAAAGTATTACTTGAGAAAAGTTTTCCTCCCCAGATTCAGATAAATTTTCGAAATATATTTGTGTATTAATATATATTTTTGGTTATTTTTTTCGTTTATCCGATTTTTTTTAGTTTTTGAGGATTTTTTTTTTTTTAGACACTCCTATACTGCAGCTAAGTACAAAACTAGTCATGGGAAAACACCTGTACGAGTACATAAGTAGAGTTTTCTGGATCGTGCCCAACTAGTTCGAAAAAACGGCCGTTAAGTAATTTTCGTATACCACAATTGAACTTATATTTTTTTGTCGATATTAAATTATTTTGTGAGACTGATGCTGAAATCTGACAAATGGCAACTCGTGTTGCTAAGTACGCGTTTTAAGGAAAAAAATCCCAGTTAGTTACCTTAAAATTTTAGTAGGAAATTTTTGTTTGAATAATCCCGTTAAGGCCGGAAAAATTCGATAGGATTAAAAAAGATCTCGAATCAACCATTCAAACTTGCCCAGCAGTTTAACAGCTTGTGATACCCTAATGGCAAAAAAACTTTCTAATTCTATATTTACCCTTTTGAAGGCAATAAATCCTACTTAAAAAAATGTGAGGAAGCAAAGAAAAGCGTCAACGAAAGCTTGCTAAAAAGAGGGTCGGATTTTGTTCTTTAAAGTCTAAACAGGCTTACAATACTTATTTAAATGTAAATAGGTTTAAAAAAAAGCAAAGAAAATTTAGAGTTGCCGCCAAGTGAATAATAATAAAAGAAAAAATAAGAACAAAAAGTTAAGTAAATAAAGGGTGTTTTTTTTAGGGGTATAGAGCTTCGAATTGAAATAAAACACAAGAAAATCGTTTTAAGGTCCATCAATTTGGCATTATTGGAAGGATAATTTTATGCCATTAATGTTTAAATATGATTTCGGGCATGTGGCCGCCGCGGCTGGCTCGAATAAAGCCAATTCTATAGGTCCAATTTTCAACCACTTTTTCGAGCATATGGGGCCGTATGTCGGCAATAACGCCACGAATGTTGGCTTCCAATTCCCCTAACGTTTCTGGTTTGTTGGTGTAGACGAGCGACTTCACATATCCCCAAAGAAAATAATCCAATGGTGTCAAATCACACGACCTTGGTGGCCAATTGACAGGTCCATTCCGCGAAATTATGCGCTCATCGAATGTTTCCTTCAATAAATCGATTGTGACGTGCGCTGTGTGGCATGTAGCGCCGTCTTGTTGGAACCACAACTCATCCACATTCATGCCATCCAATTCGGGAACAAAATAGTCGGTTATCATGGCTCTATACCGGTCTCCATTAACGGTAGCTGCCTCTCCAGCATTATTGCGGAAGAAGTATGGCCCAATGACTCCACCAGCCCATAGAGCACACCAACAGTCAGTTTTTGTGGATGTAATGGCGTTTCAAGGGTCTCATGTGGATTCTCTTCACTCCAAATGCGGCAATTTTGCTTGTTGACGTAGCCATTCAACCAAAAATGAGCCTCATCACTGAACAAAATTTTGCGATGAAAATCAGCATCGAAATCAATCTCATTTTCGGCCCATACACCAAAATCACGACGCATTGCATGGTCTCGCGGCTTTAATTCTTGCACAAGCTGGATCTTGTAAGGTCGCAAGCCAAGATCTTTGCGCAAAATCTTCCATAAAGTTGATGGACAAAGCTCCAATTGCTGTGCACGGTGGCGAATCGATTCATTCGGGTCCTCTTCAACACTTTGCTCTACAGCGGCAATTGTTTCTTCGGTGCGCACTGTTCGACGTCTCTGTGGATGCGTATTATCACATAGAGTAAACGTAGTGCGAAAACGATCCATGGTTAACCGAATTAATTGCTCTGATGGACGATTATGTCGACCATTAAATGGACGGAGCTCACGGTAAACTTCGCGAACTGAACCATTATTTTCGAAATAAATTTGCACGATTTGCAAGCGTTGTTCTTTTGTCAACCTGTTCATGATGAAATGGCAAACCAAACTGAACATAAATGACATTAGAGTTGCCAGATTTGACCACAAAATGCCAGTTTTATCTCTATTCGAAAAACAAACCTGTAAAAAAAACACCCTGTATATGAACTCATGAAAGAAAAGAAGAAAAGGGGCAAGAATGAAAACACGCGTAAAGAAAGAAAAAAAAAACGAAGAAAAATGAGTAGCAATGAGAATATGCAGACGGAGGAAAACAAAAAATAAAAAAGATGATAAATGGCGATAGAATAAAAAACAGTAAGCGCCAATTGGAACTGTCAAAATGTGACAATACGTAGAAGTTTCCACACCAACACCAACAAATCACTAACACCAACACCAACACCACACCAACCCCAACACCAACATCAACACCAAAGCAAACATCAACACCAACATCAACACCAACAACAACACCAACACCACACCAACATCAACAACAACACCAACACCAAAACCAACATCAACATCAACATAACTGGAGTGTGTATGTCTCTCTAAATTAACGAGCTGAAGAATTGTATCTCTGTTAGAAAAATCTTATTACTAGCTTATAAAATATTAAAAACCTAACACCAAGAGCAAAATACAGAAAAAATACTTTACAGCAATGAAAAGCACACTTGTGTGGGATGGAGGAAAACAAAAGAAGGGGAGAATATCGAATTAAGTAACGAAAGGAGAGGCTTAGGATTTGTGTTATGATGAAGCGAAGAGGAAGCACAAAGTGGCATAAAAAGTTAAAAGTACATCCTTAGCACACAAATGTATACATATTAACATCTGTGGCACGCACACAATAAAAGTATTCAATACCCCGCAATTTGTTTGTTTGAGAGTGTTATATTTTGTGCATTTGTGGTGGCTTGAGGGCGTCTGCTTGGCTTTCTTGTGACACAGTTTCGTAGTAAATCTACGCTACGTATTACCATCTCAACAATATAAATTGGCAGTAGGCACATGCTTGCTATGAAAAGCAGTTATGTACATACTGTTTGTACATCAATAAGCTGACACATTTTTATTGCAATACATTTCTTTTGTTTATAAGCTTCAAATTATCAATATTTCACAAGAAAGTGTGGAAAAGGTTTAAACATCAATGACGGGGAAAAGGGATGCAATTACGGTAAGCTGGAGGATTTTTGAACAGTAGTTATTCCATTAATTTGAATATTAGAAAAACAAATGTAGAAATAAACTATTATCTTTTTTTGTTTATCTATATTAGATAATGTAATGAGCATATCCTTGAACTTTATTTAAATAATATAATGATAACCCTGTATTGTTGAGATATTAACTATACTAATTTATCTTCATATATACGGAGGTTAAAAGCATCGTATAGCATATCAGCCTAATTAACTTAATGAAATCGTCCAAAGTATATACCATATAGGAAATTTCGAAACAAGTTTTTCAGTTAGCTCAATTATTTTCTTGGGAGTTCAAAATTTTACGCGTTCCCATTAGTTTTTTCCATTGACTACTTTTTCTGAGGTTTTGTTTTTTTTCGTTAAATTTGTATTTTTTTTTTTTCGTTACCCGTATCGATACCGTATCAATATATTTTCTAATTAATAAGTTCTGTGCAGATCGCTTAGTCATATTTTATAATTTATTTTTATTTTTGGTCTTCATTAAATTTTTTCTTGCGTTATCGATTTTTCGATCATCAGTTCCTGTCGATTATTGGCTTGCGTTAATTTGTTCATCCGAGACATAGATTTTTCTCAAAAAAATGCGCTCTAAATATTTGTACTAAGGGTCCAATCCCCCTAGAATAAGTGGAGCAGAGATAAACAATGCCAGGGGCCACTGAAGAGCATGAAGAAAACCGAAGCGGAGAGCACAAGGTTCCAAAAATATTCAGCTTTATAGGTGTTTCAAGCGTTGGCTAGCTATAAGAGTGGTTTATGAGTCGAAAATATGCCCATCCCTGGATTCAAGCAAACACTGCCATGTTTTGTTATAATTTATGCTTGAGGTTTTATCGATACTCACTTATTATTTCCAATTGTTAACAGTATCGATGCTGGCCTAACTTTTTTTAATCGATTTTATCAAACTTCTCCCATTATTCTCGATTTTTACCAATTATTGGGCAAACCCGATTATTTTAAAATTTTAATTAATTTTTCTGTAGATTTCTATCGATTATTTCTACAGATTTTTATCGATATGAAGTTGGTTATACCATTTTTGTGCAGAATTTTTTCCTCGCATTTAAAACATCATTAATCCATTTATATTGATTCACTTTTCAGATTGCAATATCTGTCCTGTGTGTTATTTGAACTCGGGAATACTAGAATACTCCCTCAAATTTGTATCTTACAAAATTTGTTACTCTTACGCCCTGTTGCACAATAAACTGCAATAAATTTAGATAACAGCGTCATTAACTAAAAAATTACGTAAAGAAGTTTGTTGCCGGTAACTTATACAAATTCACTTTTCTCTTATTATTTATAATACCCTACATCAACTCACGCCATCAACTTGCTTCCCATTTTAAACTCAACATCTTTAAGGGGCTGGGTTTTTTTTTGTACTTTTAACAAATCAGTAGCCTTTCAATGTCACTCAGCATTTTCATTGCCTTTTAACATCTATTCCATTGTGCCGCTGAACCTTAACAAGCTGAAAAGGAAAAGCGTTGACATTCAAAGTAGCGGCATGCGGCTGCTTGTCCATTAACGCCACTTGACCGACAGCCAGCACTTGCCAGCTGGTACAAACATGAAGGACAAGCACCAAAAGCAACAAAAGCGAACTTCGTTGAACAATCGCACTCACTTACTATATCAACTTCGTTGAGTATATTTTGCTGTTAATTATTTAAAATTGCGCTAAGCAGCTTTAGTGAATTTTGTATTAAATTTTTTTTTTTTTAGTAATATTTTTTGAAACTTTCCTAACTTAATATTTAGGTTCGCGTTTTTAGCGCTGCTTTTTTAAACTGTGTTCTTTTGCAATTGAGTTGCAAAATATAAAAGGGGGTCGTATGTAAATTCTTTATAGTAACTCAACTATTTCCAACCAGAGAACAAGCGAAGTAGCTGTCCTTTTTACTTTGTTGTATCTTATTATACCTTTCATGAACATGAAATGTTATTATAACTTTGGTCCGATGTTTGTAAGCATGAGAAAAAGAAGAAATAGACCCACCAATAAGTACACCGAAATGATCAAGGCGATGAGCTGAGTCGACCTAGCCTTGTCCGTCTGTCCATCTTTCTGTCTGTCTGTTTGAACTCAATCTAATCCCTCAGGTTTTGGAGATATCTCGCTGAAATTAAGGGGCCGCCATTTTGTAAAACATTAAGCATTTGTCGGAACAAGCAAGATCGGACCAATACAGCGCATAGCTCCCATACAATCGATTGTTCCGATAAATGGGGTTGGGCTATGTATCTTTAAATTAACAGTTTTGCAGACTTTGTACTAATTGTGAGTAAGGATCGGACACCTAAAACCGTGATGCGTATTCTTCGGCACAGTTGTTATTGTTTTATTTTATTTTATTTTATTTTGTCTTATGCTATTTTATTTTATTTTATTTTATTTTATTTTATTTTATTTTATTTTATTTTATTTTGTTTTATTTTATCTTATTTTATTTTTGTTTTATTTTATTTCATTTTTAATTTATTTTATTTTTTTTTATTTAATTATACTTGATTTTATTTGATTTTATTTTATTTTATTATACTTGATTTTATTTTATTTTATTTTGTTTTATTTTATTTTATTTTATTTTATTTTTTTTTTACTTTATTTTATTTTATTTTATTATATTTTTTTTATTTTATCTTATTTTATTTTTGTTTTATTTTATTTTATTTTTAATCTATTTTATTTTGTTTTATTTTTAATTTATTTTATTTTATTTTATTTTATTATACTTGATTTTATTTTATTTTGTTTTATTTTTTTACCAAATATTAAATCAAGCAACCATTTCTACGCGCAGCGCCTCCTTGGTGTTCGTATGTATCGTAATTTGTTTTTCTTTTTTGAATTGTATCTTTTTCAACCCGATCTCAAAAGATGGGAACTTGATATTTTCTTGGCCCTTTTTAAGTTTCTTCTTAGCAGTTTCGCTTGTAGAATATTTGCTGTCATTTGTCGTTGTTCATTATGCCAATGGCCAGCTTTGGCGTTGGCGTCTGACTACTAAGCCTTTTCTACAACACATTTTTTTTGTTGTCATAATTTTTAATTGACATTAAGTACTTGAATGTGCTTTTATGCTTTGACGACAACAATTTGGCAAACAGAAAACAAACGCCCGCTGGATGTTTATAAAGCTTGAGGGCCAAAGCGTTAATAAATAAATTATGCTCGCAAAACAAAAAAAAAGGTCTTTGTAGACCTGTAGATATTTACTTATGTACATATTACACTAAGTTTTGCCCGTAAGATATTTTTCTTGTGCTACAGCGGAAGCTGTGTGTGGATTAACAGCTGTCCAGCTAAGCTTAATAGTACACAACAGGCAACAAAGCAATTAGTATTAAAGTTTTTTTTTGTTAGATTTTATTGAAACTTTTCTTGTTTTTATTTATTACTATTAAATATTTACAAGTACAAAGAGCGTTTAATTTTACCTTTGGCAATCAACATAAAAAGTCTTAGTGAAGTTTTTCATAAGCGGGGTTTTCCGATTTAGCCACTGGTTATAAAGAAAAGGAAAGTATTTATGTGCACACTAATTGTGAAAAAAAGGCGCCATAAAACATAACAGACTAAGCGAGCTTAATCTTCATTACAAGACATTAACCAAATTAGGAGTGGTCATCATGAAATTGTAATATAAATAAACAGGAATAATAATGATAATAAACGAAAAAATTAATTTATACCTCGGTTGCATGGCTTCGTAAGACTTCTGTTGACTACATACGTACATAGTTTGTATTCATCTCATTCTGTGTTTATAATAGCAGGTACTTATTACTTAAGCTCGCTCGAAAAGAATTTTAGAAAACTTTTTGTGTATTAAAGACTTCAAAAAGACTGGGTAAACGCAAGAATAGAGGTTTGGGTTATGTTTTGAAAATTATGTATTGGAATTTAAAGTTAAAAGAAACAGGGAGCTAAACAGTTTTTAAATATTTAATGCATACATATATTTTCAATATTAATACTTTCCATATTATCGGAAAGGCTCGAGATTTTTGCATTTTTTGTTCAAAGGATTATTATGTGTACGTTCTCACTAAAAAGGAAATAGTGCAAGTAAAAAAAACGAACCAAAGCGGCTGGTGGTTGAATTTATGAGCTTTTGTTCTGATGAGCCATTTTGTTCTACTGGAAAATTGTGGTGAAGGAGACGACGATATTGTTTTCACAAGAAGATTTAAGGTCTTCTAATACAATTTTCAAACTAAATAATCAATATATAAATTTCACAAATCAATAATCCAGAATTCCAATTAGCGCAAAACAACAAATTGATAATGATTGTCAATTTAAATTTCAATGTACATTAAAGTTTACAACATACTATAACAGTACTATAAAATACCCAGCGTGGCCACTACGACTGTTACTTAATAATTAACGCAAATATATGGTATATAAGCATGGGTACATAAAGATTTTACAGCAAGACGATAATGCTTAAACGTTTAACAACAACATAAATGAACATAAATAAGAACTCAATTAACAAAAGCTTGCTAGGAGGCAGGAGTTGAGTGCGGATACTGAAACGATAAACGTAAATAGACAACAATTCGGACGACGACATACAGCAAGAGAACACAGGATGTTAGAGGACATAATTCACTTAGCAAACAATTGAATTAAAATCAAATGTGAGTGAATGAGGATAACGTAAACAAGTAATGGAATGAGGTGATCGAGCAGAGAGCGCCACAAAAAAGTATTACACAATGCATACGTTTTAATCAGAAACAAACGAAAATATATCTACAAAAATAAATTGAAAACAGAGAAGAAAGGAGAATCAGGGCTTATGTCTTTCCAGACTGGATGGACAGCAAGGATATTTGAAAATCGCTAAGGACTGTTGGCTTGAATTGATACTCGTCAGATTGAGCGAATGATAGACATGGGTGGGACAGCCAAATTATCTGAACCTTAGATGGAAACAAGGGTAACAAATATGTTTTAAAAAACAAGAAACCTACTAATAAGCTCAAGCACGTAAATATGTATAAAGCAGTATTAGTAGTACGATAATCTTAATTGCAAATACAAAAGTATATATTCCTTAACTGGCAGATAGCTCTTTTTGTTGACCTCATTGTATTACTCAAAACATTTATATTGCGGTAAGAGCTTGCTGGCACGTATTGTTGTTGTTTATTTCCGTTAGTACTGTCAAGCTTTGTTTTTGTTACAATACCTTTTGGCACAGTGGTGCGGATTGTTGCCTGTGAATTAGTAGTTTGCAACAACATTTTAGCCGGAAATTAAATTTTGTAGATTTATTGAGAGCGGATAAAGATGAAGGCTAAGCAAGGAGCAGAATATAAAGTAACGGAATTGCTGAAATTGAATTCAAACAAGCGTGTTGGAAAAAACATGTAAACGTTAAGAAGACTTAATGATTTTAGTCGTAAAAGGAAACAAAGCTCTTTTATTGCTTTAGTTTAAGCTATTACTAATCTCAAATAACATACATTCAACATTAGCTCGGTAAAAAGGTCTTAGATATTTTATAAAACATTCTAGGTTCATGTGTAAAATTTATAATTTTGAAATTAATTACGTTTCATGTGCGAGCTTAGGCTCTTTGTACTTGAGTGTTTTGCGTTTTTTTAGGAACCCAATAGTTTTCCCGTTGATAGCAATGGTTGTTACAGTCTTATATATTTTATTCTTACAGATTTGTCGAAGAAATGTCACACTCAAATGCTGAGTAAAAAATTGTTATAATTAATTTACTTTTTCTTTCCGCCTTAGTTTGAGTGCACTATATTGATATATTTGTTTGTTCCTTACCTTGAATGAAGCGAGCTATTTTCCTTCGGAAATAAAAGCGATCTGTTGTAGAGGGCATAGAAAATGCTATGAAAATAGTACGCTACAACCGGGACGACAGCAACACAGCTACATGTCCGTTCGGGGAAAAGAGATGCCAATAGTGTCAACGAATATGAGGTAGAAATTACAAGCTGACACATATACACGGAATGCTTAGGACTACAAGAGGGAAAAAGTCTCTCTAGGGCAGACTACAAAAAAGATAGCGCTAGCACGATGAATTCACATTTCAGCTGCTGTACGAGTATCACCAATATTTACTATCTATGTATATAAAAGAAAGTGACGTTAGTTCCAACGCTCATAACTCAAGGACGCCTGCACCGATTTGGATGATTCACACTAATTTAGATTATTCTCTGACGAGAATATGAGAATACCCAGTAAAATTTCCGAAAAATTCCTAAAAAAAAAATTTTTTTTCCATACATTTTGTATGGTGCGAATTTTTATAATTTTTTTTTTTTTGTTTAGAAAAGCTCAATAATGGATCGATCGATGGTGAAGTGGAATTGTGTGTGTGTGAAAAAGTTACATCTACAGGGACAGGGATAGGGATAGTGATAGAGATAATGCTAAGGATAGGAAAAGCCAATACTTCTAGATCCATTCAGGTAAAAATCTGGGCAGGACAAAGTCTGCCGGTTCCTCTAGTATTTTTATAAAAACTCTTGATTTAATATCAAAAATTGACAAATAGTAATATTACTATTTTAAAAATTTTCTTTTTTTAAACAAGTAAGCAATATGTAAACAGATTTTATCTAAAACAAATAAAATAAAACAAAGTAGTCATAAAAGCAAGTAAAACACCCTATAAAAAAATAAAAAATTTTCCAAAAAAAAATCCTAAAAAACAATAAAAAAAAACTTCTAAAATAATTAATTTTTTTTTTGTAAAAATTCTTTATTTGATATCAAAAATTGACAAATAGTAATCTTCGTTCAAAAATTTTCTTTTTTGAAACAACTAAAAAGAAGTATGAAATGTAAGAAAAAAATCAAATAACACACAACACAACCTTTGATAAAAAACTTAAAAAAAACCCTAAAAACAATAAACAAAAATAATATCTCTCTCTCTATGGCGCGATATACAACAGGTATATCATCATAAACCTCCTAAGAGATTTTTGCGCCAAGCTTCTCTTCCAATTTGTGGTGTGCCGATTTTGAATTTTTCCCTACAAATTGGTGGGACCTACAGTTTTTTGCCGACTCCGAACGGCATCTACAAAGGAGACGAATTTTTGCTGAGAAGCCTGTCATGGCAGAAATACACTCGGAGAGTTTGCCAAACCACTGCCGAGGGGCGACCCCGTTTTTGAAAAACTTTTTTCAAATCACTTTTGATGTTACCTGTACCAGGGCTCGAACCATGGACCTTCGGTGTGGTAGGCCGGCAACACTACCTTCACACCACGGCGGCCGCCAATAATATCTAAATATCTAAAATAATTACCTTTTTTTTATAAAAACTGTTTATTTAATATTAAAAATTGACAAATAATAATCTTCCTATTTCCAAAATTTTCTTTTTTTAGTCAAGTAAACAAAATGTAAAAAGAAGTTAGTTAAAACAAATAAAATATAACAAAGTTGTTATAAAACCTAGTAAAACGCCCTATAAAAAAAAATTTTATATTTATATTTGAAATTTTAATTAAAAATTTTTTTTTTCTGAAAACCAAAGCTCTAAAATAGTTAATTTTTTTTATAAAAATTCTTTTATTTAATATCAAAAATTTTACAAATAGTAATCTTACTTATGGTGGTGAACGAGGGCAAAACGAAGTACCTTCTGTCATCATGCAAAGAGTCAGCGCATTCGCGCCTTGGCAACCAAGCCACTGTTGGCAGCAATAATTTCGAAATAGTAAAGGACTTCGTTTACCTGGGAACCAGCATTAACACCAACAATAATGTTAGCCTAGAAACCCGACGAAGAATTACTCTTGCAAACAAATGCTACTTCGGACTGAGTAGGCAATTGAAAAGTAAAGTCCTCTCTCGACGAACGAAAATAACACTCTACAAGTCACTCATCGCACCCGTCCTGCTATATGGTGCAGAAGCGTGGACACTAACGACATCTGATGAGGCGGCTTTGGGAGTATTCGAGAGAAAGGTTCTTCGAAAGATTTGTGGGCCTCTACGCGTTGGCGACGGCGAGTACCGAAGAAGATTTAATGATGAGGTGTATGAACTTTACGCAGACGCCGACATAGTTCAGCGAATTAAAACACAGCGGCTTCGCTGGCTAGGCCACGTAGTGCGAATGAGCGAAGATGCTCCAGTCCAGAAGGTATTCTTATCGCCACCCGCCGGTGGAAGCAGAGGAAGAGGGAGACCACCACTCCGATGGAAGGACCAAGTGGAGACCGATTTGCGATCCCGCGGTGTTTCCAATTGGCGCCAGTTGGCGCAACGAAGAAACGACTGGCGAGCTATGTTGGAGGGTCAAAATCGCCCAGGCGGTTAGATGACCATTTAAAGAAGAAGAATCTTACTATTTCAAAAATAAATTTTTTTTAAAAAGTAAGCAAAACGTAAAAATATTTAATTTAAAACAGATCAAATATAACAAAGTTGTTATAAAACAAAGTAAAACAATACTGCTAATAAAAAAAACTATGGGTAAAACCACGTTAATTGTTATAACGTAATAATTCAACCGAACACGAAAGTATGCAATCATGCAATCGGAGTCAAAACCAAACCATGTCTAGATCAGGAGCACGTTAGTTTTCTGCCTTTTATAGTTACTAAGCTTGTTTCAGTGTCTTAAAACCACAAGCAAACATATCTCGAAAACTCTACAAACTCCCAACAGCCTGTTAAATAAAATAGTTTTCAATATACGTGGGTTACGGGCCTCACGATGCATTTCTGAGTTGGAGTGAAGTGCCCTTATGTTACTAGTCGATATATGGTTTATGCAAAGTAGGATAAGTTTGCCCCCCTAAGAGAAGGAGCTTCCTGCAACACACATTTTTATTTAAAGCACGATACTTTGTGACATCAGCTACCTTTTAGATTTTTCCCCCTTTACAATATACTCGTACTCAAAATTTGGCTAACCTGGACCTTCGATTAATGTTTGGTAAATATAGCGTAAGAGTTGATATGAGCTTAAAGACTCCATAAAGAACAAATGAGAATAAGGGAACCTCAGATTTTCATATGTGTGTTTGATGTAAGTACTAGTTTTAAGAGATGTGTTCAACCGAAGCCCAACTGTCAGCAATAATAGACTTCGATTGTCCAATCAGAACATTCACTGAATATGCCTAACGGGATGATCTAAAACGGACTACTTCACTTTAAGTATGTGGGTTTTGACATTAAATTTTAACTTGAGTTTGCATTTTAAATTTGTGCTAATACAATTTATGTATTTGAGCTGAATTCGTTAAACGTTCTTAACATAAAGATGTCAAAGACACCAAGAAGGAAGGCATACAAGATTACTACAAAGTAATTTACGATAATATTTGGCACTTTTATTAGAATAATACAATATTTTGCTTGCATTAAAGTCAAGTAGGCTCGTAAGTATGCAAGTTGCCTAAGGATACTTAAACAAGTTGTTGGCAAAGGACATGACTTAATAATTGCTTAAGGCCGAAAAACAAACAAAGGGCAATTGACATATTGGAATTTTTAAGTGAATTAAAAATATGACTCTTCTAAGCGATATAATTAAATTGCATATGTTTATACGAAGTGCTATTTTTAGAATATCAAATTGACAAAATTTTAATTGAGTAGCATGAGACTTGCTCGTCAATAATACAGTTGTAGGCGACATTGATCTTTGAAAATATATTTATAGATTTTAGGCCATTACTCAACACTCTATTTTTTAGAAGCTGTTCTTTTGCTTCTTTCTCTGAATATTGTAAAAATCTTTCGGGACTGAATGTACAAGTGTAAACAAATATACAGTTGTGTTCAATACGAGTATACTCTTAATAGTAGTCAAAAATTAAAAATTCTTTATTTAAATATAGTAAATTCCATAAAAGAAACCACATAAAAAGAAAAAAAAAGTTAAGGAAAGTTAATTAAACCTTTGAAAATATACATCAAAATTTTAAATTTTCAGAATTTGTAGAAAATTGTTTAGTATGCAGTCTTATAGCTCAATCAATTTTGGCATAACAATGTGCAACTTAAAAGAACCTCAAAATTTCCCCTACATTTTTAGATTTTTTTTGTCAAGGATGTCGTGTATTTTTTTAATACAAAATAAATTTTTCTTCATGCGTTTTATGGAAGAAATCACTCAACACCCTTGACGACAATAATGCTAAAAACTCAATGGAAATTTCGAGGTACTTGGACATTGTTATGCTAAAATTTTCTAAAAATTTTGCCCAAAAATATTGCAATTTCGATGTAAATTTTAAAAAGTTTAATTAACTTTCCTTAAGTTTGTGTAAACTTTGAAATTTCTTTTTATGTGGTTTCTGTTATCGAACTCGCTATGTTTTAAATGAAAATTTTGAAAATACAGCTTCTCTTTATTTTGTCGAACGATATCTATTTTAATTTCACTGCTATTATATTGAACACAGCTGTATATAAATATAAACATTTGCATATGCATACATATCTACGCATATTAATTCTTTTAACTAATTTGCGTATTTTTCCTTTCGTCCTATTTTGCAGGCGATAATCCCCGCATTATTGAGCATCCCATGGATATGACAGTCCCAAAAAATGATCCCTTCACATTCAATTGTAAAGCAGAAGGTGATCCGACGCCATCAATACAATGGTTTAAAGATGGTCATGAGCTGAAAACTGATACGGGTTCACATCGGATTATGCTGCCAGCTGGCGGTTTGTTCTTTTTGAAGGTAAGTGAAGGGGTGTGCAGGCACTATAATTGTACAATTATATAAACAATTTTAAAACATATGAGGTAAGTAACTACAGCAAGGGAGAATAGGTGAATAAAAGTGGGTACAAAAGTCAAGCGTAAGAAAGAAGTTTAAATATTTTTATAGACTAGCGCATACTGGACCTCACTCGCTTGCAGTTTTATTTACACAGAAAATTTTGATTTCAAATAACTGTCAGTCTTGAACATCTATCATTATGATTGATGGGTGTATGAGCATTATTAAAAAAAAATTTGGTTTAACTACTTTATATTTGATAAATATTTAAGAACGCCTCATTATCAAATTTCCAAGTATCTAAGCTTAATGGAGGGCGAGTACTTTTTTAAAATTAATTTTAGTATTATTTTATTTTTTGTTCAGAGAGTTAAACGGTAGTGCGGAGCACATGTTGCATAGGGGGCAACCTTGAGTAATATTAATTTATGATTTTTTTTTATTTAAATTATTTTTTCTATATAAATACAGGGTGGTGGCGCAAAAGTAACCCTCATATCAGAAAATGATATAAATTTTGCGATTGGCCCCTAAAGTCAGTCCTGTTTTGACATTTGTGTAGTAAACACATGCGAAATACACGTTAATAAACAATGTTACGCTACACTGCTCCAGAACGCGGAATATTGCTGACTATTTATTTGACCAATAATCGGTCGAGGCCAAACGGTTACTGTGAATGGTGAGCGCTACAGAGCAATGATCAACGAGTTCATTTTGCCGCAACTTGATGAATTGGGATTGGAAAACATGTGGTTCCAACAAGACGGTGCAACAGCACACACTGCACGTGCCACAACCGATATGCTGAACATCGGAAGCTTACTTTTGCGCCACCTTGTAGTACGGGGGATGCGAGGCAGCTTTACACCTTTTATGTATTATTTTTGTTGGAACAATTTTCTTCATCCCTTGTCAAGTTTGGTTTTGTGACAAACCGGTTTCGGCGTTCTGCCATTTTCAATGCCTAGTTTCGTATTAATTGGGGGCGATTGACGAACATAACCTATACCTTTGGAAGATTTCATAAGCTGGTTGGGAATTACAATAGCATGCAATGCAAATGAAATAAACGAAAGAAATAATTACAGCTTATGTCGCTTAAACAGCAAGCGTTAGTGCCTATGCTAATTGAAGCCAATTGTAAACACCACGGGATCACAAATCGGTCGCAAGTTGGTCTTCCTATCGGAGTGGTAGTCTTCCTCTTCCTCTGCTTAAACCGGCTGCTGTAAATAATAATACTTTCTTGGCCAAAACATTTTTTTGCATTCGAACAACATGACCTAGCCAACGAAGCCGGTGCGTTTCAATTCGTTGGACTATGTCGGTGTCTGCATACAACTCACCATTAAATCTTCTGCGGTACTCGATGTCGCAAACGCTTAGGGGTTACTAAATCTTTCAAAGAACCATTCTCTCGAATACTCCCAGAGACACCTCACCAGATGTTGGCAGTGTTCAAACTTCCGCACTTCTCAATTGAGTGATTCTTCATTGTATTTCTAAGTTGATGTTTTTGTTATTAACAACAACAATATTACTGGTTCCCAGGTGAGCAAAGTCTTTTACTATTTCGCAATTATGGCTGCTGATAGTGGAGATGAAAGTTCGCTAGGGTGTCACAGTGTTTGAAACCTCGTTTTATTTTCAATGGTTCGGAGAGTTCCTCCTCAATTCTGACTGAGCTGGTGGTGCTGCTCAATGTCCCTTTGTACAGCCGTATAAGTTTTGCAGGGAAACCAAATTCAGGTATAGCGGTATATAGGCAGCTACTTTTCTTGCTATGGTAAGCGGCTTTAAAATTCTTCAATCCAATTAATTTCTCATAATTTTTTTTTTGAAAGTTTTCTCATTTTGTGAAAATCTGGTCGATAGTAGGTCTGAAGCCGTATTGATAAAGCCCAGATCGTCTCTTCTTTTCATGTTTCAGTCTTTATCACAATATGCTTTATAGATATTTCAAAGGCTGATTCTGCGATAGTTGGCGCAGTTTGTAGGATCTCGCCTCTTATGGGTTGGCCAGAGAACACATAGATTCCAATCTTATCGTCATAGTCGGATTCGGTACAGCGATTCCATGGGATTTAATATCGTCTCTGGGCTCTTGCAGGAATTTCCCGTTTACTCTATGAACATCGGTCACCCAATCGCCGTTCTAATTTGCAGATGAGCTCGCCTCTGGGTTTAAACCCTCCCCCATTCGCTAAATTTTTTGTTAGAGTTTTGGGACACTGTTCCTTTTGGCTAGTATATCAAGCTCTTGAATGAAAACATTTAGTATGACAAAAATAAGTAAGGAAAGTGTTGTCTTTGGCTGTGCCCAAACTTTATGCCTTTCATGGAAACGCATCACGGTTTTCAGTATCCAATCGTTATTTACAAAAAGTATAAACTGTGCAAAATTGGACGATCTTACCCCGTTAATTGAAATATACGGAGCCCTAACCCCGTTTTTCGGAAAAATTTGTGGTATGGGAGGTATACGAAATATTCGTCCAATTTATAACTGCCAAATTTTGTGTTTCTAAGCTTTTAATTGCAAAAGTTAAAGGCCAAACCCCCTATATCGCAACAATCGATTGTATGTGAGCTATATGAAAATGTTGGTCCGATCTTGTTGGTTCCGACAAATGATTAATATATTACAGAATGGGGTCCCATAACAAATTTCAGCCGGATAATTGTAAAACTGACGGACGAGTTTGCGTTCAAACAGAACTTAGCTCATTGCCTTGATCATTTCGGTATACTTATTGGTGGGTCTATCTCTTCTTCCTCGCATACTAATAAACATCGGACTAAAGTTATAATACCATTTCATGTTCCCAAAAGGTATAATAAACACATATACAGTGAAAGCTTTTCAGAGAGCTTTGGTGAAACCGTAAAAATATTGAGACTTAAAAAATTTATAAACATCTCCAGTATTGGAAAAAGTTTACATACATACGAGTATGTTCATTCGTTGTTATTCAAAATGCTTATAACTCTGTTTTTCAATATATTTTTTTAATATCTTACCAACATTTATCTCATTTATACCCGCCCACTCGAAATAGGGTGAAGTATAAGCAGTGCGCTCAGCAATTACGTATTTTCCACATTGCTGCCTAATTTTTATTCATTTGGAAAAATTATTTCATAATACCTGCATGTAAACACATCTTTGTGTAAGCAAAAAATGGCTTAAGTTGATCCTGCCGCAACTTATAAACATTTACAAAGTCCTTTAGCGCTCTTGCCTTGCTTGCACCAACAACGAAAATATTAATAAAATAAAAAGTTAATCGCTTCAAACATTCATCAAACGGCAACGAGTCAACACTCAATAACACTTGAAGGGCTATCTCCCTCATTTTAGTCAGCTAATTTCAAATGAGAAAGGGTGAAGAGTTAACACCAGCTAAATGCCTCAAAATTCTATGCTTTGAAAGCATTTTCATACTACAAATTGTCGTAGTATGGGCGCGCTATATTGTATGTTCAAGGGAATCCCACCGATTTAAAACAACGTACCGGTTCGGTTTTTCCAAAGTGCTACGTGTCCGGTTTTTATTTTGTTTTGCAAAAGTTGGGATCGATTTTGAAAAAATTGTGACTTTGCCTGGAACATATTTTCCTGGAAATCGAAAGTCAGTAGAAAGGGGCACAAGAGCACCAATTTAGATTTGGTTTCAAGTAAGAATCAAACAAAGCAGGTTTATAATTCATTGCGGTATGTGAGAGATATACTAAGTGTATGCGACTTTTGTTTCCCTTGATTGATGAGGGCAATACAAAAACCATATACTCGCTTTTTGTCGATCAATTATCGAGCGTTGTAGATTAGGGAACACCTTGCTCTATCGGTGGGGAGTTGACAATGAGAAGGTATTTTAGAGAATTGTATATACCAGCTCTAAGGTATGCCTGTGGTAGAAGCTGTCGAAATTCCGCTATCCCAAGGTTCAATATGTGCCTGGAAAAATATTGCCCCCATCCGTAATACTGCTTAGACTTTCGGGAAATGTTTTTCGGTTACAACAACAACAGTATATTGTGATATATATTCTATCAACAAATTGCTATGGACTATATGATCAGACTACCTAATGTACAGTCTTTGCAGTAGAAACCGCTGCTATTAAGACAGTGTTGGCACTCTGTTTTTAAGTACTTAGGTTTCGCGTTAGCTAAGTTATCTTTTTTAGAAGAAAAATATTGCCCCGAAGCGTTCAATCATTTGGAAAAATGAAGTGACTCAAGTACGACACTACAGTTCGTTTTTGTAGTTTTAACAAAGCCGATTGGAGCTGCTTTCTGTGGAACGATTATACTCTTACGGTTACGGTCGAGTTTGAAGTTATGGTTAAAGTTATGGTTACGGCTGTGGTTACTGCTTGCATAACAATACGGTTACGGTTATGGTTGCTGTTTGCATTACGTTATGGTTATGGTTAAGGTTTAAATTACGTTACGGTTACGGTTACAGTTACGGTAAGTGCTAAAGTTATGATTATGGGTACAGTTATGGTAAGTGCTACCGTTTTCGTTATGGTTACAGTTACGGTTAGTGGTACGGTTACGGCTATGGTTCGGGTTACGGTTTCGGTTGCATTCCTTGGTACGTACATAAACGCATACCTCATTCTGTAAAAAGCTTCCCTGATCCTTGCAATTTACGCTTAGGTTCGAACACATTAAAACTCATTCAACTTGCAAAATGTTGACTTTTAACTTTTACATTTTTATTTACAAGCTTCTAATGTATTTGCTGCTGCTATTTTATCAGTGTAACTTTTGCTTTTACACTCTGTATACAACTCCCAGTAGGGGGACACCAGCGTTGTCAATTAACTCGAGTGCGCAACAACAACAACAAAGCCGTATGCGATTTTTCGCTTGTTTTCCTTTTTCATATTCATTGGCTTTTCTAAAAGGTCGACCCTCTTTCTTCACGGCTACAAAGAGAATTTCAGCCTTCAAAAAGTAACAAAAAGAAGCCAAAGCAAGATACATCTAACATTACGCGCCAGATGATGCTCGAGATAACGCACTTGCGTAACATTTTTTAATTAAATTAAATGAAGTCGGACAATGTGTTTTCTATGTGTTGACGTTCTTGTTATTTTGCCACTTTGTTACAAGTCAAATATAGCCTTGGGGTTGTTTCAGCCGCTTGAAAATTTTTTTGTTTTTGTTGCTTTGCTTGTTGTTGTATGCTTTAACAACTTTCAGCTCTGCTGTTAAGATTTACAACAACTTTTGGACAACAGACAGAGATTTTTGCAATTTTGGAAATTTTTGCTTTGATGTTTGGAAAATGAAAAAGAAGAGGCGCATGTCATGAATTTAATTTTGTAAATCCAACTAAGACAAGAATTCAAAATGGTAGAATATTTTAATCATCACAAAGTTCAGAATAATTGAGAGATGAAGTTTTAATATGTAAATTTCATACACATGGCTTCGTGATTGAAATAAATACGTGGAAGATTAAACCGTTGCCTAGGATGAAGTTGAAATAAATTCGAAAGTGCAATAAAATGGTCCAGAAAAGAAATCGATTGAGTCATGTGCATTCGTTCATTCCTCTGTTCGCAAGATAAACTGAGCAAAAGTTAATATATATAACGAAATTATTTGTATAAACTTTAAGTGCACCCAGAATAGATTGACTAGACTGTAGCCAAATTCACTTTTTCTTAATCAATATTTTTCTTATTAGCATATTTTGCACAATTTTATTAGATACATACTTTCTGAAAAATTAAAAATCGGTTTTATACCACTACCATTTTTTTCATTCTTCTAACGTCGCGTTTGCTTAGGCGATTGATATCCATGTCATAGGCATACGGCACCGATCGCGCACTCTTGTAACAGATTTTACCGGGGCGATTTAGCTCTGCTGATCGAATTGCAAAATTCATGGCTCGGCCTTAATATTCTCGTTCGAATGAAAACAATTTCTCCGCGCGCTGAAATGCGTCATAAACTTTAAATTGTAAATATCTATAATATATATTATAACTATCAAGCGCGAACAACCATACCAATAAAGAGGCAAAATTAAATATTCGTTCAGATAGGGCGTTTTTAAAGCTCATTCTCATTTTTTAAACCAAATCCTGAAATACGGCGTTATTGAAAAAAAATTTCACAAATTCTGAGTTAGGGCGTTTGTAAAAAATATTTTAAAATAGGCTGATCTCTCACTCAACAGTCTCCTAAAAAAAATGTATCTCACTTAGAGAGCGAGAAGTTTGAGAGCAGACGTATTTAAATGCTACTAGCAGACCTGGCAGACATTGGTTTGATAAAAAATTTACTTGATTCCCCCTTCTCATTAGATCCATATTTTTCTGACAGCGTACCTTCCTTTTCATCCTCTTTATCGGCTTCTCCTTTTTCATAACTTTTATATCTTATTCAACTTACCCTATCTCTATAACTATTACTATCACTCTCACTATCACTATCAGCATCACTATCACTACCACTATCACTTTCACTATAACTATCACTACCACTATCACTATCCGTCTCTCTATCCCTTTTCCTATCCCTTTCCTAAAATTTGTCTGTGGGAGTTAAATCGTCACAGTGGGGTGTTTAGTTATTTATTTACCAAAGAATTTCAGAAAAATGTGTTCTTATGAAAAATGTTTGCTCAAGTTTATTGTCATTAATTTCACTATTAAACTCAAACTAAAAACGCGTCAGAAAAATGATTACGCGTACATTTTGTTGTTTCAGCAATTTCTAGCGTTTAACACATGATGCAGGTGTACTATTGTTTATAATCATCCTTGAAATAAGCTAGAAAAATCCTAGTGTTTCCACGGGGTGCTTAGGCTAGCGCCAAATTTAGTTATTAATTTATAGCGCATGATTTTAGGCGTTTTTGCATATAATCCGTACACTATTGAACTCTAAGGACCGGTTTTTCAGTCGTTGGGTAAGCTCAGTTTAAACTAAGTTTGCTTAAACTCTGTGATAATTTAAACTCCAGTCAAACTGCAGAGCGGGTTTTCAGTGAGATTTCAAGGCAGCTTTTAAGATTTGCTTTTTATATGGCAACATTGGTTTTTTGTTATCTAGATACGGCAACAGATGACATTTGTTTACATATTCAACGCCATAGCTAAATGAAAAACCGCTGTGAACAAAGAAAAAAAATACGCTGTGTACAAGTTAAATAAAATATCTAAATATAAATAAATTAAAAATGTCCAGAAGCAAGAGTTTCAGTTTAATGTTTCACAACCAAAACAATCAAACATGCAAACAGCTGACAGGTTAACTAGAGTTTAAAACTGCAAGATTGGCCGCTTAAACTCCGTTTAAACTTCTTTTAAGTTTGACTGAAAAACTACATACCAAGTTTAAGCTTAGTTTAACTGACAAATTGAGTTGAACTTGCACTGTAAAACTGGGCCTAATTTAAGTAAAATTTAGAAGAATTTATTTTACTAAATTTATCATTTATTATAAAAAATATATATTTATTTTATCCATTTATCCTAACAGGTGATCCATTCACGCCGTGAAAGTGACGCCGGCACGTATTGGTGTGTTGCTAAAAACGAGTTTGGCGTGGCACGTTCGCGCAATGCTACGCTTCAAGTTGCATGTAAGTGAAAGATATACAATCTTTAAAAAAAAAAAATTATAATTGGCTAGTACTTTAAGTGGTGCAGAAGAATGATATTAAATAGCTTGTTTTGCCTAGGCAGTATAGCGCGTTTCATAATCATAGCACACCCACAGCCAATTTTACGAAAGCAATTGAAGTGAAAAATAATTTTGTACGCAGTGGGTAAACGTTTTTTTTTTTCATTCATATGTAATCATTTGAGTTTCTATATATTTCTTATCAAAATCTTATTCAAGACTCAGGACTCAGAAACTACTAAACTAATTTCAATCCAATTCGGTATTGATTAAATTTTTTGCAACTTAAAGGATAGGCTCATTCTGATTTCAACATAGTGTTGGGCGTGGTATCGCTAAACTGATAAACGGCTTGATACTGCATAGTTGTGAAAGTATTCATGTTAGAAAATTTTAAATTCGTCGAGGAATTAAATGAGATTAGGCGCTAACACATACCGAAAAGTGGACGATGACTAAACAAGGGGCGTGGCACCTCCCACAAAAATGGGGATTTGAAACTATAGTAGCATTTATGTTCAAACAATAGAACTTGAAAAGGTGTTATATTAGGTAATCTCTAAAATCACGAGGAAAATGTGGGATATCAGAAAAGGGGGCGTGTCACGTCCCATACGGCTAAAATTTCTCAATGTAAATACATATGGCAGTGTTTACATTAGGACAATAGAATGCGGAAAGTAGATATAAGAGGTTAAACTGTAACATCTCATTGAAAATGTAGGATACGAAAAAATGTGGTATATGGAGAATGAAGCTCCTCCCATTGTAACGTAATTTTTCAGCATGAGAATTGCTGAAAATGTTTATAGAAACGAATCAAAAATTGATACGAGGATATGTACTCAGCCAAGTGAAGGGTTGGCGGAAAAAGTGGTGGCATCTTTAATATAAATTCAATTTCATAATGGATATCTTCTGAAATGTTAATGTTAAAGTACTGAAACTTGGAAGGTAGTGTGATGATTTGTGTTTAATTTCTGACTTTTCGGAGAAGATTTTATCACTTCCAGAAGTTTAGAAATTTCATATCTATCTATATGTTTCTTTGATTGCAAAACTTAATTTATTAATAGTTCTGAGACGCACCGAAGTGGCCGAGTTTGCTAATTTTGTTGGTTTTTATATTCTTTAAAATAACAAGCCATTACCTACAAACATGCTTCATAAAGGAAAAATTGGCATTTACTGTAATAGTATACTTATATATTATAAACGCAGTAGATATAACTTTAAATAGCGTCAAATTGAGCTAAAAACATAAACTCTACAGCATGACGAATAGAAGAAATTTCCAAGGACTACCCAAATTTCCTACGCTTCAAGAAAATTTCACTCTACTACTCTTTGCATCCATTACTAATCGCAAAACACTTAAATCCCTTCTAATGCAAATATTTGCTTTGAAATTGCTACAAAACAACTTAATTCCTCTCTATTATACCGTCCACAATCTTTTTATCTCCTTCGTCGGTTACCAAGCAACTTGACAAATAATTCAATATCCTTTAACAGTAATAAGCACACAAATTGATTGATATTTTTTCACTTTGCATTTGTATTCAATTGCACAAATAGCAGCAAAGGCACAGTTAGCTATTGACAACTAATAATAATGAGTTCTATTCATTGAATAGTTTACGAAGCAAATGCAAATATTGAAATGGCAAAGAGAGCTAATAAAGCTGTTATTACGAAAAATATATTCACAATTGTTGTTCTTGTTGTAGTAGCTAAGTTTCAAATAAATAAATCAACGGGTGTGCTTTAAAAATTGGAAAACAGATATACAAGCTCAATTTCTATGCGTCTAGCTGGCATTTCCAAATGCAGTTTTGTGATGAAGTTGGCAGTATTTGCATTTACTGTGCCTCATTAGGAAGGATTAATAACAAGTAGGCAGATAAAAGAATATAGAGAGTGAATACAAAGGCAGATATTAAAACTATATTGGAATTGAAATGAAAGCGCTTTTATAAGGAAATTATGAAAGGACTTTACAAGAACCACAGACGCCAGCAGGCTTGTATCAGGAATGAGCACAGTTTTAGTTTTTTTATATTAGATTTATGGGCGAAAAATCCAAATAGATAAAAGCTTAAAGATAAAAAATAAAAGATAAACCTTAAAAGATAGAAGATAAAGGATAGAGGACAAAAGGTGAGAGATGAAAGTTAAAAGACAAAATATGACAGATGGAAGATAGAATATAGAAGATAAAAGATAAAATATAGAAGATAAGAGATAAAATAAAAATATTAACTATAGAAGATGAAAGTTGGAAGATAAAATATATAATAAAAAAGATAAAACAAAAACGATAAAGGATAAAAGATGAAAGATAATACATAAAAGCTAAAAGATAAAATATGAAATATAAAACATAAAATATAGAAGATAAAGGATAAAAAATAAAAGAAAGACAAAATATAAAAAAAAGAAGATGAAAGATAAAAGAAAAGATGAGAGATAAAATATAAAATATCAGAGATAAAACATAAAAAATAGAAGATAAAATATAAAAGATAAAACATGAAAGATAGGAGATAAAAGATGAAAGAAAATAGATAAAAGCTAAAAGGTAAAATATATAACTAAAAGATGAAGCATAAAAGATAGAAGATATAGAATAAAGGATACAGTATAAAAGATACAAGTTAAAAAATAAATGATAACATACGATAGATAAAATATAGAAAAGTCTTAGAAGATAGAAGATAAAAGCAAAGATAAAAGATAAAATATAAATATGAAAGATAGAAGATAAGAGATAAGAGATAAAATATAAAAGATAAAATATTAAATATAGAAGATAAATGATAGAAAGCCAAAATATTTAAGATGAAATATAACAGATAAAAAATAATAAACAAAAGCTAAAAGAGAAATTATTAAAGTTAAAGGTAATAATATAAAAGACTAGCTGGACCCGTGCGCTCCTTGCGCAAAAAAAAAAACCAAAATGGTTTGAAACCTTTTGTTATTCCAGGTCCAGGATTTTTCAAACCTTTTTCTCAAATTAAAAAAAAAGATTTTCAGCTACACTTGTTGTGAGACCACAAAAAATGGTAATTCTATACGACAGCACGTAACTGCTAATATAGGTCCAAAAATCTCAAGAAATGTATCAAACGACGCGTTTTGATCTCTGTATCAATACTCCGAAAGCGGAAATTAAATAATTTGTTTCAGTGAAAAGTTATTAGTAAAAACCCAAAAATTGCCCAGGTCCGATCCCAAATAGGGGACTTGATCCAAGGTATTTATGTGCGCAACACCTTTCTGCGTAGGCTTCAAAAAAATAACCTTAGCCGGTCCAACACCGGCTACGCGGTCCACAATATTTCTGCACACAACACATTTCTGCACTTTTCGGTACACCCTAATCTGTGATTACAACAACCACATGAAAATGACAGAACTTTAGGTCAAATATCTCTGAACAGACATAAAATATCGAATTTCCGCTTTCGGATTATTGATACGAAGGTTAAAACCCGTCGTTTGATACCTTTCCCGATATTTTTGGACCTATATTAGCAGTTACGTGCTGTCGTATAGAATTACCAAAAAAATTATACAAATATGCGCAAACAGCTATTTGAAATTCCACCACTTATATTACATTCACATTGAGCCATAAACTTGAGTTGATTGCCAACATCAATATGAATTAACTCAAAAAATTTCCCTTTAACTCGAGTTTATGACCCAGTGTGGACGCAGTCTTATTCACTTATTTTAGCAATGTTCAAGTGTAGATGGCGCGCTCGCCTTTAATTATTCTTACTATTCAACTGTAGATGTCGCGAGGCATATGAATGTCACAGTCACAATAGCGTTGCAGTACAAATTGATTTTTTTGTGCATTCACAATCGTTTATTTTAAAGAATTTATTTTTATAAAATACGCTTAAACAAAAGCACTCCGCTAGTTAAAACATGGTTTCGCATGTAGAGCTAACCCCCACCTTTAAAACGATACCTTATTTATTAATATTGGTTCCAAATGAGAGCAGAAAATTAGGAAATAACACAAAAAGACCTTACAGAAGTAATATATATGATAGGGGCTAAAAGATGAAAGGCAAAAGATAAAAAATAAAAGATAAAAGGTAAAACAGTAAAGATAAATGATAAAAGGGAAAAGTAAAAATTAAATGATAAAAGTTAAACGATGAAAGATAAATTGTAAATTATAAAAGATAAATATAATTGATAACATATTAAAGAAAATAGATACAATATAATAGACAACAGCTACCCACCGAGTGGTGTTGGTTCAGTATTAACCTGTTAAATCCGTATCCGTGTGCCTAAACTACAACAACAATATACGACAGATACGATACAACAGATCATAAAAGATACATAAACACCAGATAATAGTCGATAAATCATAGACGAAAGTACTTCATATTATCAAAATGAGTGTTATAATTGAATTTCTTCAAAAGAGATTGTGACACACTCACCTATCCCCTTTTTCTCTTTCAGTTCTTCGCGATGAATTTCGTCTAGAACCACAAAATACGCGCGTCGCACAAGGTGAAGTAGCGTTGATGGAGTGTGGAGCGCCGCGTGGTTCACCGGAACCACAAATTTCATGGCGTAAGAATGGACAAACCATGAACTTAAGCAATAATAAACGTATACGAATTGTCGATGGTGGTAATTTGGCGATACAAGATTCACGACAATCAGACGATGGACGCTATCAATGTGTAGTGAAGAATGTAGTGGGAACACGCGAATCAGCAACGGCCTTTTTGAAGGTGCATGGTAAGTTACAAAAGAACTTCATAGTTACACATTACTTTTTATTAATCCAATTGTTTAACTGCGCCGACACTGACTTAAATTCAAATTTTTTTCTTTTTTTTTTTGCAGTACGCCCATTTCTCATACGCGGTCCACAAAATCAAACCGCTGTCGTTGGCAGTTCGGTTATCTTTCAGTGTCGCATTGGCGGTGATCCATTGCCGGATGTCCTGTGGCGACGCACCGCTTCGGGCGGAAATATGCCATTACGTAAGTGTTTATCTGCATACCTTTTTGTCAAAGGATTTAAAGTATTTACATATGTACATATACCTACCACAAATATATATTCATAAGTAGATGTTATCTATTAAATGCCTCCTTGCTTTACGCACGGTTTTACTTGTGTTTCAAAGCATTTCAACCTCTGTGGTCAGTCACTTCACTGCCATTGATTGAGTGCTTTTGCTTATCTACTGCTGTTGTTTCGATTTCATATAGGATAGTAGTATTGTATTTGTGCTTTGCTGTTATTTGCGCTTAAACTTGTTTGCTATGTTATATGAAATTCTACCTTAACACCATACCGAGCTTTTTTCTTCACTCGAAAACCGAACAGTCTTTCAAAAGCCATGTAAACTAAACCGAGTTGTATACGGGATAATATGCCTTAATAATATACCAAAAATCCCGTGTCCAAGACCAAGACAGTCAAAACTTCTTTGCTAAAAGAAATCTACCAATGCCTATGAATCGCATAAGTATCATAAAGTTTGTAGAAGTGATCTGGACCAAACAGGCCGCTTATAGCCCTCATCCAGCATAGTGAAGTTTCATGTTTACCGACACCTCTACGTCTCACAGGATCGGTTCCCGGTTTTTAACCTATTCTTGCAGAATTAAATACGTTGAACTTTTTTTGGATGTTGAGTATCATGTCGGGTTCCCACCCCTCTTTTGGTATGATACATTTTAAATAATGACCTACAATGTCTTGAAATTCTTTTGTTTGCGAACACCTTGAATAATCACCAAAGTAATTAAATCGTCAATCAAGTATTTCCACACTCTTCATCCAGCAGGTGGAAGTTTATGTGCAAAATTAACTTTAATAGGACTTTGAAGTTGAAGTAAAGTTAAAGAAGCATTCGATTGAGGGGCAGCTTGGTAGTAAAAACTCATCAAGTAAGCAAATATGTCCCTGCAGTCAAACCAACTATATGCGAACTACTTCAAAAATGAGTGAGAACACAAAGCCCAACTAATTAGCTCCAGTTCAACACGGCGATGTTCGATGCCAATTTTTAGATTTCGCGCAGGCACATATCAGTCTGAATCTAGTTAGAAAGAGGGCAAAAAAGTAACAGTTCTACTTGAGATGAGAAAGCCCTTGAAGTATGGGAGAGAAAAGTTGGCCAGAAGATTTCTGATCCGTTCCTTAAAGCTAACACCTTGTTGTCGTCAGTTATCGCTAAAGAGAATAAAAATTGTTCAGTTGATAGAGCGCCGATAAATGATTAAGATAAATAAGAATCGGGTTGACGTTCCTGTGAATCCTCCATTACCATTTCTACATTTACAAAAGCAGTATTTTTCCTGATTAGTTCCGTGTTTCAATGCAGGGTATGCACCTCAATACGTATCTAAGTGTGTGTGTCTGCTGCGTACCTTCTTCGCAGACTTCTTATGCTACCTTCATTCGCTTCAAGTACATGTGCACTTGGTCAACGTCTTTTGAAGTGGAGCGAAGACTGACGAGAGTTAAGTTTGAATGTAACAAGGATAATAATAACAACAAAATAAGAAAGCAGCAAATGTCATGTTGCCCACTAGGGTAAAAGTGTATGCTGCTGTTGTTGTAATAGTTTCTGCTACTGCCTTACATACATATAAAAGAGCACGTACCACAAAACAAACTGCAACTTTTAATTCCGTTAATTGCCAATCTCTGTTGTCAGCAATCAACATTTGTTGTGCTATTTGATTTTGCTTGCTTAACACTTGAATGTGGTGGTAAATCAGTACATAATATTGTATATATACAAACGACAGGTATTAAAGCTCAGAAGTGGAGATACAGATGAAATGAGAAAAAATTGCGTGGAGCTTAAGAAGGAAGGGTAGGGCTATGCAATGACTATTAAACTGACGCTTATACACATTAGGCATGGGACTAGTCGAATAAAAAATCAATTTATTCGAATAGTATTATTCGATTAATTTATACTTTTATTCGAATAGTATTATTCGCATAAATGACAACTATTCGGATAAATTATTCGAATAAATAATATTCGAATTTTTTGAAACGAATATTCGAATTTTTCGAAACGAATATTTTTATTCGTTTATTCGAATAGTATTTATTCGAATATTATTTGAAAATAGTCCCACTGCTAATACACATAGACGTGCGATGTATTTATCTTATCACGCAAAAGCTTGGCATACAAAATACTAACGAGTTAGGGCTCAGCGTGAGGTATGAGTGGCACAGTGACACAGAAATGTGTGCTGGTGTT